>VZRE01010831.1:0-75714 GCA_013396775.1 Cephalopterus ornatus
TCTTTGTTCGCGAAGCCTAGCCATGATGGTTCCAGTGGGGGAGGGGTGTTACACATTATGGAAAGTCTGGAAGGAAACGAGTGAATTTGATCAATGCGCTACATTCTTTATTGATTGCACAGGATCCCCAGCAGCTGCGACTTCAGACCTATACAAAGGGCACACTACGAAACTGTCCTATAAACACCCAGACCACCTGGACTGTGACTGCTTCTAGGGAGTTATTAAAGAATCCACAAAGGCAGAAAACATGTTAATAAAGACAGGTCTCATTCCTCCCCTCTTCCTTCTGCACTGTTGTCCCTGATGGGACATTATACTGAGGCTATATTTTTTGGCATACTACGTATTTTAAAGCTACTATCTCTTGGAGCAGCTGGTTAGAAAACTCATAAGCAGAGAAGCATGATTTGATGTGTCCCTCATGGGATCAGCTCACAAGTCCTAGTCTGAAGCATTATTAAACAACTATCTTGTAATGCTGACTGTAATATACTTATATCCAGCAGCAATGTAGAACTGAGAAAAGCTCCCAGAAGACAGGAGAAAAACTCCTAGCCCCACAATCCAGTATCTCTTACCTTCAAAATCCAAAACTGCATGAAAAGGATATAGTTCAATCAAAGGAAATGAAAAAGTCCTGGTAGGAGAATAAAATGATTGTAGGTGGCAGGGAGATTGCAAAAAAGCATTGGATTAGAAGCTCATAGTAAATATACTCCTATCCAAATGAATGAGTTTAAGGCATGAGTGTTAGTAATAAAACTTTTCCAGCCATATCAGAAATGGCACATCTCTTAGAAGACTTGTAGGACCAAAAGTTAGTTGAGTAGTAAAAGGATTGCTCAAGCACGACAAAGAAGCAGCAGAAAAGCAAAGTGCAATGTTTCCATCAGCAGTCAGTATGTCAGAGCCTGGACCTGGTCTTACTCCCTCAGGCTTTCTTTAAAGGAGAAAGAATAGAGGAACCATCTCAGTCACAACTGCCAGCAAAACATGGTTTAGGACAATTTAAAAAAAATCAATAGAGCGCTGCCAGAACTGATAGCGTTTGCCCAGTGGATCTTAAATAATTCAGAATTGAGTTGTTCATGCGCTCAGCTGTGGTGGATAACCTATCACTTAAATTGGCCTCAGTACAAGACGAAAGGAAGAGAGCACATACCAGTCAAGTTTTTAATAAGAACTCCTGGGAAATCTGAGAAATTATGGTCTAGGAAGTCGTACTTTTGTACTAGGCAGATTAGTAGAAGCTATAATAAATAACGTTACTAGCAGTATACACAAATTAATATCATTTAAGAGGGGACAATTATTGTAGGTTTTGCAGGAAGAATTAACAGGTCTCAAGCCAGTTTCAGTACCTGGATAACTCTAAACTGCTGCTTATTACTAAGCTAGTTTATTTACTAGGCTTGGATATCAGAAAGGCTTTTGATTATATACCCATCTAAAAAGCTCTTAGACAGAATAGATTGCTATGGGGTAAAAGGGAAGGCCCTCTGCAAGAGTAATAGCTGGCTTAAATAGGAAGGAGCACAGGAAGGAATGGTAGGTTTCAAAAGTGCTGTGTTGGGACCTGTATTGCTGGGTATTCATTCATACATGAGCCAGAAAAGGGGTTACATAAAGTCATCACAAAACATAAGCATATGTAAGTTTTGTGACTTTACAGAACTATTTATGGTAATTTAAAATAAAACTGATCACAAAGATCTACAGAATTATATTGAACTAAACAATTGTTGACAGCAGCAAAGAAATGTGCTTACTAAAAATAAGCCTGGCATTAACTGTTGCTTAGCAAAAAGATGGATCTTAGATTTATTGTGGGTTGTTTTATGAAAATGTCATCCCAATACTCACTATAATTTAAAATGAAAGCACATTATTAAGTACTATCAGGCAAGGAGTAGAGATCCAGCATTTAAAGGTCATTATAATAACACATAAACTCAATCCCACTCCTGCATTCTGGGGCTTGGTTATCTCACCTCTAAGATACAAAGACAAACAATAGCAAGGAGAATGATCAGAAGTATGGCATGGCTTTCAAGCAATATGAACTTAAACCAAAGCACACCAAATGTAATTAGTCTGCACAGGTTCAAAACAAACACATCAAGCTTTTTCAAACTACGCATCAAATAAGTACATTGCCAAAAATAGTCTTGGATACCAAAACACAAATAAGTTTGACAGCAGATTAAATGAAAATAGAAAAAAAGTGTCCAGTAAAGCTTCACAATACAAAGATGCAGCTGCCATGCCTTGTTCAGGAAGTCTCTAATATGCAGCTTTCTGTGAGCAAAGAAAGTAACTAGAGAAATATTATTTCTCTTCCTCCTATACTCAGTAAATAACCAATAAGATCAAGGTAGATAATCTTTGTCTGAACCCAGTTTAGGTGTTCTTATGTTTTAAGGTGTGCAGAGAAGCAAACGTTGGAGGATACATCTCAAAAAAGGTTGTGACGAGGTTTTCTATAATGATAAATTATAGCTCCCACTGAAATCCATGCAACATTTCTGAGAGCAGGAGCTACTCAGAGGGTCTAACACAGTGGATGTCAAGCAACTTCACATGCTGTTATTCCAGGTGTCCAGTGAAAAGTTATTTAGAGATGTTTTTAGACACAAGTAATAACACACACTTGTGCAGCCTATTCCTTCTAGAAACATAGAAGTATTTGATTAATAGCACAATGCTATTTTGACTATATTCAGTCCATTACATTTAAACAGCTGCTGCCATAATCCCATCATGCAAATATTTGCTTCTTGACATTCATGCTCCTCATTAAACACCAAGATTGAGGAACAACTGCCACTAGACCTTCTTTTTTAAAAATGATTCTGTAGAAGACTTATTAAGACTTATTTCTGTTAGCTTTCTAAAACTCCTTCTGCTAAAAATCAGTGACTTTTTAAAAGAAAAAAATTATGTCATGCCTTCTGAATACCCACTTGATATATTCATAAACATCCCCAGCCCAAAATGAATCCTGGATCATAATCAGTTTACTTCTTTGCTCAGCCATGGACAATTTTTTCAAATCTATAAATGTCAGCATTCTGTATGATGATTAAAACTCTTGATGGATCCAAAAGTCTCAGCCACAGACTGCAACATGGAAGTTATTGCAAAGATTTATTTTTATTCTCCTTGTTACCCTGGCCTCAGTTTTTATCTTGTGATCGAGTAATTAACTTCACCCAGGCCCCAGGTTTTCCCATTCATTCCCTTTGTTCCTTTATCCTCACTTGCAGGCACCTGGTGTTTGCAGGAAGAGGGGTCACATCGTTCACTGTGGCTCTTACTCAAGGAAAGCCTCCTGCAGTGCACGGTGCTCCCCACAAACTGGTGCTCTACCCAGGTGATCTCCTAAGTGCTGGTAGCTGTCCCACAGAGTGGGAGTAGTTTTTTACCTTTTCAATAAAAAGTTTGGTGATGAGAAAACCCAGCAGTCTGTAAGAGATCTTAAGTGCTGAGGACAACTCACCTCTGAAGAGGGGAGATGTTTGAGTGCTGCTCTTGATTACCGGCTCAGACATTCTTCATGACTGACACTGCAGTTTTCTGACCTCAGTTTCAAAGTTCAGATCAAGGAATCAGACCTGGACTTAACTTTCTATTTCGTCTTAGGCTTCTATAAATACACTGGCTTTGCAAATGTATTCAGTACAGTCAGGCCAAATGCTTTCACAAAGACAATATTATCTTCCATTCTATTTCAACTATTAAAAATTATTTTGTTTTGTTTCATAAAGTAGGATGTTTATTTTTAATATGGCTGCAATGATGAAATATCTACATATGTATATAGCTCTGGTCCTCCAGAAACATCCAGAAATAAAACCATACTGAGCTCTAGCCTAGTTTCAGTGACTGCTCAGTGTTCATGCTTCCCTCCAGCTAAAGCAATGCCCAAGACCCATCTATTTCCCTGCTGGGTGCAACACCTCCCTTGAGAGGGGTTGCTGACTTGGTGGTCCTTATTCTTCAAAATGTGTAACTATTTGTACAGTGTAGAGCAGTTGCATAAGGAACAAGTAAGAGTGTCATGCCTCCTGCCCAGGGTACTCACTTACGAGGTGACAAATAATGAGAGGGAGTCAAACCTTGTACCCTTCTGCTGTGCCCTGGGCAGTGCTGGGACATCTAAGACACCAGTAGGTGGATAAGGATTTGTTTCCCCAGCCACTCTTTGAAGAACTGCATCCCCTCTGACTTGTCTCACAAACATTATTTACTATGAGATTTCAGCTAAATTCATAATAATCTATAGATACTTGGGAAACACAAATCAGTTGAAAAGGAGGGTTCTATGGGGTTTATGCTTTTCTGGAGGAGCATTTTGTTGACCAGCACCTTGCTACAATTACTGCAGCTGCTGCCACGCATCTTCCTGTGGGGGTAGTCATGAAAAGAGCAGGTGTAGTTACTCATTAGGCTGATGACTTTCCAAGGCAGGAAAAGCAAGAGATCCCTCAGTGACCTGGCACTGCAAATCCTCCACCTAGAGCATGTTTCCGGATTACGGCTGAAGCAGGTAAAGCTCCACTGTACAGGTGCCAGCACAGGTTGGTATTGTGGCTGCAGATTACAGGGTTATACAATCCTTGCTGGCACTATTTTTATGATGTGAACTAGAATTCGACTCTTGCCATCTGAAAGACCGCAGTGTAACACAGTGGTGTAACTTTTGGTTGCTTGGCTCCATATAGCTTTTTTTAGCAAAAGTGTATAAATAGCTGTGAACAAATAGACTTACAAAATTGTCACCAGCAAATTACCCATTCTTTGCCTCTTGCTATGAGGCCATTAAAAATATTTTAGATATTCATAAAAAAGCTTCCCTCTTTCATGAGAGATGAATAGAATTTTCTGAAGTGTTGATCTGTACTCTTGCATGTTTATTGAATACAGTTGGCATGTGAGTATTTATAGGCATTCCATAGATATCTATAACATGTTGTACAAAAGATATTTCAAATCTGAACTGTGTGATACATATAACACTTATACAGCTTACAGACAAATAATTTTCTATTGAAAGCAAAAACTTTTGCATTGAGCTGCACCTCTCCCAAAAAGGCACACCTCTCCACAAGTGAAATAGTTTCAAATGAAACCCTGGATGTTGCTAACATCATTCCCTTATATCTTCCTTAGAGAAAATGTGAAAACTGTCCTTCTAATCCCAAAGGTCATAAGAATTAATACCTGAAAACACACACTGACTAGCACATTGAAGGCTGGGGTCAGCCACTCTACCAGGCATCTGACGCACCCAAAGACTTGAAGGCAGACTCACAGCAGTTTTTTTGAGGATAAATGGTTGAGCTATGACCCTTCTACACGTCCTCAAGCCCTGAGCATTCCCCTGATCACTCAAAAGAGACGTGAAAGAGATAGTCTGCAGATGCCCACACAGCTTGAACTGTGAGTTATAAACAACAAAGATTTGCCACAAAACTGTTCAGACAAATACTGATAAACTTTCTGGACTTCTGATTGTTTATTAGAAGCTGATTTGCCAGAGACTACAAGTCTTAAATAAGACTGTCCAGGATTTTAAAGATAAACAGTGAAGATTTAAACAATTTATAAAAGAAAATGCACAAACTGGTTTAGTGTTCTTGGTATCTCAAAAGGTGTTAGTTTTAAAAACAGGAACAACATTTTTGTTGAACTCTAATTTCTGGGACAAAATGTTTTGAATTTGAAGACTTAGATTCTGCATGAATTTATAGAGCAGTTTACAAGAAAAAAGAATAATTGCCATTATTTGTGAAAATTTCTTGAGTGTCCCAGTGTGAATCTGGTCCTGGGCATTTCTGTGATGGAGAAAAGTATTTCTCCATGACATGTCCTGTAGTGGTAATTTTTTTTGTGAAGCCTCTGTGTCTGTAAGTAAATTAGCACGCTTTTTCTGCAAGAGACGGGGATGTGAATGTGCGGAGGAGAAGATGGAGGTATGGAAGGGGTCTTTGAAGACCAAGACAGCTATAGAGGATGTAAGGCCATTTCTTCCATCATGAATCCCATTGAGAGCCTATGCAAATTAGCATAAAGGAGCAAAACAAACCTGTAAGAGAAGCTGCAGTGGAGCTGCCTCTGTGACTGTGGTCCCAGCAGAAATTGCTGCCTCATGATATCTATAAGTTTCCTAATATTAGAAGGGGCTGGAAATCAAGGTAGTAACATCAGGCAAGTAGAAGCTGATACAGAAGCTTTTTCTGTTGCACTGTCTCTGAGAGGAGCTTTCTTTAATCGTATTATGGTAAACCCAGCATCAGGTCTTTCCCTTATGTTGTTTTGACAAGAGAAGGGAATTGGCACGAAGGCTGTCTCTATATTAATGAATTAAACAGCAGTGGGAGTGCTCAGAGGCCATGGACGTCTGCCCTGCTTGTCAGCATGACTTTGGCCTGGGCCAACCAGCACTTTCTGAAACACCTCCGGAGCCTTGATTTGGCATTAGCACAGGACCAGTCTGAAGAGAAAACATGAAGGTATTCCTGCAACTTTGTGTTCTCTAAAACACAAACAAAAACTATAGTATTTTCTCTGCCTCTGGTTCTCTGCCTGACATTTTTTTATTTTTGACCACTGTCAGCAATTCTATTAAATAGTTGTTATACCCATAAGCATTCTGCAGATGCCAGAAAGAAATGAGCTATTAAATATCAGTCATTAAGGTATAATTCTGTCACATTTATTCTGGACTTACTGCAAGTCTGATGGATAACTATACAAAAGTTATCCACAAGTGCCATCTTGCCAGTGCCTCTTAACAGCATCTTATTTTGAGAGTTACTTTTTACTGCATTATCATCATTATTTCTTAAATACTCCATTGAATTTTATTTCCTTCTCTATTTCCTTTCTCCCATTATAAGGGAAGTATTACAGCTTTATTTGAAGTTTCAGATCAGAGGTCAAGCTGCTTGCAGAGGCCTCAGACACACCTGGATTAAACTTTGCAGCATTTGTGGTGATGAAAGTGCTGCAGTTGGCAGCAGGTTGTGCAGGTGGGCTCTCAGGATGAGGAACTTGGCATGGAGCAGCTGCTGGGATGGCACTGCCTCAGCTCTGTAAGCTGACGTACGTCTGAGTGCTTGTTTATTGACCTATTGCATTTCAACTCTGAATATACTTTGGATTACTTTAGGAGGCCTGGAAATGCCTGTGGCACAGGAGAGGAGTTAACAAATAATTAATACTTAATTAATTTTTTTCCCTCAGCGACTAGGCCTATGGCTAACAAGGTTTTATTAAACACAAGCTTTAAAAATATTCAAATTAGTGAAATATGCCTTGTCAGAAATTTGTATATCATGTTCTTAAGCCACCAAAATATCAAGTACATAACTTACAAAATTATGTTAGCTCCACCAAATTCACACAAACAAAAACTCTGGCTTTGAACAGCACTAAACAACTTTACATTCTGTCTTATTCAGCAAGTAAATTTAATTTTGAATTGCTGATGGGAGAGGCTGACCAAAATCGTATTCACATTAAGTCTCCTTCAGGGTTGCTATGGCACTGGTCGAAATTGTTGTGTTGAAGACAAAATGAGCCACTTATTTCCATGTGTAAGGTCCATCTCCAGTAGCACCAGGCAGGATGGGTACCACTGCCAGATCTGTGAGGCTTCACTGTCCCTCCCAAGCAATGCTGACACCAGTTTCTAACATGAACAGGTTTGTCCATAACGTTTACTGTGAGAACTGTAGCACTGTCCTTGTCACAGAAAAGTAGCTCCTTGTCCCACCATCACAATACTGTTGCTGTTCTCATGTATTGCTGTGGAGGGCCAAATAAAAAAGTAGTACCTGAAGAGTTACAAAAACACACTACACTCACTAGTAGACACCAGAATTTCAATCACCAGCACTTTTTTTGATGCTTCTAGTTGGAAATCTCATAAACAATCCACTCTTTTTAAGACTTTCTAATGAATACTGAACAAAAATAAAAATAAAAACAAAATGAGTACAATGCTCATTTCTTAGGCTAGAAATCTAGGTGCTAGCAGTCATCAGTCTCCTGTCTTCCAGGTCAGAGAATCAAAGAGAAATTCAGCATATGGTCCTGTGGACAAGCATCATGACCCCAAAGTTGTATCATTCAATCCAGATGCAGTTTCAAACACTAAGACAAGGATTCATAAACAAATTCATAGGTGCTTTACATCCCTGTAACTGAGATGACATGTAACCGTAAGACTAGGATGGCAGCACCGGTGGGACTGAGTAGTGGATGCCATCCCTGAGGTATGAAAAGGAGGTACTCAAGTATCTCAGTGCAACACTGGGCAAGGAGTTTCTGAGAAAGTGGTACTCAGGGCTTGAAAATATTTCCTGAACTTAATACTTAAAATTCATCTTTGGTATGCACAAATAGCATAGTTTCCTTTGAAGATGTATCTGAAGTTCACCTCAGTGCCTCTGTGAATCTTCTCCTACATGTATAGATGTATTCTTCAAAAACGTGTGTTGTTTTTAATCTTGACCTGAATTTTCAGGCTTCAGAACCAAGCTTCTCCTTTTATCCAAGACATAGTACAACAGTTTCAGGTTACACAAATTCGTATCTGCTTAGAAACATACTAATATCAAAGTCATCACATAAAGCAAGGTTAAACTAAGACAGAAATCTGTCTGGCAGGTGAAAGACTGCTGCTTTATTCACTAAGCCTTATAATCTTTTAACTTGCAGTTCATTGCCAAAGAAGATTATGGAAGAACTCCATCCCATATCCAAGTGTTACAAGTCTATATTTGGCACTACATTGAACTTCTGTAATGAAGGTTGAGAAAGATTGCCAAGTGTGAAAGATTACCAAGTAGGTTGATAGGCAAGTAACAGAGCTGCATATCGGAAGATGTGAAAAAACAAATTTGTACATTTATCAGTATCAACACAGACCTTTTCCTATCTCTTTCCTATCGTGGTTCAAAGCTCAGTGCTGTTTCTGAGCTGTCTGAACTGAATTAAAATTAAAATGCTGAACAAATTATTTAAATGCAGATTTTGATTTTCAAAATTTGATGACAGGACATTTGAAATTATCTTTTTAATTAATTAATTAATAATTACCTTGATTGGTATACACACACGGAGTCTCTGCAGACTTCTTCAGTAGCTCGTTGACTGGCCTTGGGAGGCTGCCTGGGTGCCCTTTTGTCTTGTGCAACAAAATATGCTTGTGTGAGAAGAGCTGGAAAAGGGTGGAAGTCTAGCCCACAATTTACATGCACATGTTACTCTTTCGGTAACAGCAAAGTGACACTAGAAGTCCTTTAAAACGCCAAAAACCCTTGCTGTAACCAGATTATTGGAGTGGACTTGGTATTTTGGAATGGGCTGAAGTAATAGAGAAAGGTGAATCACTGGCAGAGGAGACTGGCTCAGCATTACCTCTAAAACAGCCCAGTTACAGGCTGACACATCTTCCAAGAAAAATCACAGCTTTTTTGTTGTTATTTTTAAAAACATGAGCATGGTGGGCCTTCTGCTACTATTTGTAACCATGAGGAGGAATGGCTGACCACCTTCTACAGGGTGTAAAGGATGTAGTCACATGTGCCTACATGTACCCTAACAAATGTATTTTGCGGGCTAGAAAGGAAACCTAGGGATAGATTAGGAAAGGATATAGCAAATATTACTGGTAGCTGGGCAATATCTGGTGTTAGCTCTTAAGAAAAGATATTTTCCTCTTCTGCCATATTTTCTCTGTAAATGCACAATAAACAAATTAAACCGGAAATAATTACAGATAGTAAAAAATTGGATTACTACTTAGGATTATTTTTAAACTGCAAAACTTGATCCAACTACTCACATAAGTTTGAAGAACTGCAATCCTCTCATGAGAAATCCATCCAGGTAAAGCAAATCCAAACAGCTTAAATATTCAGATATCACTTTGCTACCAGGAGTTGCACAAGGAATTCCTGATCTGCAGTATAAAACGCTCTAAAATATTGATAAATAATTTAAAACACACAAAAGCAAACTGCAAGCTCTACCATGAAAAGTTATAAAGGGAAAGGTGGTTAATTTGGAAAAATATGTCACATCAACCATTGTTCCCTACAATTGCAGTAGAATAAAATAGATCAGAAATTTATAGCAATGCACCTTCCCATCACAATGCCTCTGGAACACTAGTTTTAACAGCAGGGAGCCCTGTCAGAATAAGTATCTTCTGCACACACAAAAAAATTGAACACTATCCAAATGCATATACATAGAGTTCCTGCTTTATAAAACACTTTGATTGAAGACCCATTTGCTCTTTAACTTGCAAGTATCAGACAAGCCAATATTTGCCACTTTGGCCGAGAGTAGAAGAAGTTTAATACCCTCATCTCGTTGTCCTCTTCTCCTCCCAACCTTGACTGAAGTCGAAACCTTGGTTATGAGCCCAAGGTAAAGGATGGGAGCCGAAGCCAGGCTGCCAAGCAGTGCCATCTAGGGGTAAACCATCGGGATTGTATCTTCCGCATTACTCAGGCTAGAGACCAGACCTCTAGTAGCTGTAGGATAAAACACATCAGGGCTTGTGTCCCCCTAAAGCTGATCTATATTATATATTCTGTAAGATGGCCTAAAAAAACATATCAAAAAACTGCTTAAGTCCTTACAGACTCATGTCGGTGATAACACCTCCATGAAGTCCTATAAAGATCTCTGTAGTACTTTAGCGGGATTATTAATGATGCCATTGTTTGTTCTGAGTTATTTGCTGTTTTCCTTTTAATTCTGTCTCTGCAATAAAACTGCACTTTGGTTAATGCATCTGATAGATCAAAAAGGAATTTTGATAAAAGTTTGTGGGTTTGGCCATACAGGTAGAAAAGCAATAAAATAAGAGATCTAGTAGGACATTCAGGAACTAAGTGATGACAAAGATCCCAGACAGTCCCCAGAGCTTCTCTGACTGTCTGTTTATGTAGTTGACTTCCTCAGTATTAATTCAGTATTTGGGGTAGTATCCTGCTACCTTGTGAGGTGAACTGATGGGATTTCTAGTCCTTTGATCACAAAGGATCAAAGCAACAAGCTGGAACTCAACACCCAGATGAGATTAATAGGGAGTTTGCAGCCCTTTTAAGTGCTCCATTGCCTCTCCTGGAAAGGATGTTTTTCTGCAAGACACAGATCCAAGCAGTTTTGCTTAGAGATGATGTGGAGGAAGATGGTAAAATATTAATTCTCCACAATGCGAAGCTTCTTTAGGCAGCTGAGTGAGTGCTGTGGTGTGTGCTGGGAGAAGGGAAGTTATTGCAATAATCACAACTTGGTGCAGCTACCTACTCAGTTTCTTAATTTGCAACATAAATAACATGAAAGCTGCAAAGATACTGATATGTGCAATGCAAAAAATAACTTTTGTTAGGGTCTACTCTAGCTCAACTATACAAGCCATAGCTAAAATAATGGTCCTTTCATTTGAGAAAATGTATCAAGATGCAGAAAAGATCAATGCAAAAGGGAGTTTTTGATCTTGACATGATAGAGATGTTAGAGAAAGGGAAATTCTGTAAACTCCTTCTTGCAATGATGAATTGATGTAATAAGAGATTTAGGAAAGCCTACGGCAGAGCCAGGAAACAAACTGAAATAAGGAAGCACAACAAAATACAGAGTTGGTGGTTTGAAGAATTCAGACCAGAACCCAGGAAGTATGTTTTTGGGGAAGGTAACTTAAACACTGGAGCAACTGACTGAGGTTCGTCTTGGATTCGTTATCATGTTTAAGTGCATAACACTAGGATGGGAAGTCCTTCATAGAAGATGTGACTCTCCAGGAAGCTACTGGCCAGGTGCAAATACCACTCCCTGGTTTGCAGAGGCATGTGAGGGTCCACTCTGTTGCTCTGTGCTTTGAGAAGGTCTCTGGCCTGTGCTGGACAGGAGTACATGGCAGTTTATTGTGATTACCATATCCAGCCTTAGCCTTGAGGAATCACAAGACACTTCTCTGTCACAACAATTCCAGATGATTCTTCTCAGAATATTAAACATGCTAGTAATCAATCAGTTACTAAGTAACCTAATGATGGATTAGGTACTTATTGCTGAAATACTTGTCCAGTTCTTTCAGCAGACAGAAATGACCATGGCTACCTCTTCCCTTTACTACTTGGAAGTGATGATACACTGCTCCAGCAGTATTCCAGGCCTCACGTGAATGTGGGGATTTCCTGGGATGCCACAGGAGAAGAGAAAACTGAAAGCTTTAGCAAATCCCTGCTTTGTACTGCTATGAAGAACTACAGAAGATGCAGGAGAGCTTGGAATGGAATAGCTGATCTTCTGAAAAAAAGAAGTGGGCTGTATTAGTGCCAGCCCATCAAGGACACCTGCATGCAAGGCACAAACTATGGTGTCCGGAGTCTGCTGCTCCTGCTATGGGTCGCACACGCTGCCACAGCACAGCTGCTTCCCCTGCAGCTCACTCCAAAGCCTTGTTGGCTGGGCTGGGAGGAAGTACTCTCTTGGTATTAGTATGTGGAAATCTGTGGCCTGTGATACAGAAGCTCATTGAGATTATCACAGCTGTCCCTGCCTGCATTAAAATACATTATATTCTAAGCCACTGGGTTGTCTAGTTCTCCAGCCTGAATTCCTGGATCACTTACCATGAGAGCAAAACCCACCATGTGTAAGTAATGATTGTAACTCCTGCTTCTGTGTTTTGGTGACTTTTCAAAATGTGAAACTGTGCTGAATAATTTGTTATAAATATTTACAGTAATTCTATTATACTTTTCAAATAACATTAAATGCTGAACAGTGTAATATAAATTATAGGTGGTATGCTTCTTCTACTTAACTTCTGATTTAGGTAAGAAAAGGTACAGGGAAAAAAATCAATGAAAAACATAAGGAAGTCTGTTTAAATTCAGAGGCAGACAATTTTGAATCTCGTGAATCTTGGCTTCTGAAAGAAGTCAATTTTGGAATATTTTTTTTTTTTGGTCAGACTGAGAAAACTTTCCCCAGAGCAATCAAAACTACAAACTAGTATTTTAAGCCCCTCGTCTAGTAGAGGGGGATCGTTCTGCATTACATGCCAAGTGTCTTTCTGAAAGCTTGTGGTGAATTGCAGTGGTCTGAATCTTTAACTTTGAATTAACACAATCTTCACTTCCAGGTGATTGACTAATACTTCTGAAATGCAAGTGAAGAGACTCTCCCTCCTCTGCTGTGGATGACACAAATTCAACAAGGAATGATAGCAAATAGAAACACAAAAGAAAGATAGCAGAAAGGTGGCAGCTCTCCTGGCTACATCCCAAGTCACTTGATGGGCTTACTGAAGGAATCAGACTCCTGCAGTGGAGAAAAGAAGAAAAACTGAGGAAGAGGAAAAATGAAAAAGAAAATCTTTACAAGTGTGATGCTACAAGGCACATGTCTACAGGGATATATGGTTATGTGGTCTCAGAAATGAGGCAGTGCCAAGACTGCTCCAGTACATAATTTGAAAGGAGAAAGTTTGTCGGGATATTAACAAGAATGATGGCCACGATTTACAGGGTGGGCTATGACTGTAGTCTGTTGGTAACTGCTTCTCTGGGAGGGAACAAGGAGGAAGGACAGTACATGTTTCCCCGATGATGTATTGTTATCAACGGGTGTTAATTAATAGATGTTTGTGAGTTTACAAAATCAGCATTTCTCGAGAACTTCAAACAGCTCCTTGTGATTGAATTTAAATAAAGAGATGCTTTGTTAGCTTAGTTTTGAATTTTTAGCATTTTGACTTGTAACAAAGATAATATTATTAGCAGTTAGGTGTGCATTTCAGGTTGGAGAATCTGTAGTGCTATAGTTGAAAAATGAAATCAAATCATTCTTAATGGGCTTGAGAGCTCACTTGGTAAGAGATTTGGTTTTAATACAGATTTACATGCTTTGAAGCTTTTACATAGATTAGCAAGACTTACAGCTCATCTCTCTCACCATAGTGTTAGTCTTCTGAGTTAGGTCAGTCTCCTTCAGGGACTGAGAAAGAGAAGATCACAGCTGGATGCTTAAAGCATTAAAGGCCTTAGCACAATAGCAAGAAATGAGATTAGAGCAAACATTGACAATTTCAGCCAAAAAGTCCTAGCAGACATATGGGCCTAGTGGAAAGGAGATCTAAATTTTTATATCCTGCATTTCCAGGTACGGCTAACCTGAAGGACTCAGAAAGATCTCGTCTCTGCCTCATTTTTTCCCAGCCATGTCCTGGTGCCATGTAGAAGCAAGCCTGGACAGGCATTGAACTCTACAGATCATCCTCCTCAATCAGCACAGGTTGGAAATTCAGATAAAACAGAGTAAGGAAGTGTGTGTGTGGCCCCACAAGCAGAATGAGCAGGAGATGTGCTGTGAGGGCAATACTGCCCTTCACATCTGCGACACAGATGGGCAAGGCAACATCCTCCTGCCAGGACAGTTGCCTCTTCCATCTTTACATATTTGTCCAAGATACATCTTTATTTCTAGCCTGATCACTGAGTGTTTAGTGTAATTTTAAGCTACACAATACCATTCTGGCATATCAGGGCTAGCGGATAGTTACCCTGCCCTAGTGATTCAGACGGGTTTGTCAAAGTTACAGGATCTGAGGAGTACAGGACCACATCTGCCCCTGCAGACTTGGTCCTGTACTCCCGAAAAAAACCCTAGGTATTTCTGTCAGGCACTTCACAGAACCACCTGCACCCCAAATGTACACACCTTCTGCATAAACACATTTTGTGTTACAAATGTGTGCTTGGCAATTGCACAAATATGTGTGCCCTGCTTCTGTAAAAATTAAAATCCTGTCACCACATGGGAAAACTACAATTTGTTTCAAGAAAGACAGATGACCATGACATTCAGAGTCCATCATTAAAACAACTGAAAAATCCACAAAACAGTAGGATAGTACCGTGCCCACTACTCTGATCGCTTGATTCAGAATTGTATACTCACTGAGAATGCTTCCATTGCAAGCCAGTGGAGAATAAAGAATTTTCAGAGCATGTCAGCTAATATATAATTATTGTCTCTTTTTGCACTGACCTGACATTTATTGAAAGAATTTGATTGCATTGGGATTGCACAGAGCTTTTGTCTATTTCAAAACTTGCACCCTAATGTTACAACATTATATATAAAATGAATAGCTTAGGAAGAAGAGTGGAAAATTCTTTCTTTCCTGTCTTATATCATGAAGATCTTGAAGACACTTCATTAAGTCGTAGGAAGGGCACATTTAAAATGTATAGAGAATATGTCGAGAGATATATATGTATGTATGCATAAAAAATTATCAGAGACAAATATATTATGAGTAAACTTTATAGAATAGTGCATTATATATAATAGAACATATAATATATACTAGAAAATATATATCTACATGCGTTTATCTACGAATTACACCAAAGCCTGCCACAAGTTAGGCAAGACGTGACCTAATGATTGAGATTTCCTCATACCTGCCTGCTTTGATGGTTTGAACACTGAAAAGTAATCTCCACAGAAGTGGCTGCTGTTGGATGCAGAAACCTCTGTTTGGATCTTGTGACTGGCTGAGGATTACTCTATCTTACCTATTCTACTGATGTGCAAAAGTACTGCTAAAATGTTAAATTCAACACAACAGACATGCCTTGGATATTGCAAAAAAGAGGCGTAAAAAGAAACATTCACTCAAAGTGTTCTCAAGAGAATTTATATATCAGTGTCTCTGGTAAGAAAGTTTCATGAACTATTTTCTGCCTTGGTATTGACATGAGGCAGAGCAAAGGTCCTTGTATTGCCCTAGCAGAGTTCTGCTTTGAGCTGTGTAACAACTTCTATCTAGAGAGCAAAAGACAAATATGATTTTATTTAGTTATCAAAAGTACACTGTATTTACACATTGTACACAGGTCATGGGCTAGAATTTCCCAATGCAAACATGAGTACATTATAGTGGAATGTGTCTAGCAGCCATATGCCCTATAGATCTTGCATCTGAATAACAAGTTTAAAGCAAAGATGCATCTTTGCTGTTGACTAATCTGATACAATGCTTAATACATGCTGAAGACCTGTGTCCTGTAACAGAGCACACATCTCTGCATCAAACCCATAATTTCTGAATGAGCTATGAGTATAACTTTTAGAAATATATTCAACCCTGAGTTAAGCCTTCCAGTGGTGGAGAACACAACATCTGTTAGTTGTCATCATAGATAGAAAAACAAAGACTTTGTTTCTAGACTTCATTAATTTGTATTTTATTTCTGATCACTGAATCTCACTGTCTTACTCTTCTGAACAAAAGACCTCTTTCCTATGAAAGGTCTATTCCACATATAGATACCTGCAGACAGAAAGCAAGTAACTTCTCTTGAAAAAAAAAGTATCTCCTTCTCTCTCTCAGGCATGTATGTCACACAGAAAATAATTTTGCAACTCTTTTTTAAAGACTTGCAATTGTTTTTACATTGTCCTACTCTACATGATGTAGGGTCAACACAAGTGGACACCACATCAGCATTGGTCCTGTCACTAGCACTGCACAAATGTGAAACCATCCCCATAGTCTTCCATGAGATTGTCCTCCTGGTAAAGTCAAATGTTTCTTATCTCAAGACACACATAGGGATCTTGTGTTTTAGTGGTGTTCACAAATACCATAATTGTCCAGAGCTAAAGCTGGACAGTTTGGAATGGGAATAGAACTAATGGCGAGTTGAAATTATTGCTCTCAAAGTATCATCAAGATTAGATTGTCTGAGTCGAAGCTTTCTGGTGTACTTGTCAGCTATCATTGCTGAGATGAACACCTGCACCAGCAAGCTACTACGTAGTTTGTCATGACAGACTGATCTTTTTACTCCACTGCCTGTGGAAGAATGTTGTGTTTTTTTCCCTAAAAGACAGATCCTAAACTTATTCAGATAAAGTGTGCTCTACCTAGGCCATGAGGCACTCTACAAGACCACCTCATCTTCCTATTGCTCTATCCTGTAATCTAACTTTTAACCTACTAGTTTCAGCGGTATTTTTTGGCTCCTAGATTGTGTGTGATAGGAAAAGAGGAGAAAATAGGTTTTGGATTTGGGGGTTTTTTTGTGTTGTCAGAGTATGAAAAAGTAAAATGTAAACACTTTTTTCCCATCTCCATTCCTTAAGCAGAGCTGTGGGAAGAGTCTTTCATGTCTTTCTGAGATTTGAAGAAGACAAAAAATAGCTATACCTCAAGCTTTCTTCCTTTTCTTTTTTTAATCATATTCATTGCATCTCTGCCAACTCTAGAGATGTTCAGTGAATGCTGACACTGACTTTGTAGCATCTAAATTAACATTTGTCTGACATCCTGTTAATCTGCAATGATAATCAACAGGAGTCTTTTGATCTAGTAAGAGCTGAAGGGAGATTAACACAGGATGGACAACCCTTTTAATTGATTAAAATGATAAGCAGAGAAAGAGTGAGCTGTTTCCAAAATCCTGCAGCTCAGTGGCCAGAGGAGTGTGGATAGTATATTTTCTAAATCCCCAGTGACTAAGCAGCTTTGACTAAGATCCCCTGTGAACTTTGGGAGTATAAGAGGGCACAGGTCTTGAATTTGCAGATCAGGAGACATAATGATGTCTACAGCAGTTCTGTGTTCTCCTACAGGGAGAGAGCATCAGTCAAAGCATATGTAACAGATTAAAAGATCAGACAGCAACTGTAGGTTTGCATGTCAGAAAATCAGCTTTTGTTGTTCAGGTATAGGGGGGAAAAGGATGATTTATTTGCATGTCTATGCTTAAAATACACATGCATTAGGGCAACCTTTTAAAATTACATTACCGGGAAAGTACATTCTCAGTAGCATCAGTGAGAATTACCCCTTTAGATTTACAATTATCCCTTTCAAAACTGTACTGTAAATTTTAGATACACAAATGATAAAGAATTCCATCCTGGGTTTAAAGCACCTCTATTTGCTTTCTGCTGAGCAAAACCATACAAAACCCCAGAACAAATGCAGACCTAGTGCGGTGCAGGCACTCCTGAAAAAATGGTTAATGTATACCTTTAACATAAAGCTATGGGAGGGGACATTTAATTAGGGAGCACCCTCTGGTCCATTAGTGAAAGGAAAAAATTAAATCTGGTGATGTGTGTACAGCTGTGACCACAGCCATCAAAGTTATTTCTCACACAGTAAAAAGAAGCACGTTTTAGGTCTGTTATTGTCCTGTGTGTGTCACTGACTGTTGCCATAGAGTGTGTACCTTCAGGGGCTGTTGACAATGTGCAAGTAGGCGCACACTTAAATACCATGAAGAGGGTAAAACAAAGGCTTACGTTGACAGATTGAAAAATTTCCTGCTATTTTGTATTGTGTTGTGTGTGGTTGCTTCAGAAATACAGGATCCTTTTCTGAACAGGGTCACTGGGCTTTTCTACTTGCTCAGGTATCTGCTGTTCTTCTGGTTGCGTTCACACTAGGTGGGTTTTTTACCTGTGGAATTTAGAAACAAGGTCAGTGTGGAGAACTGCTTGTGAGAAGTGCTACCCAAATACACACATGCAAAAGAGTCTGCACCTCAAAAATTACACAATGGGTAATTTTTACATGAAGGGTATACACAGTGAATCATATGGGAATAATGAAAATATTTTTGACAGAGTAACAGGCAAAAATCTTTGCTGTTGTCAAGCATTTTGTTTTCTTTGAAATAATCAACTCAAAGAACTTAAAGGAGAGATGTGAAGGAGGAAAACTGAGTTGATCTGATATATTTATGGGTACCATGAGAGGCAGACCTAACAAGACTCTGCCATTCTTGAAAGTTGATTGCTGATGTGTGACATGATCAGGAAACAGAGCTGGAGAAGAATAGCAGTGCTTTTCTGCAGAAGAACATTATCTTCAAAGCACCTGGTTAGGATGGTGGTCAGGGGAGCAGCTGTGAGCAGGCTGGGTTTGCCTCTGCCAGTACAGCTAGAGAAAATGATAATTAATCAGTCACAGACACCAAAAGTCTAGGAAAGAGTTACAGCCATGCGGGTGAGCTATGTAAGAGCCTGAGAGCTCTGGAGAAAGAACTTTGGATACAGGATAAACAGGAGAGTTAAGTCAGGGCCATGGCAATTTCTCACTGGTAGATGTGAGAAACAAGTAGGGTAAGTGGTGGTGTCTGTAGGGATCCCACAGGAAAAAATAAAAAAATGGGGAAAGGAAAATCAAAAGTCTCAGGAAAATCAAAGTTCTCTTGCAGCATTGTTAGTTATGACAAGACATCATGATATCAAGAAAGACGCAGCAGAGGCATATGTGGAGTTTTCAAATGACATACATTAAAACATTGAATCTATAAACTATGTCAGTGGAGAGAGCAGCTAATTTTGTGTGAGATCATAAAAATATGAAGAGAGAAAATAGGAAAGACCAAAGTATGGAGCTCTATGGGGATATTTCTCTCTAAAGCCACAGTGAAGGAACCCCAACCAGACAGCAAATTTCTAAAATCCCTTTCAGGCTTGTTCCCCATGGAACTTTATTGTAGGCTGTGTGTGACTTAAAGCAGCAGTATTCACACTGTTTGTGCAGCACACCTAAATCCTGTGCACAGCAGCATTTTTATGGGCCTCTGAGTCAGTTCTTAATCCATTTCATGCATCTTTGACTTGCTTTCAGTGTAATAAGTTCTCCAGTCACCTGGGCTGCTATTTTCGTTATTCTCTGTCTCTGCTGATCTTCTTGGCCGTCACTTCTCTGTTATGCATAATCTGGATCATAATCAGTCTGTACTATGTCAGTGAATGATGTGCTGTCTATGGATACAGTGAATGAGCATCTTTGCTCTGCTGAGTGAACACAGGCTTGCTTTCGTCAATCTGCACTGAGCACTAATCCATTCATATGGATTATATATACATATATATATGTATATATATATTATATATACAACTTATATTTCAGACTACATACCTGTGGCACAGAATCACCTTTAGTCAATGTCATCTGATTTTGGAGTAAAGCTGAAATACAATCTTTTCTTCACAAAATGTTGCTTCTCAAAAGACAGGGTCAAGTTGTTCATAGTAGTCTTAAGCAAACCATGTGCTTCCTCTACTAGTCAGTTGGCATTTATCACAGCATTATTCATCCTTTGGACTATTTAACAATTATTTTATCCAATTGTTTTTCAATATATATTCAGGTATTCACAGGATGCTATATCAGATGGGTAATTAAAATCTACCCAATTCATCTCCTATCTTCATATAACCTAATAATTTTGTAGCAGCCTTAGAGTGCCAGCTGTCAAATAGCTGATTATGCTGTTTATTGTTTCTAATTTCATCATACTACACATTCAGATTGTTTTCTCTTAATATTTATTCCACTGATGATATCTAGACTTCATTTTATCAATATCTGGTTGAAACAAGCCTTTAATGCATCATAATTTATCAAACTGCTGTCTTTAAATATCAGCATCCAGGTTGCCATCAATTTTGTCTTATTTACCTCTAAACCTCTATGATACTTAAAATGTCTGTGTGTACTACTTGTAAAAGACTGTCTGACTTCTCACAACTTTTTTGCTAGTTTTACTACTGCATATCTTTAATTTTTTCTTTTCTTATAGATTTTTTCTCATTGTATATGCAGTTAGACAACTGTCCCTTACCTAGTTTCATCATACACTTCATGGTCAAGTTTCTTAATATTGGACATTGGCCCAATTCTCTTATCATTTCCATAGGTCCTGTGTTCCTATTTATGGTATCCTAGTGTCTGAGGTTTGAATATAAAGTGACAGGAAGCTCTTGACACATCTTAAGGCAAGGTGCTGCTGAGACTGGGTAAGAACCATGAGTGTACTTTGCTAAATTATTTGTGTTCAGTCTTAAGATGACAACATGATTAATAATTACATTTTACAGGATTTCAGTTCCCATCCTGCTAATTGGGCTGGGATGTTCATGGCTGATCATCTTTTCAGTCTTTTACCCCCTTTGGTGCATCTGTTAGAAGACCACATCTGACCACTTGTGTAAATCAGTGTGTCTTTTTACTGCGGGTACTTAATTAGACGTCATGTCTTCACAATAAACTGTATAGACAGAATTAGCTTCTCAGAATTTTATTTAGTGAGGGGAACTGCGATGGGCATTTCACTTAAATCATGACTTAATTTCCTTGACAGATGTTCATAAATATATACACCTGAACTGGAAATATTTTTATGTTCCTATTGCTCACTTCCTGATATGATTCTTAATCTGTGTGTATATATGTCACAGAGGCCAATGGTCTTGATTTGTTTGAAATCTTACTTTTTTTTTAATGGATGTCTAAATCTTAAAGTGAGCATTTGTTTGACTTTCCCCTAAAATAGAAGTTCAGGGTTTTTACTTCTGAATTAACCACGACTATGTTTACCATAAGATTTAGCTGTACCTGAAAAATTCATTAGGTTCCCTCATTTTTGAAACAGATTGCAAAGTTTGGCTGCTGCCTGTCTGTGACTGCAATAGCTCAGGCTGCAGATTTTTTCTGTATATCCTGATCAGGGCTATTAAGCATCATGTGTACCCCTATGGGCTCCCTTTGAGATGCTGGAAGAGGAGGGGTAGCAACAATTTAACATGATGGAAATAAATATTGACACCTCTTAAAATATGCCATTTCATTTCAAATGTCTCACTTTGAAGAAGAAACTACTGATTAAGACAATGGGATTTCTGAAAAGCAGATTCAGATAATGATGCAAAATGTTTGGTATCTTGCTACTGTTACTTAATCTAGTGGTTATCTAGTGCAATATATACAGAAAAATCCAGGAGGAGGAGAACTTTGGACTTCATCTTGGCTGAATACTTCACCACTAGATAATACTGCACTTTGTTTCTCCAGCTCTACTAGCTGTGCAGTGGCTCAGTTTCAAGGGATATTACAGAAAGTGTCTTTTCTTGCAGTGACTGTGGTCGGTGTATCTGCTTTGGATTCAAATGCTTCAAACAGGGAAAACACAAACTGAGTTTCCTCTGGCTAAGACAAGTGCTCTAGCCATTTGGATACTGGCAACAGACACATCAAGCCTGCTCCAGTAAATTTTTAAATAAACATATCAGAACATTTTAGGTATGCTCACATAATTTTTACTGAATTAAATGTAATCATCTCTCTGAATAACCTTTGATGTTCACTGGTGCTTAGGAAGAAGAAAATCTTATAGATCTTCAGACCAAGGAGCTTCTAAAACATGTGGGAAGTACTTTCGGTACCATGAACTGAGATGAGTCTGGGATGACTTTAGAGGTGCCTAAAGACTTTCAGGACTCTTGTGAGTCAGGTTCTGCTCTGAAAGACTTCTTGTTCCCTAGCCTTGCAGAGTTGCTTAAATTCTGCCAAATTTAGGCAAAGTGTAGGTGTGTAGTGTAGTTCCTTGTCCAAGGAGTTAATATGGCAAACTCTTATGTCCTGACTCATTCTGTGGACCTGACATAAGGAATTATATTAAGACATTAAGGAATTTATAGTGACAGTCCCTTAAATTGAGGATGCTGGTGACCTGGAAAGGTTGAGGTTCTTGCATTTGTTAGTCAACACTTCACTCAGAAAGCACTTGCATTCTTTACTTGCTAACTAAGCTTTTCATGCAAGTTTGACTAAGCAGTGCATCAGGGCAAGGAACACTCGGTCTCCAGAACAAAACTTACAAGAACTAACATTGCTTTCATTTAAAGTATCCTAATGACAAACAATACATTTTAATATGTTATGACCACAAATCCAGAGAATCTATTAAATAAGGAAAAGCACCGTAAACGTTTATCAGTAGTTTCTGAGAATAATTTATAATTGGAAAGGATATGAAGTTTATTGATCTGGATTGTTATTTTTGCAGGTGTCTGAGGGTAAACAATTTCTGCAGGGTTTTTCTGCAATACCTCTTATTCTGACAAACGCTGGAAGAACAGCATTCCACAAAGGACAGGTCCAAGGATGAAATCTTTTTGATGCCTCAAACCGATCTGCACAGATGTTTTGAGTATTGTCAGGGATAAGGAAGTGATGGTGGGCATCCACACCTGTTGAAGGGGAGCATAGTCAACTTTCCTAGCAAGCACATCAGGATACCTTTATTCCCACTGTCAAGAAGAAGCTGTCTCTCCCTTCAAATAAACATAAAATCTCAGGATTCCCTTGTAGATTCAAGGATGTGGCAGCAGGGTGGCTCAGGGGCAATCACCTTAGCAGCCCTTGCTCTGTCTTCCTGCTCACGTATTTCACACCTCCCAAAACAGTGAATGGATCTTCATTTCATTCTAGAGTAGTATTTTGGGCAAAATGTCTCTTGCTTACTGGTCATTGCTTACCCCACATCATGTTCTTGATGAAGAGCTCTAAAAAATTCCCACTTGTAAAGTAAGGAACACATGTGTTTTAGCTATCAACCCTGTTTCTGAATGAGGGGCTCCTTTCTGAGTAGTCTGTGGTAACTAGTTCATTATTTCCTTTTAAATGCTGTGACCCACTGACCTTTTGTTTGCCATGTAATTCTCAATTGATATGTCAGGACATCCCATTGTGTGGAGACGTGTCATAGATTATTTAGATGTTGCTAAGCAGACAGACCATTTTCTGAAAAACAGGACACTCAAGCTTTAAATTTTAAACATATTTATCCCTTTCAAATCCAAATTAGGCCCCACTTTCCACTGACTCGAACATTTTGTAGATAGATGCTTTTAAAATTTGTCTTTCATTGATACTGTCCCACATCACTAATTTCCACTTTCCCAAAATCTTTTTTCTGTCTTTACTAAAAGAAAAGTAGAAAAATGTTTCTCCCTTTCCTCCACATCAGACTTGCTGACATTTCCACTAAAAGACTTTTTCTCCATGTTATATATGCCGCTGTATCAGGAGGCATGTGCACATGCTGGCATCTGACATTTTTGGACAGTTTCACAGACTATATATAGTAATCTAAAATAGAAACATTTTACCTGGCAGGGCCCTACAGTGTGTCTCCAAATAGCCCAGTAAGCCCATAGGGTGCCCCTGTGGGTTCATAAGTAACAGTGGGACATCAATCCTTTCTTAGTAGAGAAGGAGAGAAGGAGTGGTGTTGGAATGACAATAGCTTTAAACTTCATCTGGTCAAGTTGGAAGGAGGATGGTGATTATCAGCTGTGTACTAAAAACCTGTGCCTGCAGCTGTTCAGCAAAAAGACATCTCCATCTACAGAAAATAATAATTTCTCCATTCAGCCATTTCTTGCAACAAGATGAAGGGGATGCCGAGGTCACTTCTCTCATGTCAGTCAGGTAGTAGGCTCTTTGGTTTTCTCATCCCCAAGCTTTTGGGATGCTTATAGAGAATCTTCACAGGTGAGAAATGCAGCATGGGGACAAACAAAAAACCCACCTGAAAATCAAATAATTGTTTGGTGGAGGTTGGCATTATAGTCCTGAGACAAATACACTCACACTTTTCATAATAACCAAAATGTCTGAGTTCCTGTTGATACCCAGAAAGCTAGAGATACTGATGATCATCCAGTCCAGAAAAGCATGTCTCTTCCTTCATTTTCCAGAGAAATCAAGCAGTAATATTTTCCACTCGGTGTCATTTTGCCATTCATTTTTCTTCAGATAAATGTCTGCTTCCAACAATTTATGCCCTCTCTCCCAGTTTGGTTTTATAGTGTATCTGAATTGGTCTCACATATGGTATTGCAGAGGGTTTTGATAGCCACAGATGGTTCATCTGCAAACATTTGAAATCTGTTTTGCTATCCAAACCTTCAATACTTGTCAGTGTCCCAAATAGAGTTAGTAAATGCCTATTGTAGCTATTCACTAGTTATAAATGCTAAAGGATACTGAGTTGTTGGCAATTAAAAAAAATCAAAGAAATCTTATTCCCTAATTCTGTAGCTCCAGTAATAATATTAGGAGGAGAATCATTTCACAGCTGGTAAACTGAAGAAGTTTTAGTTGGCCTTTCCATGCTTCACATTAATTTTCTTCATCTGATTTTTTTCTCAGATCTCTGTAACTAAATGACATATTTCTGCTTTAGCATGCTACATTTTGCTGTCATTAAAAGAATACAGGGTAAGAATTTGTATATATATTGGCTAAAAATGGGTCCATTCAAAAAGAAAAGAAAAAGCAGGATTATTAGGCAGACAAAACTGACTTATTTATTGGTATACTTAATATAGAAATTTAAAGTTACTTGTCCCATTAGAAAAATACAGATAATTTTGATTTTCTGTGTCGGATGAGTACCCGCACCCAGCAGGGCTTGCCCTGACAGGATCCTTCACAGACAGAGTCCTGTTGGTGGGCCAAGGTGGGGACCAGGGAAAGGCAGAGACACAGCTGGTCACTGCTTTAATACAGTGTGAGCAGAAGCAGACAGTTCAGCTGATGTCCGTGGCCCAGGTCCCACCTACATGGTGATACAGTGTAGCCTTTCCTTCAAAGGCAATTCTGTGCCTGCCTGTAAGCAAAGATAGGAACAGGGATAAACACTTCCTCCTGCACTCATGGGCATTTTGAAATACAAACTGCCATTAGTCCCGTAAGCTTATTAAAAGTCCCGGCCCCCAGCTCTAAAATTGTTGGGTTGACTCCCTAATAAATAGTAGATGGCAAGGGAAAGAAAAAGACTTTATCCCTATTTTTCAAATGATAAACAAAAGCCCTGCAAATACATGTGACTTGCCCAAAGTGAGATAGAAAAATCTGTGCCAGAGCTATGCTGTACTTCAGTTGAAGGGTATCAAGGCCAGACTGGGTCCTCACACTGATTTATGCAGACTTTAAAGGCGTTGAGGATCTGATAAGCTGTGGGAAACTCCTGAGAGCAAACACATGCAAGGATGGGAAAGGAGACCAAGCCAGAAAACAAGGCTGAGCCTAAGAAAAGTTGAACAAAGTGATATCTGAGTTTTGAGATGTAACAAGAACTAATAGTTTTTGGCATTGGAATGTACCACAGAAACTACATATAGATGATCCAAGGGATTTTAAAGGACTAACCAAGCAAAGAAACAATGAAGAAGTGAACTGAGGCAGCCAGCCAAGCAAGACCAAGTTACTCTATAACCAGGTGTATTGTCTTCAAGAAGCTCACAGGCAGTCACTTAGAACTTTGAGGGGCTCCAGACGACCACTGGAGACCTTCAGTGAAGCCCCTCAGAGACCTAATAAGGATATGTAAATATGCTAATAAGTCCTGGGAAATATCATGAATAGGTAACAGGAATGTGGGGAACGAAAAATAACTAATCATGTAATGTTGACAAACAAGCTTTAGCGAAGATACCTCTGTGTGCTCTTTGGCAAACCAATTGCCAGGGCAGCCAGCATGCTGGAATCGTTCTAGCCTGTCGTAATAAAAGAATGCCTGGCTTCTAAAACTCACAAATTGGGTCATAGAGGTTTCTTTTAAGAGCCAATTTTAGGCAACAAAAGGAGTCTTAGAAGTCAAGAACAGGCTCTGGGATGAGAGGAAATGTCATCAGGATATAAGAATTACATGATTAGAGGAATGGGTAGGGAAATACTGCAATTTTGGTAGCTGCAACTTCACTGAAAGGGAAAGATAGAAAACAGAAGGTAAAAGAAAAATGAGTCTATTTCCCAAGGATGAACGAAGAGGGTCCAATGGTGCCTTGAGAGATGTGTTCATCCCGTGATGAAAGAGGCAGTCAGATTTGTTAAGGGTCTGGGTGTAAGGGGAGGAAATAATACCTCCTAGAACCAAGACCATGGCAGCATGAGTAGTCAGTCTATTCCTGAGCAAGTCACTACAGTCCATGCTGCCCTGCTTGTGGGGAGCCTGCTCAGCTTGTGGGGTGCTGAAACAACCTCCACATCCCTTCTGCTTGTGGTCATCTGCTTCCTTTGATACTCCTGGGCTGGGAGCTGCAGGACAGAGCCATGGCCAGAGAGCGGGAGAGGCAAGCAGCAAGCTTGGGGCAGGTAGGAATGGGAGAATTAACCCACAGCAGCTCATGTCTCTCACAGGCATAGTCTTCCTTCCAAGCCATCAGTAACAAGCAGTTTTAAACCCCAAACTTGACTGTTTTTCTGCAATTTGCTTAAGAGTGATTGTGTTTGCTGGGGATTCACAAATCCATGTGCAGACCTCTCTTCCTAGACTTTAAAAGGCCATGCAAGGATCATAACTCTGAGTTCCCATACAATCAAAAATAGCGTATTTTTCCAAGCAGGAGAATGAGCATAGAAACTGCGTTTCTCTCTCACTATACAGACTTCCAGATTTACACAGTGCATCTTGAAACCATAACCAGTCTAATGAGGAAAATGTGCAGTCAACTGAACATTAACTGTTTTGGACACTATTACTATAAAAATAAATAATCAACCAACTTCATCTCTGAAAAGAAAACTCTCTAGTGGGAAGATTGAGTGAATAACTGACACGATTGCTGAGGAAGAGATGGAAATAATAGTTTACAGTTCACAGGATCTTAATGGACAATCAATGTGGTAAATTAGGATGTGGCTGAAATTACAGATACAGTAATTAAAATTAGCCATGAATAATAGAACACAGTTCCTCTAGAATAGAATAGAAAGTGCCACTAGACAGAAACAGAATAATACTGTGCAAGTGTACAGAAATTTTAATTTTTAGGAGAAGTTCAAATTGGCAAGAGATGTGTTCAGTATCTCCACTGACACTTTTCACAAGCTTATAGTAAGTGGCTGTAAACTATTGTTAGAGAGGAATTTAATTTAATCACATCTCTTCCTTATGAAAAGCACATTCTAAAGCACATTTAAAGTCAATTCTAAGGTGTCTCTAAATCACCATTTAGACAGAGTTTATTTGCTTCCGTTGGCCACAGTTTGACTGTACTCTTTTCTTTGGTCTATTGCTCTCTTTTAAATTGCAGAAACTGTGCTATGAAGAAAATAGGCATAAGCCCTGCTGTTCCAGCACAGAAGCTATTCCCAACCAATGCTGGAGCTGCTTTTTACATAACAGGAGAAAATTACAAATGCAGAAAAATGGGGTTATCGGTTTTTTCTCTTTCCCTGTAAAACTCCTGTTGGAAGTCACTTCCAACAATGAGATGCAGAATTGTAAGGCATTCGTTTGTTCTGGCAGAATGATTCCCACATTTTTCCACATTCCTACAGTCTTCAAGTATAATGAGATTGTGCTGAATGAATACGTGACTGTAAAACTGGCCAAGAAGCCTGTATGTTATTTGATTTCTACTAAAAATGTAGTTCAGATTCATTAGGCTCTATGAAGATGTCTGATTTCAAGGTACATAGACAGTATGACTGAGGTCCTTTTTTGCCAGATCTGACCTTTAGTTCCTCTGTGTTATCAATGCTGACTATTCAAGCTTTCCGAGGGTAACATTTTTCTGGTAGAATCCCATGCATATACTTTGATATTCTTTCGTTTTTCTTCTGTAAATTCCAGTGACATGAGAGAAGATCTCTGAGGCCGCTCTAATTATTTTTTAGTTGATGGAAACCTCAACAGAAAATTTTGTCTTATGTGCACAGTTGTAATGTGGGGAAGGGGTTTAGGAGAAGATCATTCAAAACACCAGTATAAGTGAGTTGTTATCAAATGAATACCAAGAAGATAGGAGCACATGGTTGTAACACACTGGAGACAGAAAAAAAATGGCCATTACTTAGCAGAAGAGTTTTTAACATTCTCCAGTATGCCCTTTTCCAGTTGCCACACTGCTATCCTTGTGAGCCTGAGTACACCCTCACCACTCTCCCTCCCGAACAGAATCCTCATCACTCCTCCTGACAAACCAAGTCAGTGGGCAGCCAGTGTGTTGGAACTCCTCAGATTTTCTGTGGTCCAAGTGTAGGTAACACTCACAAAGATTTACTGAGAGTTATAAAACCCAGATGGGGATAGGCTGTACTAAACCCCAGGGGAGACTCAGTGCTGGAGGATATGACAGAAAATTTGAGGTTTTATATAAAGGCACAATTATGCCTGTGACATATCTTTTTCTCTGGCAAATCTTTGGATTCTACAGCAGTTTGCTAATGATCTGTTTTGTTATAAACAATCTTGTTTTGATTTGCTGTGGTTTTATTTATTTTTTAATTGATCTGTTTCTAATGATTCACAATTAATTATTACTCTAAATTTTCAATTTAAAGTAGTTTAAATTATTGTCCAGGCTTTTCCCATAGGCAGAGTCATTCTAGTAGTACAGTCCTGGTGAATCAGATTTAATAGGCATTTTGAAACAAGCACAACTGCAATTATACCCAGAGAATCCCTGCCAATTTTTTATTGGTTTATTTTTATTGTAAAAACATCTTCTAAACACCTTAGTTTCTTCTGAGATGGAAACTATTATTTTAGAGTGTTCCACACCAAATTTTTACTTAGTGTGCTATCTAGTAATCTATTTCTCGTTACATAAAAATCACAAGTTATATTTCAATAAAATATTAAACTAATAAAAGGTAAAATGCTGGAAATAGAGGTATTTGTGTTTGCTATAATAGTCCAGTAGTTATTATTTCTATGTTACTCCTGATATTTCAAAGTGCTATGCAAACACTAAGAGAACCATAAAACCGAAGAAATCATTATTGTTCTATCCTTATTTTACAAACAGGGAAAAGAGAGCACAGAAGTGCCCTGCCCATTGCAACAGGGAAGCAAAATTAGAACTTCTGTTCCTATTTCTCAGCTGACTCCTGAAAATGCTTTGTGAATAACAACCCATCTTGTGAGAAAATTGTCTTTAGTTCTGTAATAAGATTTGGACTTTTTGTTCCTTCATGATGCACAGAAAAAAGAGAAGGTGCTTACATTTTATTCATTGTGTTGATAAGTGTTGTGTATCCAAATTTTGCACCATTCCTCCATTGCAGCTTGAAATCCAAATGAATGCTAAGCAGTGCTGGTCACCCCAGGATAGCTATAGCATTTTTCATCAGACCACATTATGCATAATTAACTGGGTCTGAAGGCTTCAATTTGTATATTTGAAGTCCAACCTCCAACATGAGCAACTCTCTGGAGTGTTTATTTGCTTATAGAGCTGCCACTAAAAACAAAGCAATAGACACAGTAGGAAATAAATTAGATAGGTAATTTTTTTTTTACTTTATTAACAATGTACAAGAATTAAGCACAAAAAAACCATTAAAAACATCGACGGATAAGATGTGAACATATTTATGACCACATCTTGATCATAGAGTATTATCTTACAGGAAAAGTCTACTTAGATGTTCTGAATGACATGCAAAGTAAATACCTTTGAATTTTATTGAATTTAATTTCATTTGATTACCTTTCTCATAGGTAAACCATGATCCACTGACACTTGATTCTGAAACTCATTCATTTTGTTAAATTTAGCTTTAGCAGTATGCTGGGTTGAGGCTTCAGTCACGCCTTTGATGGTGGTACCTCTCATTTGTCATGAGTCCAGTGTGACATCACTGATTATTAATATAATTATTTGCCTTTTAAAGATCTCTGTATTTACCTACATCTCAGTTTTGCAGACTATGCTAACTGTGGTTTCCCCAGTCTCAGAAGTGGTATCTCAGGAATATGAAAGTATAAAGAAGAGGGAAAAAAATGTTTCCCCAAGAAATGTGTCCTGTAGCTCAGTTTGTGGCATCAGTAGTTATTACAGTCAATATTCGCTTCTTAAATACTTGCATACCTTATCTTTGTATTAAATTTGACCTAAACATGATTTCCAGACTTTATGTAAAGCAAGAATCTACCTGGAGCATGACAGAGGACACCAAAACAACAGAAGTGGTAAAGTAAAAAATCCAAAGAAGCTATGAACAATTTTCCATTTAGGCCAAGCAGGATAACCTGGAAGTGCTGAATTTTAGAAACATACATATCTTCTGTAAAATAGCTATTGAAGTAATTATGGGATAATCTGTACTATATGACTTGTTAACATTGTTAAAGATTACTGTTTTTTTTCTCTCAGTGGCGTTCATTCCCATTGGATTGCTCCAGAAGTGCAAAATATATTTGTTCAGTCAGAAGGACTCCTGCTAATTGTTCGATGGCTCTTGCTGTGCTGGAGAGATTTTATATTTATGTTGTTGCTCTGAATGCAATGCACTTCTGATTTATTTTAATGTTGTTTGGACAGCTGTGAAGAGAAATAAAATGGAACAATATTGTTTTCCTATGCTGCTCTTGAAGTGACATAATTACTTCAAATATTGCCTAAGATACCCACTGAGACAATCAGGGAACTTAATTTTAGATGAAGCAATATGTATCTGAGGACTGAAAGCAAAATGGTGAGCTGCAAAGTAATAGAGGAAGTATTGGGATAGAGATCCCTGCTAAGCACTAGGTTATCTACCTACTCATCCCAGCCAGAGGTTACATATTTTGAAACAACCACCAACTTTTATGTCAGATATACTATATACATATATACTATGTCAGATATATTGCCTTAATTCTGTAACTCCCCTTTACAAATAACAGCAGAGATACTGGTGTACCAATTGATTACTATTTCAATCTTTCACGGAAGATGCCCTTGTTATTGTGAACAATGTTCAGTTATTCCTTCAGAGACATCATTTGTAGGTTGATTGCTTTCTTAATTTTATGAAGCAGTCTTTTGATTAAAGAGAGAAATGAGAAATTTTATGCTGCTTCTTAACTTTACACCTCTCAGTGTGAATGTGTGTCTTAGCATCACTCTTCATTCATAATAACTGCTAATTTCTCCAAACACATGCTTCACCTCCGAGGTTGACCCCACAATCCAGCTCTCCAGAGGCAGACCTTGTTATTCCTTTTATCCACGCTGGCGTTAGATCCATCCTTCACAGCCTTCCTTCTTCCTCATACAAATGCTCTGGTCTCATTTGCCTTACAAAACCTAAAGCAAAAGCTGGGTGCCTGGACCAGGCTGTAAAAGGGTAGCTTGCCTCCTGGCAGCATGAGAGAAGCTTTTCAGTTCACAGAATCATTTCTCTGAAGGCAGAAGTGTGATCCCCACCCAGAGGCAGGAGGAGATGAGCTGTGGTCATGCTTGTGTGAGTCAGTTTGGGAAACATGCAGGACTCATGGCATAGCTTAAAGCAAGCTCATATAAGGTTTGTGCTAGAATTTGCAGTGCCCTTGTAAACAAAGAAGTCTCCGTCACTCTCAGAAGAAATGCACTATCATAGGTGCAAAAGCTTGGGGACCTAATACTGCAAAGCAGTTTTACATCTCACATGTCCTTTAGACTTGAGCATGTCCTATCACTTAAAGGTTCCTCAGCAATGTTCATAGCTTGCTGGAGGAAAAAAGACTCAGAGCTCAGGAGGTAATTTTGTGATTTTCATAGAAATAATTGGGGAAAACTTAATCAGAATCTACATCATACCTTCTGCAGTCGTTTCCTCTGTTCCTGCAGAGGAAAAAATCTTGAGGGGCATTTGATTACTTCTAATTTTCATGATTCTTGGCAGTTCTGAAACACAAACTAAAGATTTTGGATTCAGAGCATGGAATGGATGTATCCATTTTTCCTAGTATCCTGTCACCACGCACACAAAAGCAGATGCTTAGAGAAGAGAAAAAGAAAAGGTCAAAAATATAATGATGTTTCCTTGGAATATTTTTCCAGCTCCAAGGGCTCCTTGAGTCTGAGATGGTGTCTTTTTAATTAATGGCCTTGATGTTTTCTTTTTTCCTTTTCATTTTTTTTCAATCATCTTTTGAACTCACATAGATGTTTTGCATCTGAAAAAACCTGTAGTTTACCTGCACAATGTGAAAAATCAATTTCTTTCATTTGCTCTGAGTCTGCCATCTGCTTACTTCTCATATCCTGTAGTTCTGCTTTGGCAGAGATTGTGAGCAGCCATTCCCAATGCAACTCTGTGCAATTTTTTAATGTGATACTTCTCCCTACTCCTCACTCCAACCTATCTCTTTGCTAAGCTGATGTTTACTTAGTAGCTCTCCTATATTTTCAAAAATAGTTCCAATTTTTTAATATTTTGAATATACTATTTTGAATAGTATATTTTTGAATATGTCTGTCACACCACTCTCAATCTTTCCCAGTTATACTCTTTTTTCTGAGATCGTAGGATGAGAACTGCACACAACAGTTCAAGATGTGACTGAACCATGGATTTATGCAGCTGGGTAATGAGATTCTCTGCTTGTTTCAAAGGCTGCTCCATCTTAGAACTGATTATCCAGTGTGCCCTTGCCAGCTCCTGTATGCATATTGTTTGGAGACCTGTAATTATGTAAGAGTCTCAGCTTGCATTTATGAGTTGCATAAACAAGTTTCCCTCTTCTGTGACTAGAGAAAAAATTCTGCAGGATGTAAAACCTATAACTTTGAAATTGGAAGCTAAATGAAAAACGAAATGGATTATTTGGTGTGGGTGGGTTTCTTTAAACATGATTTCATAATTTGGGGATATATGTAATATTTGTGTGCATTAGTATTGCAGATTTTTGTGCCACTTGGCATACAGATTGGATAAGCTATGGATCTCCTCACCCTTGCTCCATACTTGGCATGTCCTTACATTTTGACCTTTGCATTCTCCACATGGCCCATCTCCGAGTGCAACCAACCTGCTGTTAAGAGGTGTTCTTACACGTGAGCTCCCAGCCTGCAGAAACAGTTTGGGAGAGGAATGGTTTATCTGGGATGGCTCACACAGGTTCTAGGGCCTGCAGGCTTTAGGTTTTGGTGTTACAGCAGTATTTGGAAAAAAGAGCAGGGACAATAATCTCTCCATGTGTCTCATTTTACTTCTGACAGTGACATGTGAGCAGCCAGAGTCCTTCCTGAGAGCAAAAACCTAGTCCTGCTGATTTTTAAAATAAATTTCTGCCTCCTGCCTGTATTCTGAGGATTATGTCTGTTTGTTCTAGCTCATCAAATTTAAAGTCAGATAACAATGCTAAACAATACCAGACTAAAGAGCTTTTATCCCATGTTGTAAAACTGTAAAGGAAATAGAATGAAGGCAAGGAAAACATATAAGCAGGGGTTAGAAGTAGCTCTAGGGAGGAGCTGGCATTAAAGCAGGGTCCTTGCCAATAAATGCCAACCAATTTATGCTGAAGTACTCTTGTTCAGCTGTATAAGGACCCTGAATGATAGATGTGAAATGAGAATGCTAATGTAGCAGGTACTTATTCTACAGTCTTGTTCTTCTTCATAGAACTCTAATTAATTCTCTTTTTCAAGGAGTGTTATTACTGTTTTTATTTTCATTGACCTTTGAATCCTATTCAAACAGATAGAATATTTTTTTAGACTTCTGGTATTACTTACTGGATGCTTAGAAAAAGAGAAATTAGGAGTAGCATGTGCAAATAAAGTTTTGAGACAACAGCTACTTTGATTAGTTTTATCCAACTGAGGTTTACATTAAGTCTTCTTGGAAATGAAGTAGAAGGACCTATAGGGAGAAATGTGTGGGCCTATGTGCACACATGTACCTTCTTGTTTACATTTAGATGGTTAAAAATGGTGAAAACAAATTGAAATTCAGTCCTATCATCCCCACTGTATTACTTCTGTTAAGTTTCTGGGAAATTATAGACTTTAGTATCTCCAACACTCATATATCTTCTTGTAATGTTGCATTTTAAAAATATCAACATGGAAGGTAATGGCCATCTGTAAAAAGATTAGACAATTGTAATCTGTAAGGGCAAAGATTCTGAATTTTCAAAGGAGCAATTGTATTTATTTAAGTTGATGCTAAGTTAAGAAAGCTGAACTCCTGTAAAATTACAAGTCTCATTTCCACTAGCTTGGTTAGGAGAGTTGCCTCAAAGTTCAATGGCTATTTTCTGTGCAAAATTTTTCAGCTCCACTATGCTCTTTAAACCTTCTAGTAGTCTCACTGACTCTGGGAGACATTCTTCTTTAGATGTTTTAAAACTTTTGTTACTTTTTATAGGATTTAGCAAATTGCTTCTGGAAATCTTTTCTAGTTTATAACGCTGTTATTACATAGATAAATTGCATACAGAATTCATTGCCTTTTGTAATTACTTGTGCTTTTTGAAGGTTGCTTTTTGACACCCAGTATCTTTATTTTGTCATCTGAGTTGGTTTTCTGCATGTTTTTGGTCTTTATGAAATCCTAATTTTAAGAGTGTATATAGGTTCTGAATCACCATTCGGGTTACTAAACATTCTCAATGGTTCCTTCAACTGTTTTTCTTCTCTTAGCGGTTATTGGTGCTCTTTCAAGACTTCCACTTTTTTTTAATTCAGATCCTGTTTTTTTTTCAAAATATGCCCATGTCCAACTCTTTTCTTTCTGTCTTTCCTATAGAGATGGTTGCTATGATAAAGTGGGTCCAGGCTTCAGTTCTGCATCACGAACCAGATCCTGTGCAGTGCTTGGAATTATACCAGGCAAGTGCTTCTCCTCTTGTAGACTTTCTGATTATCTTCTTCATGGCTCCTTCATTGATGATGTCTAAAAAAAATTGTGTGAGTTGTTTTTGCTTTGTTGTTTTAAGCCTGTGTGGGTTTTTTTGTTTGTTTGGTTGGTTGGTTTGGGTTTTAGTTTTGTTTTTGTTTTGTCTTGAGGTTTGTTTGTTTGTTTGTTTTCCCCTGGCTCATCTTAATATTTGTCTTCTGCTCCCAGAATATCCCTTATTTCCCTTAGTATTCTGTACCATGCTCATTGTCCTCATTTTGGTTGTGTCATCAGTAGTGTAGATACCATACTCTTCTTACTTAAGCAAAATGCTTTTGAGCAAATATTCAGATTGCCACAGAATTCACCTTGCTTCACTTGAATTTTTTTTCATTAGCACAGCCTACCTTGGCAACCTTATATAGTTTCTATCACAGAATGATACTGCTAAGTATTCCCTTAATTATCTTCTCTGCAATAAGCTTTTGAGGTGCATGTTTTAGCAATACCATTGTTTAAAGCCAAATATTCCACTGCAATTCATTCTTTGAAACAACATTTGTGAAGTTTCTTTTTAAGAGCAAAAAGCAGTACACACTGGGAAAAACAACAGAAATTTTAATGGGTGTAAGTCAAATTTCTTCTCATGAGCTCTCTTCAGTGACAAATAAAATTCTCTTGGTGCTAATAAAGTAGAATTTAATTACAATCAGGTTTGCTGCCTAGAAGTTTGACAGCATATAGATAATTCCTAATGATAAGGGACTTACAAAAATGCTGCAGAGGGACTTTTCATGTGGTCAGGTAGAGAGACACAACAAGGAGGAATGGCCTTAAGCTGAAGGAGAGAAGTATTAGAATAAAATTAGGAAGAAATTCTTTACTGTAAGGATGGTGAGACACTGGAACAGGTTGCCCAGAGAGGTTGTGGACTCCCCATCCCTGGAGGTGTTTAAGACCAGGCTGGATGAGTCTCTGAGCTACCTGGTGTACTGGAAGGTTCCCTGCCCAGGACAAGGGAGTTGGAACCAGATGATCTTAAAGGTGCCTTCCAACCCAAGCCATTCTGTGATTCTATAAGTGCACTGAAATTCTGGCAGACACTACCTACTGAGGGAGCAGAATCTCGTCCACTGAAGATCTTTCAGACAGATAATACCTTGCACAAAGAATCTGGTTCTGCCTGAGTCAAATAACCCGAACCACATGATCTCTTCCAGCTTTACTTCCCTAATTAAAATTGACTTAGTCAAGCTTTCTAACTAGGTTTCAAACTTGCATAGTCCAGGTAACGTTTCTGTGTGTCACTAATGCAGCCTGATGCTGACAGTGTTTAGATTTCCTCTACTGTAAAACCAAGTCCTCAGGCCACAGTGATGACTAGCCGTTAATAAAAACATTTTAAAAAAGCACTCTTTGTAGTAGAAATTTCAACTGCCACATTTTCAATGTGGAAAACTTACTTTCAAAATACTTAATGTAAGTATTGTTTCAAATGCTACAATTTTATATCCCACAATCTGTTGTATGCTAATTAAAATGAAGAAAGAAAATGTGAAAGACACATAAACTACTGAATTTAAAACATTAATTCAAGAAATTAATTTTAATAGAAGCAGTTCAGGAATTCAAGTTGGATAATTAAAACAAAGAAAATGGAGAATCTTAACTTTACTTGTTTTCAAGTGATGCCCTCACTGAAATCTTGTGATGACACCTGGAACTAACACATAGAATCACAGAACATCCTGAGTTGAAAGGGACCGATAAGGATCGGTGAGTCCAACTCGTAAGTGAATGGCCCGTATGGGGATCAAACCCACCACCTTGGTGTTATTACCACTGTGCTCTAACCAACTGAGCTAATCTCAGGGTCTTGAATTATAAAATTTATCTCCAGATTTAGTATGCAAATGTAAGTCTTTTTTGATGGGGCTCATACTAACTATGAAAAGCAAGACTGAGCATAAACGACTCCGAGTGACCACACCTTCAGAGAACATGCACTCAGGTAAGCCCAGCACAGGTGTGGGGGGCAACAGACTAACACGCTGCTTTGCTTTTCCTGAAAGATGACAAAGACTCTCAAAGGCAAAGACAAAGAAAAAAGACTGAGGGAGTCCACAGAGGACATGATGACCCAGCAGCAGGGTGACTAAGTGCAGGATGCTCTGGCTCTTCTCAGTGCCCCTGTCTCCATCTCTCCTGGCTTCCCCTCATCTTGCGCTGAGATGCAGACGGTCTCCATGGGAACCAGCAGCTTCCCCACTGCCAGCACCCTGAGAGCCAAGAGCACTGGCTCTGCTGCTGTGTAGGTACCACCGCAAAGGATGGGAATAATAAGTGCTCCCTTCCAATATTCACTGGCGGGGGGTTTCCAGCCCAATAGCTAGGTAAAACAAATTCTTAAAATGGAAATACTAAAAATATTGGAAGCAGCTAATTTTTCGGCTTGCATAAAGGTACGTCACCTAGCTTTAGGAAGTGGAGGTCAGAGCTTGAGTTAGCAATGGCTTTCCTTCTCCACTTGAATCTAGTGTGGAAGTTTGTATGGCTGGACACATATCTATTTCCTTCTGAGCAAACCATTTTCACATGTCATCCAGTTGATTCATCCAGATGATGATAACCACAGAAACTAAAGTTCTTTCCCAGAAAATGCTAGACATAAATAGAGACCAGGGAGGAAAGTGGCCTGGGGTTCTTCCCATTGATTTCAAAGCGACAAGAAAACATTTAGTGTGATAGTATCAATCAGAGGAAGACAGATGGAGAAAGTCATTCTTTTACAGTCTGCTTCCTTGAGTTGAATGCCTATTTTTTTTTCATACAGCTACTGTTCACTTTGTATCAGTTCTTCACAGATCAACCTGTGAAAGTACATCCCTTTATGGTAAGCATCCAGTGCTCCTGAAGGCTAGCCTCCAGGCACATTATATAATCCTGGCGTATGGTTTATCTTGCTGGATGGCTCCCCCCTAGAAGACCTGGAACAGCAGTGTGTGGGTGCACTGATTTGAAATCACAAGACTTTGCACAAGATAAAGGTACAGTCTTCCAGTACAAAGTATTGTTTTGATAGCATAATGATCTTGAGATGACACCACAAAAAGATTTATTACCAACAAATAAATTCCTCACAAAAAACATACTGTGTATTCTTCCTCTTTGCAACAACACTGGTTTTTAATAGTTCTAATGATTGTAAGTAACCTCTTTTTTTACTACAATTTCACCTGATATCAAAATTAAAAAAATCCTCATTTTTTCTGCTCAGGTTGGGATCCTTTTTTCACTTGCCATGACAGATATTTACTTAATTAATCTAAGCTTACTGTCAAGCTGTGCTTAATTAATATTGTAACCGACAATCCTACCTCAGATTAAAGCACAAAAAGTCACAAAATTCAAGCTCTGTATTCTACCAATATGTTTTTTCTTCATAATAGCCTTCAGGACATAATAGGTAAGAGATTTTTCTCTCCAGTAGCTATGAGCAAAAATTGCAATAACATCTATAATGTGCTGAAGTATTTTGCTGAAAGTTCTACATGGAGAGAAAGAAAACAAGAAATGGAAATGACAACAGAAATGAAAACAAAAACTAACCAATATTTCTATCTCTGGTATGAAACATTCAGTTTGCTAGCAAAATAAATAGATAGATAATCTAAACAATTCAACATTTCTAGCAATGTGATTCTTCATTAATAACATTAAATCAGTTACTCATTATGACATCTTAAATATTTAAATACTGTGATGAAGACAAATTATTTCTACAGAGGTATAAAATGAAGACCATGAAGGACTTCATTTACCGATAACACTTCCCCTAAACTTAAAATTAGAACAGTGCATGGTTACAAACATTGTTCAGTCATGAGAGATGTTCAACTGCCAGAGCAGTGTGCACAGGTTGCAGAAGGATTGAGTTTAGAAAAGGAAATGCCAACTGTGCATGGCCAAATATCAGTTGATACTGCATCTCCATTTCAATTGACAGTAAAGGCATTAATCCCTTTAATTACCAACTGTACTGTCCATGGAGCATTTTACAAAATAGCTATGTCCTAGTAACTAAGCTGCATGTACAGTGAAAGTTAACTTTTTTCCCTTGGATAAAAAGTATTCTGTAACATTAAAGGAGATCCTGGCACTTGCTAAGGCCCTTTCCTGAAAGCACTAACCTTTCCCTGGAGACTGAAACCCTGATTCTGTAGAGAGTGAAATGAAACCTCCTGAAGGCTGGTGGTTCTTCGGGGCAGTCCTTGCAGGATGGCACCAACAGCTTGTTTTTCCTCTCTCAAAGCAACCTGCAGTGACCTATATTCAATGCACATCTCACAGGACCACCTCAGATGAACCATTTCCTCCACTAAGAGTTACCGCCTCCGACTCAGTTGATGATACAGAAAGCTTCATCCCCTTGTAAGCAAATTACTTTAATTACTTTCTGCTGCAAACAGTGGCAGCATGAGCTACCTGAGAGCAGATTTATCTGAGCCATGCCTAGTTAGACTTTGTCTCCAAGCTCCAGTGGGGAAAAGGAAATGCCAGAACTGCAAGCACAAAAACATTAGCTTCAGTTTGCAAGGACTCACTTCCCCTGTTCCTTTCTTCTTCAAATAGCTCAGTGGCGAAATTGCTGCTTGCAGATGCTCTCCCTTATAAAGTAATTCTTTTACAATCTGTAGCATCCTGTTTCTTTCAGTGTTTGCAAAGATGCTTTTCAGTGAAAAACCCCAACCCTGGTATATTACTTGCCTCAGACCCAAATGGCATAGAAGAAACACACACTGTCAAAAAATAGCTATGTCAGTGAAGAGTTCCCAGTCAATCAAACACAAGCAGTAGGCTTTGCCTGGCAGTGCTGACTACTTGTATTTTCTCTCATTGCTGTTGTTTTCCCATTGAGAAAATTGCTGTATGAATCCACAGTGGCTCTTCCAGCTGGAAATAATATATGTTGCTAGGAGTTTCTTGGGAGGAGCAATTATTTGTAATTTAGTCACATTGTGTCATTCCAGGGCAAGCAATATGATCTGACACATTGTTTACAGTATAATGTAAATTTATATAGTGTATACAATAGAAATAAACCTGGCATGGTATAGTTTTATCCTGATTTTGAAAAAAAATGATGCCCACCAATATATGATAGCCACCACCTATGAGACAAGGGGTGGAAAAATGGGTGAAAGACTGATGTTTGTACAAAACTTACATTTGAAAACTTTTCCCTCTTTATAATTAACCTTAGAGTCACTTACAGTCATAGACAGAGATTCTTTTTCACTGCAGGTGATTTTGATGAAGATTTTTAAAGCTACTATCAGCTTCAGCTAAGCTGCATTTTCTCTGGCTGGCCTTTCACCTGAGCTCATCAAATGAGACATAAGAAAGCACAGCAAGAATGAAAAAGAATGAAAGTTGACAAAACTGATTTGACAGAATATTGCACTGATGTTTTGGAAAATACTTTTTTTTTTTATCCTAGAACTGCTGCAGAAATTATCCTATAGACTGAACTGATGCCGACAAAAGGGCAGTGTGACCCCTTTTTGTTGATTCCATTTTCTGGATGAGACATTAGCACGCAGCAGCACTAAAACCTGATTCCCTGGCATTTTTTTCCTGAATACACTAATACTATTTTTTGGCAAAGTTAAAGGTTAGATACGTAGTATGATATCTAATTAAAGGACTCTTTGGCTTGTAGTAGGTTCAGTTTCATATTTGATCCTATTTTACTTCCTATTCCCTTGTAGTGTTGTGGCACATGTGTGGGGTGAGATTGAACTCACATTAAATTTCAGTGTCTATGGGTGCACTGCACGTCTGAGCTCTTGACACAACAAATTAAAACTCCTGTCACTAGCTGATGGGAGGCCAGAAAATGGAGCAGATGGTGTCTGTGGAAGGATTTGCTGTGTCACCTCCTGGGCTCTGCTCCCCAGATCTCTATGGACTACAGGGAGCAATAAAACATGCAGGCAAACACTGACTATTAGACACCATGTTTTGGTATCATAATGTGGTCAGTTATCTTCATGTCTGTGTGCTCAAGAATGAATGAACCAGTCAGAAATTCCCAGAGATACTGTTTTCTGCCTACTTCTGACTTTGCTTTAGTCAACTGAAAAACTGTGTGTTCAACTAACTGTCTGGACTCTTCCACAGCCGTGGGGAGAGAGTTAATGCAGGCAGAGAAGCAATTTGGCATTACAACACTTTTTCTTTGGTTTAGGGAAGGACCTCATCTCTGTCCATCATCTCTAAAAGGATTTCCAGACAAGCAACTTTCACTGTATACTGAAATGACAAGCTACCATGATGAAACTCACCCTGTGCCAGACTCTCTGATGCAATGTACTGATAATAGCCTCAAGAATCTCAATGTAGCTGCTGGCAGAAATATTAGTTCAGTGCAAGGAGATTTTTTGAGTCTTCAAAGCCAGCCCTGATGTGTCCATGTACTGTCAGAAATATATCACTGTAGTAATTTCTAACTGATGGCTGTGTCAGGCACCCATGGTTAAGGGCATCACTCTGGGGAATCAGCCTCACACAGAAGGGCTGAGGCTGAGAGCAGCATCAAGGCCTGTGTCATTCCCCATCTTTGATTTTGATAGTTAAAGCTCCAGGCTGCTGAGGGCAACCTATGCATGATAAACATGGCAGCATCTAAATGAAAGACACTACACACATATGAAAGAAATTCACATGTTAAGAGTGTGATCGGGATTATGGCTAATATCTAATTAGTTGCTGACCCCAGTACACTCTGAAGTCAGATCAGTGGCCATGCTTATGTCAAAAACATGATTTGAATCTGGTTGCTGCTCCTTTCTGACCCAAGTGGTGCCCAAGTATCACGGCCAGCAAACAGTGGGTGGATGTGATATGGTTTTTGTCCTCCATAAGATAATTCTACTTGCAACTCAGAAGACCCGTTTTGCTATATTCACAAAATGATAGATGCCTACAAAGGCTACTGAGACAAAGGAAATGTGGAAGGTTTCTTTTATCAGTTCTCTCTATACAGATGTTTACTCGATGTAAATTGATAATAGTCCTTTGTACAGAATACACTGATCAGTATATGAAACATAACTTGATGCTTCTCAAATGCTGCAAGCACATATATTTATTTAAAGAGAAATTGTACAGACAGATATGAGAGTTAGATGTATAATATTGCAGCTTTGAGACCTGTGGTTGTGTTAGCTGTATTCAATACCTGTAAGCAGTCTTTCCCCTTAAGTATATTCACTGCATCTTACTTTAGCTAACATTGTTCAATATTCATTAGCCTACAAATTAAATGTGAAGAATTAAAATCGGATAATCTTACTACCCTGCCATCTGTTCCTCAAACTTGAAAATAGTAGAGTATCATGTTGTTTTGTTTGTTTTTTCTCTCAAATATTCATTACAAACAGCAAAGCACAATAGAACCTCAGGCACACAAGTTTCATGACAGTGCCCAAAATGAGACTTGTTTATTGTAAAAGTTTTGGAACCATTGTAAATTCAGCAAGAGAACAAAAAAGTGTTTTTTTCTAAATGCAACTGGAGCTGTGGCAGAAAGTGTCTGCATGGTACTGCCAAAACTGACCACCAGAGACTGGAGGCTTTGGTCCTGCTGAAACATTTGGGCATTTGTGGAGTGTGTAGCGGCAGCAGGATCTTTTTTTTTCCACCCAGACATAGTGAGTGCCAGAAAATCTGAAAAGGTGGTAATGTAACATTAATGTTCTTCATCAGTCTGCATGGAAGAAAATCTACAGCCTAGTTAGAGCTTTCACATAGTTGCTTTGTTAAGACAGTGAAGCCAGAGTGATTCTTTTCAAACACTTTAATAGATAAAGTTTTCCTGGAGTTTCTCATAAGAATTCAGTTTAAAACTGAAGATACCCAAATGTAATCTTGGTTACTTCAGTTAAAAACCATTAATATTATTCTTTAATAACTTTTAGAACTATCTTCAAACTTTTGAACTTCAGTACAAGTAATTGATGCTAATATTTGATATCACCTCACATTCCCAGAGACGGGAGAAATGGCTAAGGACAAGGCATACTGCTTTTCTGTAGCAATTATCCAAAGGGATAATTAAAATGCAGGTAAAGTTAAAATACAGATAAAAATTTTCCTATTTAGAAAAGGTAAACCAGGCCATCAGTGTCATATGACACTATCCCTAGGGATCCATTGCCTGATGGGAAATTCAGCTCTGAACAGAGGGCCAATAAAAGTCTAATTTTAGTGCAGAAGTCTTTTTTTTTCTCCCAACAAAAGTGAATCAAGGCTAAAGGGGCATAAAGGTCATCTCAGTATTCTCCTTTTTGAGCTGTCATAGCTGCAGGTCTGATTACTGCTGTAGAGGATCACCTCTGATAAAGAATCACCCTTGGTAATTGTAGCAAAGGATCAGCTTTTCTGAGGGGTAAATTTCATCCTAATGTAGCAGCTTAAGTCCTTGTCCCAGAGATGCAAAAAGGTACAAGATGACTGTTGGGAAAGGTTAGTGACCCCTATTAAAACAAATAGACTATGATGGGTACTTGGAATCCCCAGTAACTTTTGTTACCTTCTTGGTGGCTTCTATTATAGCAGGATTCACTTTTTGATCTCTGCAAAATCCTGTTCTGAGCTCTATAAATCCTTAGTATCATGATGACCATGTAAGATTAACTGCAGTGAAGCCATGATGGAGCAATCTCAATTACTGGGAAGCACCTGGCTAGGAAAGGTTAATAGGAACAGCCAAGGGAAAGCATATATGACACTGAGAAGCTATAAAATATTGTTTCAGTGGCATCCACCACAGAGAATCTCTGCCTGGGTTAGCTGTTGATGTCTGCCTTTGTCTACCCATCCCTACAAAGGCAGTAAATTCTTGTGTGGCTAGTAATTACTGATTACATTTCATGTACAGATTCATCATCTCCCCTCCTGCAAAGAAACCTATCAATAATATGTTCTTATAATATATTCTGATGGTTACAAGAGATTTTGTGCCATACTGCAGATTTCCTTTAAAGCCTCTATCTGTAGTAAACTCCAAATCATCTGATTGATACTTAAATGATAGTGCAAAGATTTAGAACAGACGGTGTCTTAAAGAAGTTCAGTAGAAGTCCGCTCCCTTAAATGATTTACAAGGAGAATAAAAGGTCAAGGAACTTGTTCTTATTGCATCCCTGTAGTCTGCAGGTCTTGTACACTCTAAAGTCTCAGGCAACTTAGAACAAAACCCAACCAAACTGTACAGCAGCTAATTGCACCTCAAGGCATTTTTTTAAAGGTTACAGCTGGAGCTGGACAGGAACTGGAAGATCTGATGAGATTCTCACCCCTCCCCATGCACCATGGGGAGCACAGCTGCTGAAGCTGAACTTTGTAAGTAAGTGGAACTGCAAACTGTTGTCCTTTTTATTCCTTAAACAACCATAACAGCAGGAAGAAATTTCCAGGGTAGGAAAGGGGTCCAAATAAACTTTTTCACAGGTACATTTCAAATTCTGGACTAAGGCACCTCAGCACATCACTGTGTATTCTGACTGGATATTCTATCTAAAACAAGATAGTGAAGCTTATTTGAGGGAGTACAAATTACATGAAGCATGTGTTCTGACATGTTTTGTAACCTCATGTGAGGCGATCAGCCTAGACACCACTAGTAACTTCCTGAGGTGAGATCCTGAGTAGTGCCATAAGGTACATGGCTTCTGTGAGGGAAAGGGTCATTTAAAATTGCAGTTTATAGTTTGTGGTGTGCAGGGTGCTGTTTATATGTGTGCATGTCTGGGTGTCTACGTCTGCCCTACGCGAGGAATTTTGACTCCTTGGGAGTCCTACTTGCTCCAAGCAAGTGCAGCAGCAGATGCCAGAAGCAGTTATCCCAGTTATCAGCTACCCTCTCACCCCTCTCCTAGACATCACCACCTCCACAGCAGGGATGTTTTAGAGGATTGTGGACCCATCCTGAGCCATTACTTCTTTAGCATAGTTGAGATGTCACAGTATGCTCAGTTGCAAACACAGTCGCACAGGTGAAGCCACATGGTTTGCTCAGGTGTTCCTTCAAGGGAAATTGAAAACTGAAGAGGAGAGGCACAGGAACGCAAAGGGGAAAGTACATGTGAGCTGCATTACTCATCTGGCAAAGATTTGTTCACCTGACACCCTGAAACCTTTGTTGTGTGAGGGTTTGATGATACCATCACAAACATGAGGGATTTGAACCTCATGTTTCTGCTACACCACCCTCAATGGAGTAGTGTACAGCCACGCCAGAGTTCTTTGTCCAAGGACTCTCTGAGCTCTTGACTGGGAAGGAACAAGAAATAGTTACAGCTTCCCACAAATTACAGTTTCCCCCACACCGCTTGGTATTTAAGATCAATAAACAAAAATGTCTAGTTCAACATTTCTTGCTGGTACCTTTCAGCTGTGTTCAGGTTTGATATTGCCAGGCTGGCCCCAAAGGTTCCTGCTACAGCCCTCTCATATCACTTGCCAAATAAGATGAATAGCTGTGGAGAGAACCTGCAGAGCTGTGGAAAGCTAATCAATGACTGCCTCATTCTCCAAATGTTTTATGTGCTTTCACAGGTAGTACGAAATTCAATATTTAAACAACGGATCATTGAAACACATTGTCATGCCCTTCTGAGCATTGTTTTGGTTTGCAGATGGCTTTTCCTTCTTCTGCTCTTTACGGCAAAGAAAGCCACATACTGTCAGTGTCTGCCCAGAGGACATGATGCATCACATTTCTTGTATGCCCCCATTGCTAAATCTAGAGAAAGCAAGCATTAAAAAATAACCAAATTCAGGGGAAGATGTTGATAAATGAAGAGACACCAGCCTCAGTAGTTTAGGTAAGATCTCTGGATTTTAGTGGCAGGGAATTAGAAGAAAATGACTGACAACGAAATTCCTCTTTTTTAGCTTTAGTCTTCCAAAAGGCATTTGGTCTAAACCAGAAATTTGGGATTTGGACTCAGTAATGGAAAGGCACACCTCCTCAAAATGAGATTTATGCCTTCATCAGAACATAGTCAGGAGAGAGGAATTACCTGTTGAATGTACCCATTCTTCCACATGGGTGCAGGTGTCTCTGACAGGCTGCCAAACTTCTACCAGGAACCCCAACAACTAAGAATAAAGCATGTACAGATTGATTTAGTGTAATAGTCTCTAAAGATGTAGGAGCTTAAGCTTCTTCTATAAGGATGGTTTAGGTAGCAAACAGCATTATACCATTGTAAATCAAGAAACTAAGGTTCCAATGTGCCTGTTGCCTCTGAAAGTGGGATCCAAGCTCCTAAGTTGCTTGATCATTTGGGAAATCACAGCTTCTTCTGGAAGACTTTGAAATTACAGCATCACAGAATCAACTAGGTTGGAAAAGACCTCTGAGGTCATCAAGTCTGACCCATGACCCAACACCACCTTGTCAACTAGACCATGGCACTAAGTGCCACATCCAGTCTCTTTTTAAATACCTTCAGGGATGATGAATCCACCACCTTTCCGGGCAGCCCATTCCAATTGACCCTTGCACTACAGTGCAGCAGCTTCAAACAATATGGTAAATAATCTAATAATTTGAGAGGTTAACTGAAGGATGAGGTTTTATTTTAACTTGAACTCCAACAAAGAATATATATCCTCATCAAAACAGTTTCATAATTTTCAGGTAAACCTCTGAGTAGGGAATCAAGTTATTCTTAAAAATTTAATTGTTTGATGAAATAAAATGCTTTTTAAAAAGGTAATGCTGTATGTTGTGAAGCACTTCCTCTCACTTGTAACCTGAGGATAATAATCTTAGCTCCTCCACTCCTCCACAACAGCAGCCCTGTGCTCTAAAGCACTAACTTTTGAACTGTGCAAGTCTGTATGCGGGTCTGTGAAGTCAGACCCAGACTGATGTTTGTGCAGTCTGTTTCAGAAGCTTTCTGTCTCTAAAGACATAGAAGGAATGTTTTAGACAGAGGCTGTACCTAAGCTTACCTAAGCTTTATGGACAAGGCTGATGTGTACTACAGTTACATAAACCCTACCAAGAAAGGTTCAAGAGCACTTGCTTGCTACGAGTTGATGTCAGGTTTACGGATCTCGAGATTTGCCAAGGTATTTGTGGTTTGTGTTTTAATTTAGCAGCACTGAACAGTAAGTCCTTTCAGAAGCTGCTTACTGTGAAAGCACATCTAGAGTGTTGCACAAGGGCTAAATGTTGCCTATCTTCCACAGAATCACAGAATATGCTTACTTGGAAGGGACCTACAAGGATCATCGAGTCTAAATCCTGGTCCTGCACAGGGCCTCCCCAAGAGACACATCATGTGCCCGAGTGTATTATTCAAATGCTTCTTGAACTTTTTCTACATTTGCAGAATTAAAATCCTGAAAATCATTTCAGAAACAGCAATTTATCAGGATTCTCAAGATCTACAGTCAGAGACTAAAGAGAATGGGGGGGAAAACGTAGACAAATACAAAAAAAAAAAACAAAGGAAAAGATAAATAATTATTGTGGTGGTGTATCCTGATTAGATGACCCTGAATAGGGGTATAGTTAGAAATGGTACACAATTTCACATGCATACAAATGGAAATGGAAAGAGGTCAGGAGAAAAGAAGGAAGCAGAGTGAGACCACTTGCACTGTCAAATGCTCTACCCACAATGTATTACATGGACAGCAGAATAAGGACCCAGGAAAATATTAGAAGTGCTTTATTGCACTGACATACGCAACCGAGGATCTATAGAAACACTATACCCTCCCATTATCAAACCACACTAGTCACCAATTCATGCAGCTCCTAGATCTTGGGAGATTAAATACTTCATAAGGGCCTAGAAATAACAGACAAAGAGTTTGTATCTGGAAGTAAGGAGAACATACAGGCTCTTTAAGGCTACAGATACGAACAAACCTAGTGAATAAACTCTCTTACAGATGTAGGGAAAAATAACACTTCAAGTAGAAAAGATCAAAAATTTAAAAGGAAAGATAGCACCAAGTATGTGCAAAATGCAAAGACAAACCAGGAAATTAGAATTAAAGGAAGATTTTGGGGGAAAAATAACCCCAACTTCTAATAGTTACTGCTCAATATATGGAGTCATTTGCAATGGCTATGGCAAGGGAAATCATTATATCAAAGTTTGTAGGCAAGAAAAGCCAAGTGAAAATGTACCATACCAAGAAAACAAGCAGTGACTCATAGGAAGAACTACAAAATAATGTAATATTAATTAAAAATAAACGGTTGGTAAGACCAGGTTGGCACTAGAAACAAAGACAAAGCAACAGCATTCACACAAAAGCAAACTGAAGGCCAAATGTACAATGCAGGCTACAGCATCCTAGTGAACACACAAAGCTTCCACAAAGCAACATAAAATTCAGTGACAGCATGGTCATTGCAGTGCTAAGATGTGCTCAACCAGGGCACACCAAGGGAAAGGATGCAGTCTGGAGGATTAGACAGGGCAAACAACTCAGAAATCATGGCTTTTACCTAAAACAAATATCGTGTGGTCACTAAACCTGGATGAACTGTTCCCACCATAGACAAAGAGATTCATCCATCCAGGATGGCAGGCTGTGAGGCACCATGTGGCAGCATGGCACTACTGTTGTCACAGGAACTCATTTGGAAATCCAGGCCAGGTCAGACTCATCTGAGAAAAGTTACTAATATTTATAAAGTTGCTATTTAGCTATATGTGAGAACACAGGTTTTAGGACAAAATAGTGTACTTTGGCAGAAGAAATGATACAGTCCCTGCCTTGCATCTCTCTCTACCCACACCATATTTGAACATATTCAGCATGTAAAAGGTATTTAGAAAGTTTAAACTGATTTTTCGTTTTCTTTTAACCTTTCCTTTTAATTCATACTGATAACATATGTGGGAAACACTTGACTGCTCCTGACCCAAAGACATTCCTTTTGAGAGACAATAAGAACAGACCAGCAGGGAAAAAATTTGTGTGTTTTGTGGATCTAAGTGAACGTTCATCTCTAAAAAGGCCACATTAATATTTTTTTTCCTGCATTTGCTCCTCTTTGTGGCAGTGCTGAACACTGACAGCTGAAATGACTTCAGAGGCAGCTGAAGTGACCACTGCAGTTGGTCAGTGCTAGTGTCATAAGTTGTTTGTTTTGGATGGCTGTCATTTTAAAGCCAATGAGATACGAAATATACCTTACTTAGGGCCCCAGTCTGGGATATTCCTTTAAACATCCCCCCCATCTACCCCAAAAAATCCCTAAAAAACTACTTTCTCAAATATTATATAATAGAGGAGGAAGAGGAAAGATTACTGGTATACCCAAAGACTCAAGAAGTCTCAAAAAAGAAAAAATTGGCTCTTACAGACACAGGAAAGTAGTAAGTTTTCTGGAGGAAGGCTATTAAGATACTTTGCATATGCTACATTTCTGTCTTCTCCTTCTTAAAATGTTGTTGTTTTGTTTTTCACTTAGGAGTTGGATTGAGTAGTTCTGATCTGAGTCACAATCCTTTCCTCTTTCTTTTTTCATGGAACAATTTATTCAGTGTTGCCATGGAAATGATTTCATCTTTCCAGTAGTAGGAGTCCAGCCCTGCAATCTTGGTTTTGTCAATAGAGTGTCCAAACCCTAACATACCTACTTTATTAATGTCACCATTAGATGAGACTGTTTACCTACATCAAGAAAAAAAAAATCTTTAAAACAGTTTAACCAAGCAGGAAACTGGAACTCTATCATTTCATAGCTTTTTTTCTGCAAATAAAGGACCCGCTGTTGTGACGCTTGCTATTTATTTAGCCTCCTCACAGGGCCTTGTCTAGTTCATCAGATCTGTTTCTCTGGGAACAGATAATGGACAGACACTGGTGTAATACAAGCTTTCCCATTGGTTTTTTTTTCCTTTTCCCAACTTTTTTTTTCATACTTCCATGATGATTTTTGGCAGAAAACAGACATTCCTGGGTTTGTATTCCTACCTTTATGCTGCTCTTGCTGACAGACTGGCCAGGCGAAAGACATATTCTAATCCTTCTTTCAGCTCGAATAGGGTTTTTCTGTTTTATAAAGGCAGATGAAGGGGAACACAGAACACCCTCAAAGCAGCTGAGAGAGACCAGGAGCAGCATACATACAAGCATAGACACAAATAATCAGTGCCACGTAAAAGAGGCATCATTTCCTCACAATTTGCTATGCTTCAGTTGAGACTCCTTTGCAAAACACAAGCTCCAGACACTCTACTTGTGCAAAAAATAAATCACTTTCTCCTTTGATGTTTATTAGCAGATTTTAAGAGTCTATTTGGGAGCAAGTGAAGAGTGATCTAACATTTGATCTGATTTTGTTTGTTTGTTTGTTTGCAAGGCTTGTATGCCCGACAGCAAAATAGGAGATTTCTCTTTAAAGTATAATAAACTGCAAGCATTTTGACGAAAATGTTCTGCCCTGTCTTTGTCTGCTTCAGACAGAAATCTTCTGGGGTTCTCCAAGACAAGGCAGCGCTGCACAGCAGTCTGATCAGCTGTGGTGCCATTACTCCATTTTAAGTCACATCTCGAAGCCAATTCAGCACTTCTTTAAGTTTCCAGCCCACCTTCTTCAACCTTCTGGTTTGTTTTGTTCAAAGTTCAACTTCTGAATGAAGTACATCCACCTTTCATTAAAAATCCCCTTATTGTCCTTCCTTCTCCGAACACAGAGCCATAATATGAGAGGAAATGGCTTCAAGTTGCACAGAGGGAGGTTTATATAGAATATTTGGAAGGCTTCCTTCAGGGAAAGAGTAGTCAAGTATTGGAACAGGCTGCCTAGGGAAGTGGTGGAGTCACTATTCCTGGAGGTATTTAAAAGAAATGTAGATGTGATGCTTGGTGACACAGTTTGGTGGTGGACTTGACAGTACTGGGTTAATGGCTGGGCTCTATGATCTTAAAGGTCTTTTCCAACCTAAATGATCTTATGATCCTATGATTCTAAATATTTCTTGTAAGAGTAGCTTCTTCAGAGAGGGATAAATTACCTCATTGATTGAAGACTTAAAATTAGAAAGGCAGAGCTGAGAAGTGTGAATGAATGTGTCCTTATAATATTTTGGGGCACTCTATACATGGCATGTCATAATATTACATTAAATTTTCAGATGTCTTGTTGCCTTCTGTGGTAAAAAATAGATAGTGAGAGAAGAGGGAAAACCATCAAAGATAAGAAATGTCTGGACAAAAAGACTATCTGTTCCGACACGCTGCACATTTCGATTATGTCATTCCCATTTTTTTCAGGCTCAGTGTTAAGTGACTGGTGGAACACAACGTGGTGGTCTGCTGAGCTCTGGCTTGGGTGCTTCTGCCAGTGGCGACAATCAGAATATGACAAATGGAGCGGATAACTTCAGTGGTAATAATGGTGACTCTAATATTTCCTGTTGTATTTTCAGCTGCTTAAAATTTCGCAGACTATTAATGGTTTGGGTGGAAGTTTTCCGTGCTGTCTTTTTGCTTCTGAAAAACATTTTTCTTCTTTTAAGTTTCACCTGACATAGTCTGGCTATTTCTGATGGACAAGCTTCCTGTTTGGTGCTTAAAGAACAACAAAAAACAAAACTGGGAAGAGTGGATGATAGACCAGCTGAGTGTGCTGCCATTCAGTGGGACCTGGACAGGATGGAGAAATGGGCTGACAGGAATGAGGTTCAGTAAAACAAAATGCAAAGTCCTGCATCAAGGGAGGAGTAACCCCAGGCACCAGAAGAGGCTGAGCAATGACTGGCTGGGAAGCAGCTCTGAAAGAAGGACCTGGGGGTCATGGTGGACAAGCAACTGACCACGCGCCAGCGATGTGCCCCCGCAGCAAAGACAGCCAACACCATCCTGGGCTGCATTAGAAGGTGCATTGCCAGCAGCGGGGGAAGGTGATTCTTCTTCTCTCTTCAGCACTGATGAGAGACATTTGGAGTGCCAGGTCTAGTCCTGGCATTCCAGAGAGAGTGGACATGGAATTGAGAAGAGACACGGACTTACTGAAGGGAGTCCAAAGAAAGGCCACTAAGATGATTAGGGGAGTATCTTGCATACAAGAATAGGCTGAGAAAGTTGAGACTATTCAAATGAGAAGAGAGAAAGCTCAGAGTAGGTCTTATCCATGTGTACACATCTCTGACTGGAGGGAATGAAGAAGAGGGAGTCAAGCTATTCCGACTAGTGCCCAGTGATAGGACAAGAAACCGATGGGCACAAAACTCCATCTGAACACATGAAAACATTTATTTACTGTGAAAGATGTTGTGGAGGCCCCATTCATGAAGATATTCCAACCTAAGGTGGATATAGTTCTGGACAACTTCTCTAGCTGATTCTGCTTGAGCATGGGATTTGAACGAGGTGATCTTGAAAGACCCCTTCCAAACCCACTAAGTTTTTGATACTGTGAATGAAGAAATTTTTCCAATGCTTAACAGATCATTTCTAGCTTTGGAACAGAAATTTTAAATGTCTTTGTAGAAGGAGTCTTCCACTGTCAGTTGTCTTCCTGGTTTCACCAGAAACTTTCTAAATTCACAATATGTTAAATTTTCCAGGTATCAATAGTGCATGACTGGAATTTGATTAATAGGCAAATTCTGCAGGCATCTTCTGTAAGGAGCACAAGCCATCTCTGGCCTGCAGTGACTGGATGCAGTTTACCCTGCCCTTCATTGCTGCTTTTGGCACTCTGGTACAAAGCTTGGAGAGAACCACCCTTCTTCAAGCTTGCAAGGCTCTAATTGCTGGTGTCCCAGGTGGGAAGACTGAGAAGCCTAACTTGATTATGGCAAAGTGATGTATCCCTCTGCGCTGGTTTTAGCTGGAGTAGAGTTAACTTTCCTCACAGTGGCTGGTAAGAGGCTGTGTTTTGGATTTGTGCTGAATACAGGGTTTGTAATATAGAGATGCTTTTGTCATTGTTGAGCAGGGCTTACACAGACCCAAGGCCTTTTCTGATTTTGTACTGCCACATCGGCAAGGAGGCTGGGGGTGTGTGGGAAGCTGGGAGGAGACACAGCCAGGACAGGTGACACAAACTGACCAAAGGGATATTCCATACCATATGACATCATACTCAGTATATAAAGCCGGGGGTAAGAGGGAGGAAAGGCTGACTTTTGGAGTGATGCCATTTGTCTTCCCAAGTAATTGTTACATGTGATTGGGCCCTGGTCTCCCAGGGGTGGCTGAACACCTGCCTGCCCATGGGAAGCAGTGAATTAATTATTTGTTTTTCTTTGTTTGTGTGCACGGCTTTTGCTTTCTCTATTAAACTGTCTTTATCTCAACCCACAAGTTTTCCAGCTTTTACTCTTCCAATTCTCTCCCCGGTCTTGTTGGTGAGAAAGTGAGTGAGAAGCTGCGTGGTATTTTCATCTCCAACTGGGGTTAGACCATGACACCCTCACAGGGAAAAGACTGCAAGAGCCAGAAAACCAAATAGAAAAAAATCCAGTGAAGAGGATTTAGAGTAACAAGACTGTAGCCTAGGGGTGTTTTGGGGGCATGGAATTGACTGCACCCAATTGCAGATGTACAAGAAGACCAAGAGACAAGGTCATTTAAAACCGAGCTACAGCATTTTGGGAACATAACATGATTTAGCAACTAATTACTGTAGTTTTGAAGTTCTGCATATGAATTGCAAAGTTTAGTTTTGAAGTTAATGCATATCTCCCCCCATTCCCGATGTACACATGTGAATTATCCTCACCAGGCTCATCAGATGAACCCTTTTAAGATGCTTTGAAAAATACTATCTTGATATAGAAAGTGCTACAGGATCTTGCTACAGGATCTTTTGCTCTCATAAATGCTAGAGTGTCCCATTCATCTCCTCTTCCTTAGTTTGTGGAAGTACTTAGTCTTTATATAATATTCAGCCCTGATTGCAGGGTGTAAGACTTTTTTTCTGTCTAAAGAACTAGTTATGAAAGAAGGCGAGGTTTGGGTTTTCTGCTTTTATGCACAGCAAACATGCAATTTTGCTACCGGTAGCAACAACCAGCTTGGAAAATGATTAGGTTTTTAAATGACTGGGCTTTTTGAAAAAAGCATAAACAGGAAAATGTGGGCTGTTTCTGGAGTTACAGTGATTGCACTAGAAGGAATTTAGGGAAGAGACAGTGTAAGTGAGACTCCTACACCAATTTCCATTTCCTACACCTGTACTAAGTTAGAGGAATTCCTCTAAATTTATGAAATCTGAAAAATTTTGAGTGTAAAATTTAGCACTTGCTGGTTTTCAGGGCTAGAGTTGAATATTATCAAACTAAATGATAACTCTTGTAATTTTGAAAGGTTAATTACAATGTTGAGCAATATTTTAATTTATTCTAATTCATCTCAACTGGATTCATTCGCCTAATAGTTTTGCATATCTTTATATTCATTACAGTCCATTAAGGTAAAATCTTTTGCAAATATTCATTTGTGGCCACTTTCACCATTTTCTGCTTGAACCTCATTCTTTTTCAGATGTCAAACTCTTCAAAAATCTTGTCATGAAAGGTCACATTTCTATGGAAATCATATCCAACATTTTAGCTCTGGCATAGAATGACAAGTTATACAGAAGTCTTATTCCTTTCAAGAGGAATCTCAGAGAGAACTTCAAGTTTTTGGGTCTTGATCTTTTTTTCTTTTAATTAAAATTACAGTTTTCCCATCAGTTTTTAGCACTCTCTCATAAATGTGTGTCTACTAATCAGTTTTCATTATTTGGCATGATGAAATAATGGCCCAGAAAGAATGCAAAGGCATTTCTTGTGCTTTGGTGGTGCAACCTGCTCTTGCTCTGTGCAGAGCAGACCCATCTGTCTCACCAGTGCTCATCCATGACTATTAATGAAGAGGCTACAGAACAGCTGACAACATGCAAACATGGAATGCTTTGCACTAACTTTCATAAATGTTGTGACAACAAGTCGCATATTTTATTATTTGTTACTTGTACTGTGGTACTGCCTGCTTCCCCGGCTGGGCTTGTACTCTGCAGATACACAATAAGAAGGTATTCCTTGCTTTAAGGGCCTTCTAAGGTTAGAAAAAGAAACCCAACAGCAACAGGCTACAGCAAACAGGCACCTGGTGGCTAGGAAACAATTGGTTAAAACAACTCAGAGAAAAATGCTGTGGAAGTAATATGTTTGCAATTTTTTTATAGGCACCATTGCAAATATAAGATTGTGCATCCACCTATATGAAATTGTGCATTCATCTGGGGCTGAAATGGCCATTTAGGGAAGCTGCTAATGATAGCTGTCAAGTGATAAAAATAATTCTTGAAGTCCTGGCAAAACTGAAATAGGAATATTTATTGAGTTAGCTGATATTTCACAAATAAACATGAGAAATGTATGAAAAAATGGCTATTGTTTTTGCACAGTGCCTTACACTATTCTGAGCTGTACTTTCTCACATGCATTTTTAAGTAGTGAGAATTTTCTGCTTTTATTCTTGCATTGTCCTTGTGGCCCTGCACCTCGAAACCCCAAGAGTGTTGTCAGGGAGAGTTCTCATGGCAAGCAACTATCACTTTGCCCCTCTTAATCCTCAATACTCACCTCTGTTTTGTAGACCTTAGCTATTATTTGAGAAAACTAAACATTGAATAACAAACTGTAGAGCGGCAATTTAAACAATCGAACAATATTATCTAATAATTTATGTGCACGCTAGCCAATATGGTAAATTTGCACCCTATTACTCTAGGGTATATTAGCTCCACTCAGAGCTAATAGCACCATAAGTGGAAATAATGGGGGCTATGAGTGGCTCACAATGAAAAGTATATAGTGTTAGGGGAAAACCATGACAAAAAGCATCAGTATCCTTGTCTACATCCCTAATATCTGCGGCACTGGGCAGCTACTGGCTCCCCAGAGGAGAATAGTTTCCTGGGACTCTACTCTTCCTGGGTGGACACAGGGAAGAACTTTCCCTCTTACATTCTCTCTTTCTCTCCCTCTCCCCTTACCTTTTTATTTTTCTGCAGAGGTAACTTGCACTGTTGGAGTGGACACATATCATCCGATACAGGTGTGTTGGTTTAAAGGTAAACCAGCAGGAGAAATGAACCCAACTCAAAGAGATTATAAGTCAGAATTACAATTTAATGAAAATAATACAATAAATACAATTTTGCAGACAGTTGGTTTTTTAACCCACAACACTCAGTACCCTGGGGCACAAACACAACAGTGTTCATTGGCCACCATCCGAGCCCCACGTGGTCCCCCTGAGTCCAAAGTAAAAATAGGAAAAACCTGTTGGTGAGACTGGGGCTCGCAGTCTGGTTGAGAGCGGTGATTGCAGTCCGGTCGAGGGTGGTAGCTGCAGTTCGGTCGAGGTTGGTGGTCACAGTCCAGTCGATGTTGGTGGTCACAGTCCAGTCGAGGTTCTGGTCCTCCTGCCTGGCTCCCACGAGTGGAGTCAGAAGTCCCCAGACTCCCAGATTGTATACACCCAGGCTCAGGCAGGAATGCCCAGCCCCTCCCCCAGGGTGGGGAGTTCCACAATGGGTGATTGTGAGTTCTGGGTGTGAGGACAGGAACATCCTCCCATCTCACAGGCCTCTTAACACCCAGCTTATAGCCTGAGGGGTCAGGTGTGCTCTGGGCAGCTGCTGCAAATGGCCTGTCGTTAACAGTTTCTGGGGAATGGCATAGAGGGTATAGAATACACAGTTTGGGTTACACCCACACAGTGATGAACCACTCCCGGCTGCTTTAACTAACTGGGACAACAGGTCCCACTAATTTGTGTCTCTGCAATATTATCTTGCCTCACTATTCTTTGTGCAACATCACCATTTTCTCAGCTATACTGTCTACCTTTAGAAATTCTGGGCTTTATGTGAGTTCTTAGTATCCTTTGCACTTTGATATAAAGGTTGATTATCTGACTGAAGTGTCTGTAATGTACACTCTCTTCTCATACCCTCTATATTTGAATCAACCAAAGCAATTTCCATCTGATTTGCGGTGATCCATTAAAATTCTCGCCCTTCAATGACTTGTTGAAAATAGCCTTTTGGAAGATGCTGCCAATATCTGAACAGCATCAAAGTATGACAGTTGCAATTTATTTATCAGCACATTAGGTTTTAACCACAGCATGCCCTCTCATCACTCAAGAAACAATTGCAGTCTACAGTCTTATATCTATATAATTTTGATGAATAATACGTATAACCGAATTTATTCCATCACTTGCTATTATTCTGTCACATGAATGTCAAAATAACGGATCTCTAAAGCAAACAAAAAGAAGAAAAATTATAGTCATAAGGTAAACAGTTCCAAGAGAAAGACAATCACAGGTGGAACATTCATTGGAAACCTTTTTTTACAGGTATTAGGAAAGTAATATGGCTTGTCAAGACCTAATACAAGAAGAATATTAAAGAGCTAATGGACTTCTCCTGGAGGGCAGATAAGAGAATTAGCCTATCGGCCTGCTTGCGAGGAACAGACTGACAGAGATGTAGCCTGTAAAGGATGGTCTAGGCAGTTGTATCAGTCCCCACCTTGAGTTGAAGAAGTTTCAGCATAAAACTCAGACACATAAACCTTTCACTACCCTATATCACACTGCTACATACCTTTGACTGAGCAAATGAGAATCGTTTGAAGAAACCATCTTGAATCATTCCACATGGCTGAAAACTAAGATAACACATTCATCTTTTGTCAGTAGTCAAATTACAGAATTTTGCCTTCAGACAGGTGAAGGAAGTGAAGCCCATCACTGGGAAAATGCTCAGGACGTGTGAGATGCAGATCCCACTGTACCTGGGATAATACCTTATGCAGAAATGTGTGAGCGAATAGGTAGGCGTGTTTTTATTGCACCAACTCAGGATATGTCATGGCATTACTGTGGTTATTGAGCTAAGCTTATTGCCATAACCTGCAGTCTGTTCACTCTCATCAAACCCATGTGAGGTAGGGCTATAGGTTCATTTATCCTGTATATTATAGGCCTAATAAGAATTGAGGATCCCAGGGAAATAATCAGGGAGAGTTGCACACCTCTAGGACATTCTGACAGGTAAGAAGCTGAAAAAAAAGGCTTATTTTTCTTCTAATGAGGTTTGCATATGTCTCTAGAGCTTGCTGCAGTCTGAGAAGGAAAAATATGTTTTTCAGTATTTTTATCCTCTAGGAAAAAAATAATCATAGAGTATTACCAATAACTGAAGTTAGAACAGGACTCCAGAGATCATTTCAACCAACAAATTTTGAAGAATTTCAAGGATGGAAAATTCATCTTTATATCTCCTTGAGATTTTCATAAGTGTATCAACCTTTATTTTTTTCATTTTCTCAGTTTCCCATAAGAAAAGTGGAAAGAATCCCTCTGTTGAAGTTCTTCATAACTCAGTACTAGCCAGTGAGTGTTGTACACTGTCAAAAACCTTTTTCTTTTTGAAAGCACTGAATTTGAGGCAATAGTAATAATGATGTTAGAGAAGCAAAACCACATGTATATTCATAAGAAAGAACATGTGTCAAAATTTCCATTTGCCAAAGTATTCCTGGAGGTTCTGTAGGCAGGATAAAGTTTCAGTTTTCAAAAGCAAAAGACAAAGGACAAGCTGAACGGTCAGAAAAAACTTCAAAGCTCAACACAAAACTTGTCTGCATAAAGATTTTTTTTTTTCCTAAACAAGAATATATTTAAAAAAAAAAGAACCCTGAAACTGTGAGACACTGCTCTATATCTCTAATTAATGTCTCTTGATGTTTTCACTTCCTTAATTTTATTATTTTTCTTGTTAATTTTAAAGATATTAATAATAACTTAAGAAAAGAATTTTTCTACTGAACTAAGTAATTATGAACTTTCAGAAGGATTTTAAAATTCTGGGATTCATCCTTCTGAATCTAAATTCAGAGAATAACATCAATATAGAATTTTCCTTCATATGCTCTTCATTTTCAGATGTTGTTTTGTTGGTACCAGTCTTTGAAGCAAGTCATCAAGTAAAAAGATATCAGACTTTTAAGGCAAGAAGATTTTATCAGGAAGAAAAGAAACTGTAATATTTTGTTTTCCTCTAACAACCATTTAGTTTATTAGTTTGAATTGTTGAGAACTTTTCAATTATTTTTAGTCTGCTACATTTTACAGTGTGCTGCCAATGACATGTAGAAATTATACCAAAGTCGTTGCTTGTGACTGACATTATAACTGTCTTTCTTTGGTTTATTAGATTTTTTGTGAGCAGGAAATCCTGATGCTGTCGAGTGCCTACAGAATTTCAAGAGGCTTATACTGCCATCCTCCTTAGGCAGAAAGTAAATTGTTCTTTCATTGTTGCATAATCTGATTGACACACCTACATTGAATGGGTTCCTTTCTACCAATCCCTTCTCTCTTGTCATATTTCATAAATTCCACAAAGTTGCGTTACAGAAATCTGTAAGGATTGTGAAATTATGAATATGACAACAGACAGCCATGGTTGGCCACTCTTCATGATGAAGGATGCAGTTTAAAGTAATTCTGATGATTGTGACATATTTCCATGCTGGCATAAAAACTATTACAGTCTCCTACCTTTTAAAATGGACACACTATGAAATAGATATTTCAATGAAGCCATTTTCTTTCTGGCTAATTTGAACTTCTTTATTTTGTAAAGCTGCAATAGGTATTTCAAACTATGCTACCTAAAAAAAAGGATGCACAACTGCTTTTTTAATTATTATCTGTCATTGAATAAGAACAGTTCTTTTCCTCTACTTTAATGGCCCAAAGGGAAGAGTTTTGTGTTTCAAGCACTTTTAGCAGAATCACTTTTCAAGTTTTAGTACTTTTCTAGGTGTTTCTGAGTGAATAGAAATCTGGCGGCCTAGGGTTTGAAATCTACTGCTCTGAGTTAGGTGCCTCAGCTCCTGAAGCATTGTATAGGATAAGTGAAGTTAGCTGTAAGAATCTGGAATAAAGAGTTGCCAAAGCTGAATAAATGTTATGGTAGGGATTTTTCCATTATACAAGGCTGAGTGGTTGCAATTTAGTTGCTGAATGAAAGAAAATCTCAGTAATTACTGAACATCACTTGGTTTTCAACATAAAAATAAGCGGGAGCAAGGAAAATCCCACCAGAACTGTAAGTCTGTGAAAGGCAGGATAACACGAGAATGTTAAAAGAGCATTTCATCCTGAATCACAGACAATCAGTTCCAGAACACAAAGAAAAGTCAGAGGAAATACACAGGACCTCAAGACAGTGATTAACCTTGACGCAGGGGTTTTAAAATCATTAGAGAAAATTACCTTCCCAAAATAGTAACTTTTCTATGACTTAGCTCCCAGAGAGGACTTGCTCAGCAAGGCACCAATGCATTGGTAGGAAAACAGCAGAAACACACTGCTGGGATGAGGCAGTAAGCACGCCTAAGGAATTTGGAGCTGGTTGGGAAGAATTGTAATAAAATTGACAAAGCCAATGTCTCCACTGGCAAGTACTGCAGCCCAACATCTGTTAAGGAAACACTTTGTATGAACATGGCATGTGTTTCAGGGAGGTCTCTAACTTGTTCTTCTGGGGCACATACCCATTAGCAGCTGTAGTGAAATAGATGCACACCTAGAGTTTATCTCCTCTTCTGGTTTTAGCCAGATGGAATCCAGTTTCTGTCTTCCATGAATGCTCTGTGATGTGAAACAAAACATGGGAAGTATAAGAGGGCATTGATTTAAAATACCTAGCCTTGATCTGAACTACAATGCTAATGTAGACACACTTAAGACTTCATCTGCACACAAATAGATAAGAGATTGTCAATGTTTGGGCAAGACTCTGCTACCAAATCTGCACTGCATTCTTGCTTCCTTGAATCTGTTGGCTTGGCATGGAGGAAGCCCTCAGCAAGAAAAATGGAAGCATCATTTTTCCTTCCTGCCATTGAAGATAAAAAAGCTCTTTTCAGGAATGCAAAACTATTTGAACTGGACAAGCTAGCAGCAAATATTCAGTTGGGTACTATTTATTTGGAGCCTAGGTGTGGGGCTGACTGTCTGGTCTAGATTGTTCTTCATGTTGACTGTTAGTGTGCAAACTGACACATGGCTTTTCAAAGTCAGAGAAAAATATTTTTTTTCAATAGGCCACTGATTAGATGCGGCTGAGTCAGAAGGGTATGAGTCACCACTCAAATGACAAGTGTAAATTTAGAGCCGAGGGGAAGGGAAGAGGCTTTTAAAAGCAAACACATTGTTTGAAACTGAAGAAATTGAAGCCAGGCCTCCGCCACAGGATTTTGCTGGCATACCTGTATTGTCTAGAGGTGTAAGAAAATCACCCACAGAGTTGACACCGGTCTATTGGCAAAATCCATAGTGAAGACACAGGGAGGCTTAAAGAAGAGTGTTTGTAACAAAGCTGTTGCTGTGCAGGGAAAGGATATAGCTATGCTGATGAAAAGAAAAATGTCTTGTGGCAAGATTTTGTTGACATGTGCTCCTGTCTCAGTAGGCCTCTCAGAAAGTGGGAATCCCTATGTATAGCTTCAAAATCCTGTATGGATTTAAGCACAAGGCGGCTCTCACCTACACAGTGTGTGTTTGAAAATGGGAAGATCTAGGTGTTAGGGAACATTGTAGTCTCAGAGTGTTAAGTAAAGAGGATGGTTTAGACTGATGTTTTGGAGCTCAGTGTTTCAGTTTCCCTCAAATATTGCTTTAGGTGCCCATATTCTCTAACATGATTTCAAGAAAATGGGAGAAAAATGGTCTAGATAAAATGGCCAAAAGGTGGCTTTGCAGCAAAATATACCAGAGTAAATATTAGTAGATCACACCAAATTGGCACAGCATTTCAAGTGAGATCTAACAGGGCAGTCACCCAGGTGCCAATTAGTATTTTGATTAATGGAAAGGTTGATGGAACAGAATATTTTACAAAGAGCATAGATAACAATGCACAGAGCAGACTAAACACCACTGAGGACAGGATTAGAATTCAAGATACTTACTTGAGAATGGAAAAAAAGGGTTTGAAAACAATAACAACAAAAAAACCCTGCAACCTAAAAATTATTGAACATCAAAGACCAACCCATGGGAAGAAAAAGGCAACTACACAAATATATATATGAGGAGGGAAAAAAAGACCAAAAAAAGATAAGTAAAAACAGTACCTTGGAGTATTAAAGTCTGTTGAGGACCCTAAACTGTATGACAGAACTACAATGCAATGTTGTTACAAACAAAGCAAATCACTATCCCAAATGAACAGGACTGTCTTCTGCAGAACTTATGAAGCAATTAATCTTTTTGTCTCCATATAGCTTGAGGCACTAAACTTTACGAGAGATGCAGCCACACTAAGAAGAATAACAGAAATATTGAGAGATTTAGAAAATGTGATCTATCCATCAATGCAGAGGTAATTCAGTTTATTTTTGGAATAAAAAAGAAGAATGGGAGAACATGATAAAAATTCCAATATTGAAAATATAGTGAGAGGATAGTGATATGTGACTTTTCATTTCCAGAGAGTGAAAGAAAATAATAATAATTAATTTTCTGCAGGACAAGATATAGTTTAGCTGTTATGGAGTGTGTTCCTAACCACAGAGATCAATAAGCATCGGTAAGCTACTTAAGTTGTGGCATCTTCATTACTGGAGTTTTTAAAGATAATCTCAGGAAACCTTTGCTGAGGAGAATATTAGGGTTCTCAGTTCTCCTGAGAACAGGGACAGGGATTAGCTGTCCTGTGAAAGTAACTTCCAACTTTGCTATAAAGGAGATTGACTGGACTCTTCACAGAAACAGGCAGCAAAAGAGCAAGGGGCAACAGGCACAGGTTCCAACAAGAGTATTTACAATTAGGTGCAAGAAAATATATGTAGTTCAACATTGGAACATGTTGTCCTATAGAATCTCCAAGTTTGGAAGTATTCAAAGTTCTGCTGGACAAGGTCCTTGCTGCTGCTTTAAGCAGGTGGTCAAACAAATGACCTCCAGAGGTCCCACCCAATCTCTAGAATGAAATCGAATCTATGATCCCATGACTCAACTGTTAAAACTTATACATTGAAGGGGAGCGTTCATATCACCCTAGGTATAAAATGTGGCTTTTAGTCCAGAGAAGGGAGACTGAAAGTTGCCTGTATTATCATTAGCAATATATTATCTGCAGGGTGTCTAGGAATCTCTTCTATAAAATAAAATAAGTTATTTTCCATAATTACCTTCGATCTAGATGAACAAAACCTAACCTGCATTAAAATATCTCTCAACTCCCCACCCATTCCAACCCCTTTCTCTTTAGATTATCAAATTTATTAATATTTTTAATCATAGAAGAACACAGAAAAGAGAATTATCAAAAGCTGTCTTTGGGAAGTGACTTAATTGATTTGCCTTTGATCCCTGTCATCAAATAATTAGCTTAAAAATTGCAATCTCAAAGTGGCTGGAGAAAAAAAAAAGCAGAGAAATTACCTTTTATTCTGTATTTTGTCAGGACTGCTAGATCCACACTTGAACTGAACTTGACTACATTACCATGAGGTAACTAGAAAGGCAGGAATGTCTTTTACTGTAACTTATTTCTCTAGTGTGTAGAGCTGTTTCCTTCATAGTTATTATAAAAGGTTCTTTAGACACATAACATGTTTTTTTTCAGTGAAGGATGAGAATTTTCCTCTCTCTCAGCTAGAATAAATGTGCTCTTTGTTTCTCAAAGTTGCTTTAGACTTATGTGAGGGCATGTGAAGATGGCATTTGGTCCAGTGTCATTTCAGGGAAAGCATTGGGTTAGTTTCAGTTCTGACTGCTTGCACAGCAGGTGATGGGTAGGTAGGCAGGCTGTCAGGTATGACAGCAACAAGCTTCCAAATCTACTAGAAGGTCCTCTGCAGACCTTTGACCATGAGTTGACCTCAGTTTGGAGGGTTGTCCATTTTCCTTTCAATGAATCTGTAGAGAGACATTCAATCTTATGTCAGTGTTGCTTTCCATGAGAGAAATGTTACAAAATCAGGATTTTAAAATCCCCCAGCAATAGAAAAGAACATGCAGAGAATCAGTGATGTAGGAGACACCTGAACACAGGCTTTGAAAACTTTTAGGAGAACTGTAGAGCAAGATGCCCACATATGCAAAAATAGATGATGTTTATAACCAGTTAGGAAATACTTGGTGTGATCACAGCACAGAGGAACAGGAAGAAGGTTCATAGAGACAAGAGGATTTCCCTATAACAGTGAGTGGCACTGGAGTTTTAGAACAGAGGAAGGACAAGCTAAATGAATTAACTTGGATTTCCAGCAGTTCTCTGAGGACTGCTTGAAGAAGTTAAATAAGTCCTCTTCAGGTGGCCTGTTTCCCAGGAGAACTGCAGTCAGTGGTAAGTGAAAACACTCAGGGAATATAATTGTATTCTGAGTGCAGGACTTTATATAAAAGCCTAAATCTACCTAGCACCTTCACAGACTTTGGACACAACCTTGTACACAGATATAGTCTTTTGGCCAATTTGTGGATGTGACAGAAAAAAGTTTGATCTACTCCTTAATATGAGTCCAGTGCCTGCCTATCCAAAATGCAAGGAGCCAAACTAACTGTAAGCTACTTGTAGGGTCCCATTCCCTCACATATCCACCCTCATATTCCCACTGCTTGTATTGTTCTGACCTCAGCACTCGTGAGTCCTTTCTGAGAGGCATTTTGACTGAGCCTGGCAGAGAACTAAACCAGAACATCTGCTCTTGGGTCAACAAAGAGGGTTAACCTGCTGAGGGTAAGAGTCAGTGCAGCAAAGCAAAACAAGAGCACAGGTCCAGGAGAGATGGAGAATGACAAGAGAACTCTATGTAGGAAGCTGAGTGACAATTCAGCTGCCTAACAGATCTCTCTTAGACACCTTTCTTGGAGTGCAGTGGCTCCATAGGTAACTTTTCCACTCCAGAAACTGCAAAGAGAACCTTAAGTAACTAGCTCAGGGTCAGACATCCAGCTTTTAGGTGCTTACATGAGTATGTATTAGACATCTGTACCAGTAGTTGTCCCCATTGTGAATGTAATAGGTTCAGTATTAGATAGTCTGTTTATTATATTATTATTATATAATTATTATTATAGATAGTCTGTTTGCAAGTTGTCCCCAGAAGGATAGGGTATAGTTGTAGTCTGAATTCTGTCTGTCTTTTCAGTACTGAAATCATGAGGTTGCTGTACTTACTATGGGAACCAAACCTACAGTAATGAGGATGGACTGAGATGTAGTGGATAAGTGGTATTGAAATTTAGTTCACTGGGGCTTGGAAATCTAGACTTCACATTTGTACAGTGTGACTCTGCCTGCCTATTTTTCTCAATTTCTCACAGTTAGATTGCACACAGGTACTTCAGTGAGAACAATCTGGGTCTAGTTAATTCTGTGAATTAGCCTGTCTGTTTGCAATGATCTATACTGGAGAACAAAATCGCCACAATCAACTGCAAAAACTCTATCAGACACAAATGTGATCACTGGAAAAAAAAACAAACAGAAAGCCATGAGAAAATGTGAAATATAAACTAATTTTCAGCTTACAATCTCCATGTTTTTTACAACCATTATCTCCTGAAGGTGGACAACAACTCTCTAGAGAGGAGCAGGTTTCAGATGAAGGCTATTTCCTCCCATCTAAACCAAAGACACTCTGTGGTAGGACAGTGACTCCAGGAAACAGAGAGTTATGTTATAGTCACTACAGACACAAAAAGATGGCTCCAGAACTCAATCAGCTGAGCAGGAGCTTATGATTGTCACCCATATCAGTGGGTGGCCAGGCAAGTAACATTCTGCTTTTTTTAATAGGCAGTTCTCTCATGCATTTTATCACACTTGGAGGACATCATCTCTCACTGTATTAAGAGATTATGGTGGGGCATTGACACATTTCTTACCCAGAAGGAACATCATTGAATCACTGGTGTCTCAGAGAATACTTATCCTTGGAGAAGAGCACAAGCTGATATGCTCTGAAGTCTGTTGCATAGGACTGTTATCACCAAAACAAAGGCAAATGGGAAATCATTATGGTCTTTTAAGTCACAGGGCTGCACTAAGTAATAATGCCATGGGGTACCACTAAGTAATAATGTCTTCCCTATTTCAAGCTGAACCTGGTCCTACCTATATCACTGTAAACAATACACAAGGAAAAATGGTATAATTTGGACATGTGTAATGTAAAATAATCAGAATTAAGAATAAAGTTCTGCCTCCTTCAAACATGAAAATTATTTGTCTGCCAGTGTGTCCATTCCCTTTTTTTCTAGGTTTCCTATTGACGTGGTACCATTCACTTGGCAAGGTGCAACTTGTGTGGAGGCTAGATTTAATATTTGAGGAAGCAGAAAATATTCTGTTCAAATGCCAAAACAGATGAAGGACTTCCAGTCAAACACAAATTTACTCATGAAAACAGGAAGCAGATAAGTTAATTTTTTTAGGACTGAAGGAGTGAGCATTTCAAGGGTAGGAGCTGGTTCTCTGCCCCTTGTCTTCAAAAGTAGCAAACTTAACTCCATGAATTGAGGAAATTTATAATAAGACAATACACTATAGGCTACATCTATAATGATGCTGTATATACTAATGCACCTTGTAAGTCAAAAACAAGCAGCCCATAAATCCCAACAGATTTTACCACTCATAGGTTTAAAGGCTTTCATCAAGTCCACCTCAGAACCTGTCTCCTTTAATTCCTGAGAACTGAATACTAGAGCCGCAGCACAATTGTGGCTGGAAATAAACTACATTGCACAGTGATTTCAGTTCATGATCGGTAGCCATGGTAACACAAGCAATACGGCTTAAAAAAGGAAATGGCCGTAAAGGGCAAAAATGTGCATCTTGAATCCAGACAAGTGTGATACTGAAGACTTTTTGTTTCTTCAGAAGGAAAAATTTCTTTTTCTTTCTGCTCCAACTAAATTTTTAGGTTCTGTTTTAAAACAATTAACTTCATTTGTCTTACAGAAACTAGCACTCATACATTTTTTTGGTTTTGGTTGCATACTCATTAAAATATTGATATTAACTGTCTATTGTTTGAAGCAGTCATATATTGTGGTCTGTACTTCTGTGTGGCCAATTATTTTATTACAAATCCCTTTTATCTCAGCTTTTGCTTTAAGTTTGTGCTTTGTTGTCGTGTGTTTATTTTGGTGAGCGATGCAGCCTTGGTCCAGGTTACTTTAAAGTGAGAAAATCTACTGTAAGACAATGTGATTTTGGCAGCATGTTCAGTATTTCTCAAGACCAATCCTGAGCTCTTTCACCTGTTGGACACCCTCTAAATCTAGCCTCAGTCCCACTGCCTGTAACAGTCTTGAAATGTGGGTTTAAATACTTTCAAAGCTTTCAGATCACTACTTTTATTAGTTTGAATTTACAGTGCATTTTTCAATCTGTGGGCAATATTAAAAATCCAAAAAAATCAAATGGACAAACAGCTGCTTTTCAAAGAACTGCATAAACTAATTAGAAACAAACACACCAATCTGTTAGGTATTTCTGTAATAGGAGACAGATATTATTAACTTTCTTAGGCGATCATCATACAGAAGACTAAATATTTGATTTTATTTGTGTTCTTCCATCCAAAAAGCCATCTTCTGCTGCTACAGAAGAAAATTATACTGGTCTGACATGATTTGCTCTCAAGAAATCCCAGTCTATTGCTGCTACCCATCCCCTAGTTAGTTTTCCAAATTTCCTAATGGTATCATTTTCTGTTATTTTTTTTCCCCAGGGATTGAAGTTAAACTGACAATAGAACAATTACTGTACTATTTCTTGGATCTTTTTTTCTTCCTTACACTAAAGATATAATCCATTCTCCCAAGGGGTACAGAGTTGTTACTGGTTCCTTTCTTTAGGTCTTCATGCATCTTAAAATAAAGTTTGTCAGATCAGGTGAGTTGAAAACATCTAATGTACCTTGTTTACTCTCTAATGTGTATTTCCCATATTCCAGTCTGAGACCTTACCTCTTTGTTTTTGTCCATAGCTGTATTAGGTCACAGTTGACCTTTTTGCTGACAACAGGCTCAAAACCACACACACAATTTGCCTTCTTGAATTATTTGTTATTCACTTTTCCTGTCCATTAGCTAGCAGAAAAGTATGGAGTTTGGTCTTCCTCTTCCTTCTAATATACTGACTGAAGGTGCTGAGAATTCCATATCATTCCTGATGTTTCCTCATGACACTTCCCTCATGCTTTGTCCTTCTGATGTTGTTTCTACCTTGCTTATTTTGTCTTTTTATGCCCATTCTTAGTGACCCGATCTAGTTTCCACTTTCTCTGTTCTCTCTTCTTGAGTTAGATGTAAATGAAGAGCTCATAGTTTAACTAACCTGATCTCCTAGTACATTTTTTATCCTCCTGCATTGGGACAGGATCGTGCTTCTGCCTTTAGTAGCATTTTCTTGAAGAATGTCAGGACTCTTAAAAGCCTTTGAAAATCCATTGGTGTTTCCAGAAATGCTATGCAATCCCAAACATGAATGATATACTCTTCAACAAAGTTTTATGTTTCTTTCATGAAGTTGACATTAAGCCTGGGAAAAAAGCTTAATCTACCTGATTTCAGAAGAGGCAAGGCAAATAATCTCCAGTTAGCTGTCCCCATTAAACCCTTCCAAAACCATTTTTACCCAAGGTGGCTTGTAGCACACCATCACCAATGAAGTTCTATTCTCTCCAGATGAATCTTTACTTGAAGAAAAACATTAATTTCCTTCAAGGAAGAGAAAGAAAATGAAAGAATAAGAAATATTTTTAAAGACAGGCTAAAATTCTGTATCTTTACCTTTTCCCTAGTCTTGGATTATTTTGGGTTTTTTTCTAAATCTAATCTATTATAATGATAATCTACTGATCAGTTTATTAATTATTTTGTGCAGAGTATTTGGCACTGCCTCTGTTCTGTAAAGGCTATACTTAGGGCATATATTTGTTATTAGGTGACAGTGGCTCTTCTACTAGTCATTGAAATACTGTCACACTGAAAAGACAGTCACACCTTAATTGTGAATCTCTTGTAGTATACAGTTACAAAAAACATGTCAGAGAGTCGATTTTAATGAAAGCTATTTGATAGCTTAAGTGGTCATTGCAAAAATTCTCCATTTTATTATATCTTCCTTTTTCAGCAATACTGATTAAAAGGAAATAATACTGCAGCAGGCAGGATGGTCTTTGATTTCAGTCTCTAAACCAATCCATAGCTATCAGTGTATCTGATTTATGACTCCTTCACTCTAAAACATGATCATTCATGTATATTACTGAATTTATTTTTACAGCACATTTCTAAATTACTATCATGCTCACAGGAAATTCAAAGAATAGGAGGCCAAATGAGCAGGATATGGCATAGTCGTGAGCAGAAGTAGAGTCTTTGCTGTGTTCTTTTTAAGTCACCAACAAACTTCCCTACAGACTGTAAACATGTGGAACATTTCCTCTGGAAGTGCATAGGAGCTGTAGAGTATTACTCAAATGTAACTTTAACTGTTCAAATTCATAACATTTCCTCATGGAACCACTGAGGACTCAGAAAGACCCCATGGAGGTTTTACTTGATGTACAGAGGGGTGAGTATCTAAGTACTACTGCCCAGGTTTGATACCTGAAGTTAGATTGCCTGAATTCTTGGTTTGAAGGCAAGTTTGCAACCTACTTTCCTCATTACAAATGCATTTTCTAGGATGCTTGATATTAAGGATGCTACACAGAAAAGTATTTTTGAAACTTATTAACCTTACCTAATTCCAGTTTTCAAAAAAAAATCACAAAAAACCAAAACAAAAACAACCCCCCCAAAAAATAAAACAACAACAACAAAAACCAAACCAATAAACAAAACCAAACAAATAATAAAAAAAAACAAACCACGCAACCAAACAATATATTATAGGGAACATCACAACAGCAAGACTGTGGGAACACTACAAAAAAAGTCACGTCATAAAAAGTATTGAGTAGAAAGTATGAGTAAGAGCTGAGAGGTGTGAACACAGCAGACCTTTGCAGAAATGGAAAGAAATTGGAACTTAGTAGGGGAAGTGAGAGGAGAGAAGTGAAGGCAAAGAGGTAACCAAATGTAAGACAAAATTTTAAGCAGTAGTGTATTGTGGTATTGTGTACTGTGAAATGGCTTTAAACTGAAAGAAAGTGGGTTTAGATTATATATTAGGAAGGAATTATTTACTGTGAGGGTGGTGAGGCACAGGAACAGGTCACTCAGAGAAGTTGTGGATGCCTCATCCCTGGAAGTGTTCAAGGTCAGGTTGGATGGGACTCTGAGCAACCTGGTCTAGTGGAAACTGTTAATGCCTGTGGTGGGGGAATTGGAAATAGATGATCTTTAAGGTCCTTTCCTACCCAAGCCATTCTATGGTTCTATGATTATACTAACAGATGGAAGAGAGAACTGCACTGAATTGAGAGAACAAGATCTATAGAAACAAGCGATAATCTGAAGTTCATAATGCTAAAACTTGTTGGTGACAAACCATATCTTTATTTCATAACACAGGGCTTAAGGAACACCCAACTTTCCATCTTGTAGACAGACACAAAACCTCTACCCTGTTTGTGTTTTTAACTTGCTTGCATATTGATTTTTTTCGACTTCAAACTGTTCACTGATGGAACCAATACCTGGTGCACAGGACTGTCTGACAGCAGAGCTTCCTTATGCGTAATTGTACCTTTACTTCTGCAGAGTATCCTGGAATAGTTTGTATGAAAGATGTTTTTGGTAAATAATTATACAATTGATTTAAGAAACTCACTCCAGGACTAGAACAGATCTGTTTTCAGAGGCAGGCAACTGTAGAAAGCACATCTCCCAGGCCTGATGGTGGCTGTGTTTTGAAGGAAATTTTCAGTGATCTTCGGGGATTTTTATCTGACAGGCAGACTACAAATGCTGCTTTAATTTAAGTGAGCCAAAGAAACTGTATTATATCTAGCTTGAAAATAAAGGCTGAGCATCTGGGGCAATCAATAGCAGAAATTAGACTCCTTAACAACAAACCAAGACCAACACTCATTGCTCCCTTTATTCCAAAAGAGTCTGTGTTAGTATCATAAACCAAACCATAAATTCTAGAAACACAACCCTAAAACTATGGCTATGTAGTGAGAAGTAACTGTGATTTTTCTGGTTGTTTTTAATAGATTTTATCTTTATAGTAATTTTTTTCTTCCAAGACATCCACATGCTTCTTCAAACTTTCTTCCTCTCACACTTTGCCCTTGATATGAAAAGCTCTGATTTGACTAAATCTCACAGAAAATAAGACTTAAATTGTGCCATCTGAAGACACTGGGCTCTAAAAGGAAAAAAAACAAACCCAGATTATAGTAGACCTGGAATTCAGGAAGTCTGGGGACAACTTCTCTCTGGAGACAGTGTTGCAGAGAATTAGAAACATTAAAAAGACACTTCATGAGCATGCTACAGAGGTCAACTGCATTGGGTTTTTTTATTAGCGTAGAATCATAGAATGGATTGGGTTAGAAGGGGTCTTAAAGATCTTCTGATTCCTAAGCCCCTACCATTGGCAAGGACACCTTCCACCACACCAAATTACTCAAAGCCTGGTCAGCTCTGACTTTGAACAGTTCTAGAGATGGGACATTCAGAGCTTCTCTGGACAACCTGTTCTGGTACCTCATCACTCTTCCAGTAAAGAATTACTTCCTTATCTCCAATGTAAACCTACTGTCTTTTAGTTTAGAACTGTTGCCCCTTGTCCTGTCACTAGAAGACATTGTAAAAAAGTCTCTCTCCATCTTTCTTTACGAACTGAAAGGCTAAAATAAGGTCCCTCCAGAGCCTTCCCTTCTCCAGGTTAACAATTCCATCTCTTTTCTAAAGTAAAGATACTTTATAATATGTCTTTGTATGCACAGTGTAGGTACAACATTTCACATCACATCAGTAGCACCACAGCCCAAACCAAAACCCAGAACCACTCTTCATGTTCAAACAGTGTCTCCCTTCACGTTGAGTTCTCAGCCCCAACTTTTACTCCATACTGTGGTGTGTGACAGGAGTAGCACTAGTCTGTGTTGGAAGACCTAACTTCCATTCTCAAAGCTGTAGGTGGCTTGTCAGGTGACATGGAGCACATCAGCTTGTCCATGTGCCCTGTACAGTAGTGGGAAGGGGAGGAAGAAGGGAATGACATCCTTTGACCAACAGTGGCTGATCAATGAAGTGCTGTTACAACAATGGTTTTGTGTAAGCAATACTATAGACTGGTTCACTGATCGCTCAAACACTCTTACACCCTCTGGGAGAGAGATTCTGCCAGTTCAGAGACTAGTAAGTCAGAAAGAGCAGTTACAGTGTAGTTTGAAGTGGAAACAATGAGTCTGTGTGGCATTAAAAATCTTACAGACTTTTGCAGTGGCAGAAAGAAAGGGAAAACAGAATTAAGGAACAGGGCTGTAACACTGAAAACTATATATAATGAAGCAACAATATAGAACTGCAGCCTCAGGCAGTCTGACACAGGCACTGGAATTAGAGGGGCAGTCCTGCAAGCCTGTTTCAGTTCCCAGGATATCCTTGTGATGCAGTGTGCACCACCAAACGACAGCTTAGGAGGACACCACTGCTGATATCGTGATGCTTTATATGCCTCTACTAGGAAGCTACATTGTGGTGCTTGTGGAGAAGCAGAATGAGGTCAAGACATGGATGATGACACTCATCAGAGGTGCCAGATTTCCCTCTTGCTCCCCTCTGCCTCAGAGCTCTGTTTCACCTTCTTCACTTCTCTGGGACTTTGATGTGCCTCACCCACATCATCAGGGGACAACGGGGACCCACCAGGACCCATCAGCCAGCTGAGATCCGCATGTCAGACAGAAAGATGGACAGATTTTCAGCTCATAGGAATTAGCTGTAGTAAGATGGGATGGAGTAAGTGGCAAGATAACACAGGATGTCTATTTACAAGTCTTGCACTCCGCACATGAGCCTTGACACCTATGCACTGGCGGGGTGCTGTTGCAGGAGGACCTGCAGTCCCACCTCTGCACAGAGCTCCCTGCAGACACGACGGGGGCACACCAGGCTCAAAGGCACATCCCACAAGTTACCAGTCTGACAACCACTTCACGGTACTGTGCCACACCTGCTGTCCTAGACCCACCCAAAGCAACAAACCTTGCCCTCATGGCCTCCTGAGCACTCAGATAATCCCAAGACACCTCTTATTTTTGAGTCATTTTGGAACAGAAAATGTTTTGAGCATAGCCTGCAAATTGAAAAGTAAGTTCCTGCTCTGTGAATGCAGGTTTTTTCATTTTGTGCCCCGGACTGAGAAAATACTTTGTGTTCTAAAACAGAATGGAAGTAATAAATAAGTCCACACTTAAAATGTGCCTTCTGTGCAAAATGACAATCGGGAAACAATGAATTGGGTGAATGAAAATATTGCATTTCATCAGGAATTAGTTTTTTCGTTATGATTTTGACTAGCTTGTATGAAATGAAAACTTGTTAAGGAAAGATAATTTGAAAATAGAAAAGATCAACCCCTGGTGTTAGACTGAATCAAAATGTTTTCTTCCTTGTTATTCTTCTAAGAAAACTTTTATTAAACATATTTCAGTGTTTACAATGATAGAGTGTTTATAATGTTGCAACTTCAACAATACTTGCATTATCTCCATTGCATGACTAACAGCCATTCTACAACATGCAGTGGAGTGCAGACAAGCTGACAAATCTTACTCCCGAGCAAGAAGCCACATAGCCACATTACTCCATTGCTTGCCTTGGGAATTTCTAACTTTGTTCCCACTGCACCTGGCAATTGTGACCAAAATCTCACAGCACGAGCTATGAGCTCAGTCCTCCAAGCTCCATTTGTCACAAACAGGGGAGATAAGTTTTGGTTCTATGCCTAGCACACATTTAGACATCACAGGTAAGAAAGATTAATTATATGAAAAGTAAACAGCAAAGGATTTAGAAGTTTAGAGGTTTTAGCAATTTAAATCAGACATTTAGAGGAGTGTAAAAGAAGAAAATATGAAAGTAAAGAAATAGACAAAATAGGTTGGAATTTTACTTTTTAACTGCAGATGATAGGATGAATGCGGTCTTGTAAATATATTTCATCCTACATATGGTGAAAATTACAGTAACATTTGGCTTCGTGGCAATTTATTGGACCTCTACGCAAAATTATAGCCCTGTCCCTATCAGCAGGGTCTTCTCTGAAGTGTTGAGTCCTTTTGCCTTTAGGAATAAAGGAAAATCCTCTGAAAATTTCTGAAGGTTTGTACTTCCATCCAGGTCTGGAGTAGGAAGTGCAGCTGATTTCACTAAGGACATGGGGTCTTTCAGAGATAGCTAAATGGCCCATGAAAGAAATCTTGTCCAAGGAGGTAGACTGTTCAAAGCTCCTGTTTAAGAGGTTTGGTATGGAAAATTAGGGAGTAGATGGAGCTGTAAGTGAGCCACAGCATCATCTGGAGAGCAGGTTTGCTTTTAGTGAAGAAGTCCTTCAGAGCCGATCAAATAGGAGCCCAAATCAGTTGTTTACATCCTTATTCAAACCTTCAAAATTTACCTCATGGCTGCCTCAAGCCAGTTTATTAGTGCTGCATCTCTACCTAAGCAGTCATTGTTATCTGTTGAAGCTTCTTTCTCCAACACTTTCAGGGCATTTTTAAATTAATCCACAATTGAAAGAAAATTAACTTCTAAAGAAACAATATAAGGAGTAAACAATTTTTTTTATTTATCCTTGACAGAAAATCTATCATACCCTAGAGCTGAACACTCCACTTTCCTTCCCATAACACAGGCATTTCCTCACCTTTTCATTAGCTGCTGCTGTGGGTTTTGTTAAAATACTAGGTCTATGGGGCATTGCTGCTGTCCTTGCACACACTTAGCTCCTGTGATGCTCTGGGTTTGCCTGCACAAAACTCACACAAAACCCCACACACTGAAAACACATTATGAACGTTGCAAATGAGTTATTAAAAGCTGAGGAAATACCAGCATTGAAATTTGCCCCAGTGTGCTCATGCTTATGTATGAGAATGTAATATAAACCCACTCTCTTCTCATCTCTTCCTGCTCCTCGCTCCCGGAAACAAACAGATTTTCAAAAAAAAAAAAAA
>VZRE01010831.1:75722-145887 GCA_013396775.1 Cephalopterus ornatus
AAAAAAAAAAAAAGCCTCAAGAGATGAGAGAGTCCAGTTATCCAAAGACAGATGAAAGAGTTGTTAGTCCAGTTCCGCTATCCCACTACGGACAAAGACCTGTGGTGCTGTGGTGGGTTGATCTTAGCTGGACATCAGGTCCCACCAAGCCACTCTATCACTACCCCTTCTCAGCTGGATGGGGAGAGAAAATAAGATGGAAAACACCATGTAAGTTGAGCAAAAGCCAAAGGTTGTGCATGCACAAGCAAAGGAAAACCACAAAGATTTTTATTTTCTATTTTCCACCAGCAAGAAATGTCCAGCCATTTTCCAGGAAGCTGGGCTTCAGCATGAGTAGTGGTTGCTCCAGAAGGCAAACTTTGTAAACAACAAATGCTTCCCTCTTCCTCTTCCTTTTCTTGGATTTTATGTCTGAGCCAATATCATCTGGTATGGAATATCCCTTTGGTCAGTTTGGGTCAGCTGTCCTAGCTGTGTGCCCCTCCCAGGGTCTTGCCCACCCCAAGTCTACTGATGAATGCTGGGGAGACAGTGCTGATGCTGTGCCAGTGCTGCTCAGCAGTGGTCAAAACACCGGTGTGTTATCAGCATCCTTCTAGCTACCAATGCAAAGCACAGCTCTGTGAGGGCTGCTATGGGAAAATGAAATCCATCTCAGCCAGGCTCAATACAGGCACAGAGATCAAACAGAATTTGTCAATTGACCCAGGACACACAGTTTAATATATCTCCAAGCTGCTGTTACAGCAAGTAAAAAAAACAATGGTTTTGTACAGCATAAGTCCCTGTGTTTCTATTTGTAGCTTCAGCTCAAGTGTAGTGCTGGCTGAGAGATCTCCAAAGCAGCTACTGCTTTCCCAAATCTTATGTCCTGGTTCTAAGGCAGAAAGAAGATAGAAGTCCTTTGTTTTTTCACTTGTGACAAATCCCATTTTTTAAAAAAAATTCTAAATCACTAAAAGAGATTAAATATTTTGGCTGAAATTTAAAAGAAAATGTGTTCAACTTGAGCAGTGACACAACGGGAAACTTCAACCCAGGGGGAAGTTTGGCTAAATTATAAATGTCTGATGGCAGTCTTGAAAGTGTATCCAGCAAGGCTGACAATAGATAGGGCTAGAAGCCTTCCCAGCAATGGGATGGCGCATACTTTTGGACACCAGTTATGGAACACCAGAAAAGAAAATCAATATTGCAGCACAAATATTAGCTTGTCCTACAAAGTCTTTTGTCTTGCCAAGGAGAACAGCAGCCCCATTACCCTATCCCAAAGTCTATTACCCTGCGAGTAACAACAGGCAGCAAATCAGTCAGCCAGGCAGCCAGAAGTGATTTGTTCAGCAACAGCTCTCTTCTCACAGTGAAGCAAAATGATAAACAAATGGTAGTCTACTGAAGAGCTCTCCTTTGCTTTAGGGCTCCCTGAGAATCAGGTGATCAAAGCCACACATCCATTTCACCATAGTATCATTCATTTGGTCAGCCAGCAAAGCAGTCCCAGGCAAAAAAGAAATGATGCCTCAGCAAATATAAGAATCCCTCAGCATCTGAAAAATAGTATTTCTGACTATGCAGAGTTCCTTCCAGAGGGATGTCAGATGAAGCAAAGGAGTCTCAGTTCTGAAATGTAAGTTCTGAAATGAAAAACAAAATGTAAGTTTCTAGCCTTGCAAACACATAACTCTTGGCTTTCTCTTCTTGCATTCTATTGTCAGTCTTTTCATAAAGAAACTGCTCTTTGAGGAGGATTCACCCTTTTTCAGCTGGATATGTGATAAAACTAGAGTCACAGCTACAGAACTATTTCCTTTCTCTGCAAGATTATTGCAGATGCTGATTGGTTCTCAGGCCAGTCTCCTGGTTGCTTCCAGTCTTTGAACATGCATAAAGGTGCATAAAAAATAGGAGAAGATCATAGGACTTCATTTTATATAAGTTCAGTCTCAAACAACTCAATAGATATCAGTTATAGAGACAGATGAGACTGTTCTGTATATTCCAGCTCAACACTCCAGTTATTGCAATGCTTTACGGGAAATGGGCACATTTTGTTCCATTCCCCTCCTGTTCCATATCCCTGTGTATAATCTTCCAAGTTCCCTTAGATCCACTAAAGAACAAAGAGCTTTCTAGGTCAGGTGCTGCAGTATCTAATGTGCGGAAAATGTACAAAGAGGGAAGCTTGCCTTAGAGATTTTCCCACAGAACGTGATATATCAGGAGAAAGTTAGCTCAGCATAAGAGCCCAAAAACCCAGTGCCCTGAGCCAGAATGACTCTAATTCAAAATGTGTGTGAAAATCCAGGATGATGTTAGGGATGATGTTGCTACACACAAGTTCTACAGTTCAAGGAAGAAGCATTCCTGTTCATTTAAGTCACAGCTGTGAATCCCTTCAAGAAGGGGTTTGACCATTCTTTTAAAGAGCCAAACTTAAGTCTGTTGATTTTGAATGTATTAAATATAGACCTATATATTATTAATATATTAATATATATTCATAACTTTTTTTAAAAAAATAGTGAACTATCCATGGTTTTCTTTCATATAATAGTCTGCTGGTTGTAGCAAACTTCTCAGAAAACTGTAAGGCTGACTCATTTCTTTCCTATCCTTGAAGGAATTTCAAGATGCAGCTTCACAATTCTGTTAAGTACCTTTAGCACCCAGACAAGAAGTATTCTGCTGTAGGAATAAAGCAGAGTCACCAGCTTTCCAACAAAGCTGTGTCAAAAAGCGCAGATCAGAATTCAGGATTTATTGGTGCCTTCAGGGCCTGGGCACTCTCTGAGCAAGAGTTATCCAGTGGTCTCTTGTTTCTTTATATGACCCTCTATTTCAGGCTTTTCTTCCTATCACATTTTCCTCTTTCTCCCTTTGCTTTCTCTGTGTGTGTGTGTGTGTGTGTGTGTGTGTGTGTGTGTGTGTGTGTTAGAGTCTTAGTGGTTTGTTGGGGTTCTTTTTAAAGCCTATAAAATGCAGCTCTTGCTTCCAAGAGTTTTTCCCCTCAAGCATGAAACTGCTATAAAAATGTAGTTAAACAGATATTGCTAAAACAGTAGGTGTCACTTGCAAACAGAATAGTAGAAACTGTCTGACTCATTGTACTCATTAACGTGTTTTACCAGTGCCAGTTGTCATCCACTAGAAAATGCCTATAAAGTCAAATACTTATTATTGAATACTGAAAAAACAGAATTAAAGCTACTGAAAAGCAAGGAAACCAACCAATGCTTTACTCTTAGCCCAAATTATTATTTGTGTTTTCCTTCAAAGCTGACTTCTACTCACACACAAGAATCACTAGAATAAATCTGAGCGCTTTCTGTGCTCCCAGAAGTTGACTTTTTGGAGCTGAGAAGGACTGGAAACTTTTGAGACTCCCAGTTTCACTCCTCAGAGTTGCAATAGGATGAACCACAAAAGCTTTTCAGGTTCCTTTGCAGTCCCTTTGTATAGACTTATTTCCCCCCTCCCAATTATGTCCATTGGAGTAGTCCTGTTGCAGTAGTAGTTGCTGTGAAGAGAAAGTCACATAAGAAAACGTATCTACTTCATTTTTTCTGCACTGCATAAAAAGAAATTAAATAATTAAAAGAACCTTTTAGTGAATATGACACTGCAACATCTTTCATGTAAAAATCATTTAATTCCATAAGGATTCCTCACAAAAAAGGAGCTGCCACAGGGATGAACCACAGCATTTTAAGAATTTTAATACATTTCTTATTTCTTAATTTTAGATTTTTTTTTTAGATGTTATTATAAAAAGGGAAGTTGTAAAGACAGGCAGTGTTAAAAGTAATGGGGCAAGAAGTAATTTATACAATTAAGAAACTAAAATTATCTATTACTGTGGTTGCTTTATTTTCTCAACAATTCTTTTATCAGTTGTTTACTCTCTAACAGAACTGTAATAAAATAGCTCTGAACTCACCTAGCTTTAGGAAGATTAAAATTTCAGTTAGCATCAATTAGGGTAGTTCCCAAGAGGCAAAAAGTGGTGCTGTGCATATATAATGGCACTGAAATGACTTGAAATAAGACATGGAATAAAAAAAGCTAAAACCTTTGCTATGAGAAACAAGTTGCAACTCCAGTTAGGGTCAATGAGAGCAGATACAGATATTACAAATGTAAAAATAACTACACTTTTAAGATACCCAGTGAATATGGAAGTCAGAACTAGCATTCTTTTGGGCATAACAGAAGAATGAGGTAAGATAATGGAGAAAAGGTGAAATTATATTTGTAGGTTTCAGATGTCATAACTCTCCTAGAATTTTTAGAGTTGTGGGATTTTAAGACATTCAGAAGCAGAAATCAACTTTCCTGACAATTGTTTTGGATTTTGAGTTTAAAATGTATTACGACAAATTATTCAGAATACTCTCCAAGGTGCTCTGGTTGAGTGGCGAGTAGTACTTGCCAAGTTCTTTCATAGAATTAGTGTCTGATAGAAGTATTATTCAATAGGAATTTTACAGAAATAGCCAGAATGCAAGTAGAGCTGAATAAAAGCCATCACAGTATCTGGCTATCTATGTTTTATTTTTTCACTGGGTTACATCATCCCATAAAGCCATTCATGGATAATGAAACATTCAAACATTATTTGTGATCCCCCTATAAATAGAAATATTAATTAAAAGATGTAATGACATAAGTAGATTGTATTCTAAGCATATTAGCTGAATATGGAAGCAATGCATCATCCAGCTGGTCTTGCTCATAATCCACATTTTGTACATGATTACACATATTTGCAGTTAAAAACTAAACAGTGGGAATGAGTTCACAATTTTCATTGTGAATCTTACTGAAAAATGACATTTCAAAATAGTGTAAGACAACATTTCTATCTGATGTAAAGTTGCACATATGAAAAGTTCTTGAATATTTCTGACTTGTCAGTTCTTAGATCCTTCAAGCTGGAAAGGATTCCAGTAGATCTGTAATCCAACTATTTGTTCAAAGGCCACTTGTTCAAAGCAAGGTCAGCCAGGATATCTGATACGCTAAAGAAAGCTCAGAAAATACAAAAATACATGTAGTATATTCCTGGTTTCTGTTATTTTGACTTGATCTTTCCCTAATGTTTGTGTTTGTGGATCTCTTTGGCATGTGAAATCCCACTGATTTGGAGCTCACTCCACTTAATCTGTAATGTAAAATATTTAGCATCATATTAGTTAACTGAAATCTATTCTGTTAAAACACATTCTTCAAACTTTTGTATGATACTCTCAACTCTGATTCCACACAAAAAGCCTCACTGTCAAGAACTAAGTTAGCTGTCATTAATAGAAAACAAAAGTTACTGTTGTGAAATGTTGGATAATTCATGACACTCCCACACTTCACTTGGATTAATTATTTCTAGTTTCTCACAGAGATGTAAGAACACAATACGTATTCTTAAATGTAGTTATACTGGTGGCTTTAATTTACTCATTTTGCTTTTGTCTTTCAACCCATCGTTCTTTTTTCTATTTCAAGAATAAAGGGAAAAAAAGCAAACTGTTTCCTCCCTTACAAGTCATCCATGTGTTACTTTTTTTTAAGCAACATTGCTCACACAGAGAAACCAGACTAGATTCTGACACTTAACTGCATTGCTGCCAATCTGCAGGAACTTCACTGTCTGCTGGTTACAGATAATCATCCTCTGGTTTCCAAATCTCTGGTAGAGCATTAGATTCCTGTTGTTAAATTATCTCCTGCTGATCAGAGTTTTAAGGCCATAATAACCAATCCTGGGGAAATATAAAACGGGTATTCTGGTCAGCCATAGTAATTATCTTCCCAGTTCACCTGAGCACATGTTCAAGGACACCTTTTAATTATTTCAAGAACAAGCAAGTGGGCTTTAACTTCTGCAATTTCACATCAAACAGCAGGTCACCCTTCATATTTCTACTGTTTTCCAGTCTAATGATTAATTTTGAATTTTCTGAGTCAATGTATTGGCCTGTTCCTGTCCCCCACTCCTCTATATAACTGCAACATTTTCAAAGTGATTCACTTTCGGTCAGACAACAGAAATTTGCAATGTTTTGTTTATAATCTCTTTTATTAGCTGAGGGTGTGAGCTCTTTAGAGCTGCATTTTTTCTTGTATTTGGAAATCACTTTGTCCACTGTGGCATAATCAAAAATGTTATGAGGAAATACTTTTACTCACAGTAAAAGCATAACCCATGAAACTTGTACCTGAAGGAAGATGCTCAATACAGGAATGTAATTGAATTTGGAAGAAGCTTGAACATTTTGTATTGCTAACACACAGGGTTTTAATAACTCATATTGATGCACTTCTAAAAGAAATATTAACCTTCTTGATGCAGGTCTTAAACAAAACTTTTCATTCTCCTAGATCAGGACAAGGCAGAATTTACCACCTCTGTTTATGACAAAGCTTGTATGTTTTCCTTTGAAGCATCTATGACTGACACTAGAATAATTGCACCTTACAGCTCTTACATGACCTTGTACAGCAACTTCTCCATTCTTTAATAACATCACCTGTCTTTGGAGGGGAAAAACCTTCATATTGTTTCTGAAATTCTTCCCTTAAAAACTGCATGATCCGAGAAAGTGTGCATTGGTAGAAATAGTATGATTATCCTGAAAAGCTAGTACTCTGGTTTTGTGTCAGAACTCCATTTCTCAGGGCCTTTCAAGGTGTAAACCAACAGAGCATTTGAAGAAAGAAGGTGGAAAATAGATAATTTAGTGCCACTTATCCCTCTCCTTCTGAATATAAAACACATTACTTCAGGACAGAATAATATGTTTTGAGCAGCAGTTCTTAGGATTAAGAAGAAAAAAGTAGGCCTACTTGAAGAGTTTCAGGGACGTGTCAGAATTAAAGGATATCCCACCAGGAATATATGAGCTTTGCCCTATGACCATGTACATAGTTCCCTTTGATTAACTTGGCCAAGAAGCATAGCTTATAAGTTAAGAAGCCAACAAGGCACTCTGCTGGTGTTGGCCAACATAGAGTTAATTTTCTTCACAGTAGCTAATATGGGGCTGTGTTTTGGATTTGTGTTGAAAACAGAGTTGATAATCCAGGGACATTTTCATTATTGCTGAGCAGTGCTTACACAGAGTAAGGGTCTTTTCTGCTTCTTATCCTGCACTACCAGTGAAGAGGCTGGGGTTGAACAAGGAGTTGGGAGGGGATGCAGCCAGTACAGCTGACCCCGACTGAATGAAGGGATATCCCAGACCATACAGCACTATGCTCAGCGTATAAAGCTGGGGGATGAAGGAAGGGGGGATGTTTGGAGTGATGGTGTTTGTCTTCCTTTGTTTTTTTTTCTTTGCTTGTGCATATGGCTTTTGCCCTACCTATTAAGCTGTCATTAGCTCAACCCACAAGTTTTCTCACTTTTACTCTTCCAATTCTCTCCCCCACAGGTAAATGAGTGAGAGGCTATGTGGTGCTTAGTTGCTGGCTGGGGTCAAACATGCATACAAGTTGTCAGTATCAAATTGATTGGTCCAGTAAAGCTTTCCAAGTACCTGAGCAACCCCTGTGTCATGAAAATTCAGCAGGTGTTTAATGGTAAAAAACCTGAATTAAAGACAATGTTTTGACCGAGTAGCCGTATTTAATATTAATAAATAATGAGAAACCAAACCGGTTATTATTACAGTGTCCCAAATAAAATTTCTCACCTCAATACTTAAAAAAAATGTGTTTCCTGATATTATCAGATTACTTACACAAGTCTCTGAGACCTTCATAGAATCACAGAATCACAGAATATGCCAAGTTGGAAGGGAACCCACAAGGATCTTCGAGTCCAATCCTTAGCCCTGCATAGGGCCATCCCCAAGAGTCGCACCACGTGCCTGAGAGTATCATCCAAATGCTTCTTGAACTCTTGCCTTGATTGAGAGAAGAGTGATTTTTGCAGGTCACACAACAGTCATAGGACAGTAAAGAGAAGACCGATAGATGACCAGGACACAGCACATGTGGGTCACATGTGGGTCACAAAACCTCAGAATTTTTACTTGACCTACTCTATGTAGCTACATGAAAAACAAGTGCATTATTTCTTTCAATTCTTATTTTAGCAACACAGTGCAAACAGTTCCACAGATGAAAATTTATAAGGTTCAAGTCTACTAAGAAAAGATCATTTTCCAAGCAAAAGACATGAGGAAGAAAATTTCCTGAAAACCCTTTTTACTACTATCAAGACTCTCTTCTATCTAACATATTAATAAAAACACTATAAAAAATGCCCTTGCTACTAGAATAAGGGCTTACAGTGTTTATCAATTGATGTCAATCAGTGGATTTAGATAAACCACAAGGAAAACCTTTCCAAATGTTGAGATGGTGAAATGCTGGAATTGTGGCTTGCAAAGTCTGTGAAATCTCCATAACCAGTATTTTTAATAAAATGTTGCACAACCATCTGCCTGTGACTGATTCATAGATAACTGAACTGTCCTTGGGGAAAAAAGGTGGGACAGATCATCTTTTGAGGCTTATTGTATCTGAATTTGTAGTGTTCCAGAATCACTCAGGAGATTTGATTCTTTTCTGAAAAACAAATTTACAGAAAAGAAGCTATAAATTAAACCCTACTCTGACCTTTAAGAAAGTAAAAATGCTTTTTTGAATGTAAAAGTAATTTTTTTTATAACTTTATGTTCACTTTCAGTAAAAGAAATAAAATAAGTTCAATTATTTAAATTGTATTTGAGTTTTCCAAATAAATAAAAAAATTTGTGTACACTGTATGAAAAATTAGGTCATTGTTTAATTTGTGGCCAAAAAACCCCCAAACTCCAACATGTCACTACAAACCTGATCCAGGTGGACAGATGGAAATAATACTATTAAATACTTTACTGCCTGAGGTCATGTAATCAACAGCCAATGAAAGGAAAATCTTGAAGAGATGTGAGACAAAGACATTTCATGCTCTGCAGGTGGTGTAGGTAGACATACTGCTTCTTGATTAAATCAAATCATTAGATTATTTTCTTGATTTCATACCAGCAGAAATTATTCTTGATAACTTTTGAATATAATTTGTTTTAAATCCCAAAGTGTTATCCAAGGTTAACCTAGTAACAGCTTAAGTGGAGAACAATCAAGAACTTTGCAAATGAGATGGAAGTGACTTTTTTAAACAATATGAACATTTTTTTTATTATTGAATCTCATAGAGGTTTTGTGCTCAAGAATATTGAGTGAGCCTCAATGATTGTTTTTTTGTGGCTACTGGACACTTCAAATCTTACTCCTAATGGAAATAATTTGCTGAAGAAGGGAATCCAAGAGTAATAAACTCATCTGTATTTTGCTAATCCACATAAAATTTCAACAGTTTTTAGTTGTTTTCTAATATCTTGTGTTTTCCTAGATGCTGAAATATATTCATTTTTCTAATTAAAAAATATACCACCACACATTTTTAAAACTGTTATGAAATACTATTACAGATGCTGCTAATAATGAATCCCATAGTTGACTATGTCATTTTTTCACCAGATTTTCTTCATATTGTAAGCCTGTCACATTTTAACTGCTCAGATTCAATAGTTTTGTATCAGGTCCTGCCTCAGTCTTGATTTTGTTGGAAAAGTTTCCATTAAAAGGATGGAATTATTGCTACAGCTAGAGAAATATGTTAGGTTAATGTTCTAAAGTTTTTAAAATTCATGACTGTTTACTGAAAATATCAAGATGGTCTGTGGAATGAAGGACTGACTTGAGATTTGACAAGAATCCTCATGGTGGCAGGGATGTGCACTTTTTTAATCCCATGGAAATCCACCCAAATTTGACTAAATCAGAGGATTTTGAAAAATCTCAATATGGTCACTAGAGACTTCTTACATGCTGGCAGTTTTGAAAGACACCATCTGCTCTGAACATGTTTCAGCCATTCTCAGCTTCTACAAGCCAACCAGACACGCCATGCATCATTCCCACAGAGTGACTGTGTGTTGTTCCTTAGGGGGTGTGATATCTGTGTGGTAGCAAAAGCATTTAACTGCAAGTGTCCTTCTTGTCTGCTGAGGACTGTTGGATGGAACTGAATCCAACATTATATTGAGCCAACTATGATTTGCACAATCTCTTTCTCCCTACCAGTTCTCCCTTCAGAACAAGCTGAAAATAAAAATCAAACCCAAGACTCAGTCCTTTTGATTAGTTTGCTTTTATCCTTTGTGTATATATTTTGTGCCATCAGGGCAATGAATATGTAATGTGTTGTTTTGAAAGCAGGGTTCTAGTATATTACTTGGTCCTGGCTATAGTTCCCCAGAGAAAGCTTATATGTGCCTCCCATAGTTGAAACTGCCATGGTAATAAGAAAAAACAGGTAGTGCAGCCACAACCCTGAAAGGATAGTGTGTGTATTCTGCTGAAGTTGCATCTAGGATTCTGCATAAGACAGAAAGACAATAAAGAAATAAACTAAAACATTAGAAATCACCTGATCTAAAGTTTATCTTTGATATTTTATTCTTCTTCTTTCTTTATACTTTCTTCCTGTATTGAGGCATTAAGCAAAACAGTGTCTCTATGCAATTTCATATACTCCCTTCCTAAGCAACTGATCTGGAATTTGTGATAAACATTCATTTGTGATAAACTCTATAAATTTCTCTTACATGTAGAGTGAGAATTGGAGGATTTTCAACAAGAGAACTAAAAGAGCTGTGATAGCTTTGTAGATGTAGTTTACACCAGATATGGTCAAAGAATGGCCAATAAGCTAAATCAAACCTGCCATCCCACTTCATTCACCGTATTGACCCATTTGCTCCATGATGCCTTCTCTCTCAAAAGTCTCAGGAAGCACTGAAAAGGAAACACATCTAACCATATAGGAGGAAATGTTTGCAGTTCACTATTTAGCTTCCAGTAAGTGAACAGTCATACCAGGATGACAGCTTTACAAGGTTTACACAACATTAAACTTAGCTGAAGTTTGCAGTTTCCAGTACCCCAGCCTTGTCGACAGCTTCAGCTACAACACACCCTATCACATTAATCAAAACACCTTCTTCACTAGGCTTGCTTCTTCCCAGCTAACATCTTTCTCAACATTTGTTTTCTCCCAGTGTGGCAGCCAGCCTTCCATAATCTGCGACAGTCAGCCTGAGACCGGGGAAAACCATTTTCTGAAGTGAAGTTTGTGATGACTACTGCTTTCTGCAAGTATCAGCACGCTCGCTAAAAGTTTGACCCTTTCCTTTCCTCCTATGTCCCCTACTACTCTAAATGGAGTTCAGCTTAGATACTCAGTGACATGACAACTTTGTTCTTTAAGGCAATAATAAAATATAAAACTCTGATCAACTTGCTAGCATTGTATTTCTAGAGTCTCATGAAGCTTTAACAAGGGACTTCCACATGGTTTTAATAAATTGTGTGACTCAGCACAACTAAAGCAAACTACACACACTCCCATTTTGAACTCCAGGATTGTTTTGAGCATCAAGCAATTCTCACTCACTTTACAGCTTTTCAAGAAGTCTTTGCAATATCTTCCATTTTGGACCCCATCTCTTTTGTGCGGGGGCATAAACTAGGTTGGGAGTGAGGAATCAGGGCTATAAAACTTCTCTATAAAACTTCTACTTCTTTTTTATAAAAGAATCTCTTAGGGCCAGTATATTAATTAAAGGCTTAAAGTTGCCATAGGGCCAAAGCCACTTCATGGGGCTGACCAGCAGGACCAAGGGAGGGACCCTTCTAGGGAAGTAGTTGGGCATCAGGTGGGAGCCCTGGGACAGTTCAAATTGGAATTGGAAGCTCTGATACAGAGCAGAGAACTTAATTGAGCTCCACATGTCAGAGTTAGTCACTCTAGAATTCTCCTTATCATCAAACAATCAGCTTCAGGTAGAAATCCATCAGACCTACTTCAGGATTAGAAAAGCTGACCTCTGGATACCTCAAATTCTCCCTACCCTGAAAGGAGCCTGACTATGTCAGCCCGAGACCTCTAAGTCCTAGGTATCAAAGGAGGGATTCAGCTATCTCAGCAGGGCTATCTACAGGCACGTTTGACACTGTGTCATTTGGCTTCCAACTACACCCTCAGAAGTGTGAAGCCCTACCGTAGGTCCTGCATAACATTTCCAAAGCTGTGCAGGTGTCCTGGGTACACTAAGGTGTGCAATGGCATTGTGCGGGTCTGTTTGCACTTCCCTGGAGTTAAGTAACATGACCCCCATTCTAAGTTTACAGCTTTATTTGAATTTTAACATATTTTTGTCTTTTCTTATAAAATAATTTAAACTAATACTTGTTGCCTTGCAGCCTGCCTGCTTTAAATCTTTGAGAGGTCACCAAAATAATTTTACATCAAACTAGTTCTATGCATCTCTGCCTATACAGTCCCCATTTTTGTTTGATCATAAGAAAATGGAAGATAAACATACAAATTTTAGACATAGACACCTCTGGCTTTCATGCAACTATTTCTAACCTCAATATTATTCTGATGTCTGCAGTGTCCCAGAAAAAACTTTTTAAGCTATTTCTTCTATTCTGACACAGTTTCCAATTTTTTCATTATTTGGTTAAGAAACACAGATGGTCATCACACATATGAAAAGCTAAAAACTACCCTTGATATCAGTCTGAGATGACCTATTTTGTAGCTCTTCCATCATTCAGAACCAAATCCCTACCTGAAATTTTTCTCAATCTTTTTTGAAGTACTTTTTTCGCTCTTTTTCTTTATTAATCTCCCACTTGTACCAAACTTAGTCAGTTAATTATCTGCCTAGCTGACAAAAAATTAGAGCATAATATTCTTCTCATGAATTAACACTTTCCAGGTTTACTGGAAATTAATTTTACACTCCCTTAAAAATATTGAGTGGGATATGAAAGGGACAAGGTCTACAGAAACATGAAAGACGTGGTATTATAGTACAGCAATAGTTTACAAATATTTTAGACTATTCATAAAACAGCTAAAATTGTATCATTAACAAGCTATTCCTGTAAAAGTAATAAACTTATGAGAGCAGGATTTTACAAAGCTAGAAAGTTTTCTGAATATCTGGAACTGCACAAATAACACCACCAACCAGGCATGCACAGGTTTGTGTTTTACACCTCCTACACATTTCCAAAGTCTAGATAAATTCATGTAGGTGTTTCTACTCAGTGAAAAAACACACAACAATAAAGGGTCATTTCATAAAATTGACTTGAGGGTCATTTTGAAACTGCTGCCTCAAAATATTATCAACACACAGAAACAGAGTTTGCAATGCCACAGCATGGAAGCAATGAAATATGGTATATGATATATAAAAATATGAAATTTAAATTTAGAATTCAGAGACTGGGATATTTGGATGATAATTGAAAACTAGAACTATGCTGCCAGATTCTGTCTGCATAATTCATGTTATATTACAATGTAAGTTTAAATTACTGACCTAAATTAAGGAGTAAACTTCAGGTGCCAGAGTTACCTCAGTTGCTTTATTAAAAAGAAATAATTCCAAAGACTTGGGATTGTTCAGTCTGGAGAAGAACAGGCTCCAAGGAGACCTTATAGCAGCCTTGTGGTACTTAAAGGTGGCCTACAAGAAGGCTGGAGAGGGAGTTTTTACAAAGGCATGGAGGGGCAGGACAAGAGGTAATGCCTTCAAACTGGCTAAGGCAAGTTTAAATTAGATATTAGGAAGAAATTCTTTACTGTGAGGGTAGTGAGGCACTGGAACAGGTTGTCCGGAGAAACTATGGTTGACCTGGAAACTGTTCAAGGCAAGGTTGTATGGGGCTTTGAGCAACCCAATCTAGTGGAAGGTGTCCCTGCAAGAGAAGCATTGTCGTGCTCAGGGCCCATGGTGACCTGCACAGGGGCTTATTTGGGCTTTGCTGGGGGAGCAACTACCAACACCTCAACCAGCAGCTGAGAGAAAATATGTTGAACAGTAACAGCCGTTAACAGAGTGACTTCTTTAAACCACTTTGGCTTCTTTGGGTCAACTTTTTTACTCTCAAAATGGGACCGCAGTTCACAGAAAAGAAACATGGAACTGGAAATGCTTGCCACCTCTTTGTGCCTTCCAATATGACATTAAAACTCGTTGACATTGAGAGCTCAATTTGCAGTAACATGAAAACCATAGTTCTACCCGTTAGTGCAGTCTGTCCTGAGTGTATTCAACAAGGCAAATGTAGGAGCATCACAAGTGTTCATGTGAGCAATGTATATTGTTTTCCCACTCAGACAGCCACAGGTAGTCTTCATGGAAATGCATGGGAACTGCCTAAATCAATATGAAGGCACTGAGAAATACCTTCAATTCACAGAAGAAATTCTGATGGTTGTAATGAATCCAGCCCAGTAACTGCTATGATCTGTTCAATTAACATTGTTCATAATAATCCTCCAATTTCTAAATTCCATAGCTTTATGATATTCTTTCTAGGAGGCTGACCCCTTTCAAGCTTTAATTTTGCCCAGAGTGACCTGCTATTTTATTTGACAAGTAGATAAAAAACCAGCCACAGAACAACAGGACAAGCATAAAATTGCAATTCTTAGTTAAGGAATACTGATATGACCACTTCTCTTTTCTTTCACAACCTTATAGACTGAAGTTGAAATCTTAAAATGTTCTCCCTGAAAGACATTTTCTTTGAAGAAAATGTATGAACATGTATGTAATTTTATCTAAGCTTACATGAGCTTATGTATTTTAGTTGAACAACAGAGTCAACATCCTCCAGGGTATTTAGGTATCTAGCTCCACACCTTTAAGCATTTGGGACTTAGCTTTTTAAGTCTTTAAATTACTGACCTATAAATCCAATCACTTTCAAAACATGTCAGGTTAAATTTCTATTCTTGGTACTCAGTTTATGATAAGAAAAGAATTAAGAGAGGTACCGAATTTTGTTCCAGCACATTAGAGAAAATGTCTTTCAAAATGATCTGTCTTTTCATAACTTTAGTTGTAACCTTTATCCATAAAAGAGTACAATCACAGTTTCTATGCACCCTCCACAGATCCATATTTTCTTTAGTGAACTAGATTGGCAGCTATTTGTTTCTACAGCTCTGCAGAATACCTAGCATCAGCTTCTCTAAATAATTCCCAGCTCCTCACTGAGCCTGTGGTGTAGCTTCTCATACAGGCTGTTTACTAATGAGTTCTTTCCCCATTATCATCTGAGTATACGCCAGATTCTTTTCACAAGATTCTGGATCCTTGCAATAACTTCAATTTAGCAGACTGATATTTTAGGGTGTTTCTTTGATTGCATAAGCCAGCAATTCCTTTCATTCTGCATAACTAATAATCATTTGATCTCACCTTATCTTTTCTCTCCTGGCTTATCCAACAAGAACAATGAATGAAAAGGAATTCTTTATTATGTTTTTTTGGCAAGGTTCCTCAAAAGTTTATACAGCTTCTTAGTTACCAGTATGGTTTTCAGGAACAGTGAAAGGATCAGCTTTCATTGATACTGTTCTGCTTTCCAGCTCACTTCTGAAATAGTCACCCATTTTATGAACAGCTATGTGACCAAAACTGCCACAATATTCAAGGTGAGGCTGCTCCAGTGCAGGGCAGAGCGGGACAATCCCCTTCCTCGACCGGCTGGCGATGCTTTGCCTGATGTCCCCCAGGACATGATTGGCCCTCCTGGCTGCCAGGGCACTGCTGACTCATATTCAACTTCCTGTCAACCAGGACCCTCGGGTCCCTTTCCACAACACTGCTTTCCAGCATCTCATTCCCCAGTCTGTACGTACATCCACAGTTGCGCCATCCCAGGTGCAGAATCCAGCACTTGCCCTTGTTGAATGTTTTTTTGATTGCCCAGCCCTCTAACTTTTCAAGGTCTCTCTGTGGGGCCTCTCTGCCTTTGATGTAGTCAACAGCTCCTCCCAACTTTGTGTTGTCTGCAAACTTACTTAGTATTCCTTCCAGTCCTGTGTCCAATTCATTTATGAAGATTTTGAAGAGCACACGGCCCAAGATGGAGCCCTGTGGAACCCCACCAGTGACAGGTCACCAGTCTGATGTCACCCCATTCACTATTACCTGCTGTGATCATCCCATGAGTCAATTGCTCACCCATGGCATGATGTGTTTATGCAGCTGTGGGCTGGGCATTTTATCCAGAAGGATCCTGTGAGAGACAGTATTGAAAGCTTTACTGAAATCCAAAACGATTACATCAACTGGCTTCCCTTGATCAACTAGGTGGGTTACCTTGTCATAAAAGGAAATCAGGTTGGATAAGCAGGACTTTCCTCTCATGAAGCTGTGCTGGCTGTGACCAAAGACAGCATTGCTATTTAGGTGTTTTTCAATACCTCCCCGAAAAATCTTCTCTGTAACTTTATGAGTCACTGTAAAAAGATTGACAGGCCTGTAATTTCTGAGGTCCTCGTTCTTGCCCTTCTTGAAAATCAGGACCATGTTCACCAGCTTCCAGTCAGCTAAGACCTCTCTGGATTCTTAAGACCACTCAAAAATCATTGAGAGGTTTTGTGATGACATCAGTGGGCTCTTTAAGGATTCTGGGATGAATCCCATCAGGCCCCACAGATTTGTAGGGATCCAGCTTGAGCCGCAGATCCTGCCTAATTTCAGGGTTGACTCCAGGCTGGGAGGTCTATACCAGACTGCCTTGATGACATTGGCATTATTTGTTTGCCCCTTGATTCTTGGATTTCTCTTTGCTATTTTGTCACTGCCAGATTGAACAACCTATAGCAGATAGTAATGAGAGGGCCTTACTATGCTGCCTAAAAGCAGCACTTAAAAGAAACCTCTAAGATGCATTTTGTGGGTTTTAGCAGGCAGGCATTCCTTATTACAGTGTGCTAAAATGATTTCAACACGCTGGGTGCCCTGGGAATCAGTTTGCCAAAATATACACTGTGACATCTCCATCACAGCTTGTAGGTCTGCATTACATGATTATTCATTTTTGTTCTCCACATTCCTGTTACATTTTTATGACATTTCCCAAGACTTATTAGCATATATGCATATTCTTACAAGGTCTCCAAGGAACTTCATTAGGGGTCTCTGATGGTCATCTGTGTCTGGAGTCCCCAAAGTTCTTAGTGACTGCCTTATGAACTTCTTTAAGACAATACTCCTGGTTATGCATCAAGCCGGTGTTGCCTGCTCACCTGTTTCAGCTCCTTTTCGTTTTTACTCACTTTGCTTAGCTGATTTCTTTAAATTGTGGCACAGTAATTTTCTATGGTACATCCTGCTGCAAAACCTACTACTTATTGTTACTTCTCTAAACCCTGATACCAGACTAGAGAGTTTTCCCATAATGTCCCTTACCAAGCCCCTGAGAGACAGCAGACTTCCCTATGAGTTGGGTGTGGTCTGCATATCAGAAGTCTCCTACTACCGCTACCCTTTTTTTTTTGAGGAGGAAAGACAGGGGAGGTCTTGACGTGGTGTACAGGTAGTGTTGTTTTGGGACATGAATTTACAAAGTTCCCTTTCACTAGAATGGAGAAGGAAAGTCACATTTCTAAACACATCATCACGTTACAGACAACCCAATGTATCTGAAGAAGGGTATAGGAAACAGACTGCAGGAACTGTAAGCTAGCAGTAAGAGATAATCAACATACTTCAGAAATGTGTTAAATTAAATATTTCAAATTAGGCAATGGCAGCATAGGAAGGTGGCAGGCTTGCAGCCATTTTTGACATTTTTTGCCCTTAATGGAAGAAAGCAGTTCCAGTGATCCTGTCCACATTCTACTTTTAGTTTGAAAGAGAATAGCTGTGCTTAATGCTGTTGGGTTTCAGTGCAGAGCAAATGAGTCATTGCTTAGACAGATAATTGCTGAACTAAAAGGATATTTCCTATGAACTCTTTTTCACAGAATTTACTGAGTCCTCAATATAAAAAACTCACCTCTAGCACATCCCCCCTGCCTTGATGGAAGATTACGTTAATCTTCAATAATAACCTATAACAGGTTATCCTTTCCACTGAGATTAAGCAAACCACCAACTGACAACACTTGATATTCCTAAGCTTTAAAGGCTGCCAAAAATTTATGTTCTGGACTTCTTTTCTCTTAAATTTCGTGTGTCATCATCCTTAAAGAGTGTCTCCTCTTGGACACTCACCAACCTGATGGACTGGCATCTGGACATGACTCCAGGTTTCACTTTTACATTGACATCAGTTGCACATGCCCCCAAATTCAACGAGCCCACTAACTCTGGTTCACCCCACTTGTAGTGATGCATATTTTATAGCACGGATCTCAGTCTGCTCCAAGGTTGCCCCTAGACAACCATGTGCTGGTGTAAGTGTTGCTTGGAATTTAAGCTAGCAACCAAAGTCTGAGTGACTTTTAGACTTACCCCCACATCAACTGGTCCCTCAGGAAGCTAAAATCCTTTACTTCAGCAAAATAGTTCTGCCAATGACCAGGTCCTCTAGAACAAAGCTTGAAGCTATCAAAATTAGCATGGGATTAGTAGATATAACTTCCCTCATTTAGGCTTTTATTTTTAACTTTATTTTATTTTAGTGTTATTTTATGGTAGTTTGAATTTCTATAAGCCTCCCTAACTTTTACCTTCAGGAATAGTTTTTGTCTCTGCCCTTTCAAAATATGTGGTTTTCTACTACAACCACCTATGATTACTTTATCAAAAAACCTACAATTATATGGCACATTACAGCCTTGCTTTGAGTTTTTTCATTAAAGAACTTCAAGAAACAGAGTGGTTTATAAAATTATTTAAGTGAGCCATGATCTTCCCTTCTCTTGTCTTCAGGGTATGTGTCTAGAGCCAGCAAAAAGGAAGCTCTGAAAACTTTCCCATTAAAAAAACAGAAAAAAACACCTCAGTCCCTTTTACATACCTAAGGGCTAATTACTGCAACTATGATATTTAGGCATTTCCAAAATAATTTTTTTTGACACACACTCTGCTGACGTAAAATAAAAGCTTTTAAAAATATCTCACTTCACCTTTCATACTCATTCACATAAAAACTCCAGCTTGTTGAATTTCTAAATGTTAATTCACATCTCTTCATTCATCAAAGTTATAATATTTTTTTTTAAAATTATTAGCTGCTATGTAATTTTCAGTAGTTTAAATGTCAGCTTCACTCAGCTTCACATACATAGTTGCTGAGATTTCTTGAATAATTTTATGAACATGTAGAAGAGAGAAAAGCTTGCTTAGATTATTCAAAGTGTATAGACATACTTCAGTAACCATGAAGTTCTAAAAGTATAAGGAAAAGAAAGATGGTTTTGCTAATGGATACAAACTAATTTATGAAGTTTTATATCAAGTATCTCAAAAATAAATACAGATTATAGTTAATTTCCAATTTTCCTTATGTTCATTAAACACTCAAAAACTTCAAGTGTATTTAGAAAAGAAAAAAAACCAGGAAACTTTAGGAATGGAATTCATCTGTTTCTGAAATTAGGGTTTCCTTAACATATTTTTATTCACTACTTTTATAAATGGAAGAATCTGTTAATCTGAATCCAATTCCAACTGATTTAGGGAGATGTGTGTATACACCAGCAGTTAGGTAGTTTCTTAGCAGTGAGATTTAACATTTTAAAGATGTCCAGAGTTTGTGAGTGGTAAGTACCTGTTCTTAGGAAATGGCATTGCTGCCCTGAGGACAAAACATTCATTGATATTCCAATCAGAAATCATCTGTTTACAAATGAGAGTGTCATCCTGAGGTACATTCACAGCTGGATCTCTGTTATTGTGGCCCCAGGTAAGCAAACAAGATAAAAAAATGTCTAAATAAGTATTTTTGTAGGAATTGGACAAGTATCACCCACTTACAGCATAGAAAGAAAAATAAGAAAAATCATATGCAGTGAGGAGAATAGAGTAAAATAAACAGCAATGTGTCTTCTATTTCCCTTCCTAAAACTTGCCAGATTTTAGGAATTGTGCATGAACCTTTATACCTTCCACATTTTTAGCTTCTCTCTTCTTTCTCTCTAGACCATTTTCATACTTTGAGTCAAACATAGGTAACAAACTGAACTTTAGGAACTAAGAAATAGGTCTGTGGACTTGAAGCTGGGATAATGGAAAAAGTCAGGCTCAGCTCATACCTAACTGAACAGCCCAAGGCCAAGAATAACCTAAGTTTCTACCAGGATAACCCCAAAATGCTCACATTCCTGGTTTTGGTAGAACTGCCAGCTTTTGGAGCAGTGATTCTACAATACACATACTCTGGAAGGACCTACCACTTCCACCGTGCCAGCAGGACAAGGGTGTTGCCACCAGACTGCCATTTGCCCCAATACTCAAGGGTATTGCCACCAGACTGCCATTTGCCCCAATAAAAGGGGAAGGAGAAGGAAGTAAAAGCCAACCAACGGAGTAGGCCTGTCCCCACAGATAGTTACCAAAGTAGCACTCAAAGGCAGGACCTCTGTTTCCTAACTTTCTTCACGATAATTGTTCCATATAACCAGACCCTTTTCCTGTAAATGATGGCTGCAGCACTGAAGACCATTATTGAGCTATAATGCAGACCCACAGAAAGTTCTGCCAATCCAGGAAATATTTATCTGAAACTGAATACAATATAAACACATATTTCTGTGTAGACATATTTGGATTTTTTAAGTGCCATGCTCAGCTGATGGACAAAGCATTCCCCCTTTCTGTTCCCACCCACAACAGACAGTAAGACCCAACTCTTCTATAACCTGGAACTGCTGCTCCTTAGGGCAAAGGGCTCTATGAAGATTTAGAGGAGCTAATTTACTGGTGCTTGTGACAGCACTTTCAACATAAGTTTTGTTTGCCAAGATAGACACCACTTCTCCCATTGTTTTTTCCCACTGCCTTAGCTGTGAATACATGCCTCAAGATGCAGTCATCTTTCCATAGCTACATCCTTCAGTCTTGTCTTTTGGCCCAACAACACCTGTCCCCTTCCTTAAGTACACTTCAAAGTCTTTCCTGCTACTCTTCCTAATTAAGAGGTTCCTAAATTGGGATGATGGAAGTGGGTGGACCTGTCATGGTTTAGCTCCAGCTGGCAACTGAGCACCACCCAGCCACTCGCTCACTTTTCCCCAGCAGGTGGAGCAGAGAACTAGAAGAGCAATAGTGAGAAAACTTGTTTGTTGAAGTAAAGACAATTTAAAAGGTAAAGCAAAATTTGTGCACACAACTCAAGCAAAACAAGGAATTCATTCATCATTCCCATCAGCAGGCAGGTGTTCAGCCATCTCCAGGAAAGCAGGGTTCCATCAAGTGTAATGGTGACTTGGAAAGGAAAATGCTGTGAAGTCTGAATGTCCCCTCTTCTTCTTCCTGCAGCTTTTATTGCTAAGCGCGGCATCATATGGTATGGGATATCTCTTTGATAAGTGGGAGTCAGCTGCTTCAGATGTGTCCCCTCCAACTCTTTTTTTCACCACTAGCATTTGCACTGCTTCTTCTAAGGTTTGTCCTCCACTGGTCCAGGTAGTTCCTGCTATAGCAATTTCTGTAACATGCAACTCAAACGCTTTGAGGTGCTCCAGCATGACCTCCTGCACTGGCACTGATGCTTCAAGGTGTGGATAAATCCATGTTGCAGCACGGTGCTTCAAGATGGGACTTACCCTTGGGTCGCAATCCCTTCAGAGGTACACCTACTGTGGCACAGACATAACCGTGTCCACAGGTGCTTCCAGATGTACCTGCTCTGGCGTGGACTTATCCACAGCCTCAGATGTAGCCTCTATCCCAGTCAAAACCAGCACAGGAGCCAGAATATTGTAAGCTGCATAGGGAAAGAAGCATGAAAACTAATCTATACATACATAAGTAGTATGCTGCAGATACAATATTTCATCAATGTTATGTTCATTATACAACTCTAAAAATAAACATTCAACTCTGTTGAGCCACGTCCAAGAAAACAAATAGGAGATTTTTTTCTACCCTTCTGTTTACAAGTGTTGTCCTCATGACACTGGGACACTGTCCTCTTCCCCTTGTCTTCCTACAACACCAATTTTACTTAGTCCCAAACAGTCATGGGCAGGACTTTCATCCTAGATCTATGAGAAATTCTGAGCAAAACTAGGAACAAGAACTACACTGCTGTTCCTTAACAAAAGCAAAGAAGAAATAAAAAAGGTATTTGCTCTTTTTATGAGAGCTAGGACTGCTGTGGAATCTAGGCCAGTTTAATAGACATGCTAATTTGTACTAATGGCTTCTCCAAGTGCTTTATCTGGTGCTTCTACCTTACAAACATAGTGGGGCTGGACAGTCTGAATGAGCACTGCAGCAGTTTCCTGCAGTTACTTTACCTGACACAGTCTTTGCAGTGTTACCATGTTATCATTTCAATGTTTCATACTTTCTCTTTACACAGCTTCAATAACTCGGCAAATAATCATTATGGATAATAAATCAGTTAGCTCACCTATTTTATGCAAAAGGTAATAAGTGACTTTATATTTGCTATATTATAATTTTAGTTTTGGAGGGTTTTTTTTGAAAGGATCATTTTGGCATGTCAAATTGAAAACATTTTGATGGAAAGAGGAATGAAAACCTACCTGCCTGTAAAGGACAGCTGAAGAATTAAAGTTCAGCTTGTTAAAAATATATTCTGACAGACATTTTCTGGCTGCTAATACTGACTTGATTTAATAACACTCTCTGGGGACCTGTCAAAATTGTTGATGGAAAGCAGTCAGGGAGGCTGGTGTGACCTGCCTTATCTTCCAGGCTCTTTAGCTCTCAGGATGAACAGCTTTTTGGTTACCAGCCTCACTGGGAAGGGAGCAGTCTAAAGTGCTGACCAGCTGCCTGGCTTCCTGGGCTCCTTCTCTGGCCAAGAGTGAGTTCTCTGATCACAATATTTTTAAAAAATGTTGTTTGACATTAATTGTCCTAAGGAAAAATTCTATTGACTTTCCATTCCATAGAATATTTATAATTATCAAAGTATTGTTCCAATTCAAAATGTAAATATACTGAAAATAGAAAAAGTTCCCTGTGTATCTGGTTACACACAGTTCCTAGACCAGTAATATAATAAAATTATAGTTCAACCACTGAAGTCTGGAAGACACATTATGTCCTGTACACCGTGTGTGATACCCTGAATGGTTAAATCCGGCCATCCTGCAGCTAGTAGGAATGTAGGCATTGGCTCTTAACAGGGCTGCAGCTTTACTTCTATCTGTAGCTAAAACACTATCCTCATAGCATAGCTCTGGCCAGAGGTCACTGAAGAGACCAACTGCGTAAGACTTGCCAGTGATTCCCACGCCCAGCCAGCGCAATTTTTCTAATTACTTCATTAAATGTTGAGAATTTCACAAGAAAGAGGAGAAAAATGGTTAAATGTCTGAAAAGATTTACACGGGAAAAGAAGGAAGCTCAAAATGCATACAGCTTAGCTAAGCAGTGACTCAGAGGGATCTGATTGCTATCCTCAAATATTTTGGAGAGGTTAAACACATGGGTGGGAAGGAACTACTCAGGATAACAAGGGAAAGGAAGCAATATGATTGCAGACAATTTGGATTGAGCTGGAGGCATATCTTCTCAATAGTATGACTGGTTAAATTGTGGAACAATTTGCAAGTGAGACGGTGGTGGTCTCAGCATTTTGGCCATTTACTGCCAGATGGGGAATACACATGGTGATGAATAATCCTATTGTAGAAGTAGATGGACTGGACAGATTTTTAATGAGCTGTTTTTATTATGGTTTCAAGCTTCTGGGATCTCAGGATAAAAAAAGTAGAAGTAGATGAAAATCTTAGAGGCAGGTACAGTATTACTGCTATTTTTTACTTTAAGAAAGTAATATCTCTATGAAACCAGAGTTACTGGTTGGGGCAACTCCCATTATGAGGGCTGAACAGATTAAAACCAGCCTTGCCAAGAAGGACTTGGGGTGGATGAGAGGCTGGACATGACCCGGCAATGTGCTTGCAGCCCAGAAAGCCAAACATGTTCTGGGTTGTATCAAAAGCAGCGTGGCCATCAGGGCAAGGGAGATGATTCTGCCCCTCTACTATACTCTGGTAACGCCCCAACTGGAACACTGCCTTCAGCTCTGGGGTCCCCAGCACAGAAAGGACATCAGCCTGTTGGAGCAAGTCCAGACGAGGGCCACCTCCTCTGTTGATTAGAGGGATGGGGCCCCTCCTCTATAAGGAAAGGCTAAGAGAAATGGGATTGTTCAGCCTGGAAAAGAGAAGGCTTCAGGGTGACCTAATTGTGGACTTCTAGTACTCAGAGGGAGCCTGCAAGAAAGAGGGAGATGGACTTTTTACAAGTGCAGGTAGTGACAGGACAAGGGGGAATGGCTCGAAACTGAAAGAGAGTAGGTTTAGATTAGACATTAGGAAAAAAATCTTTACTGTGAGGGTAGTGAGGCACTAGAACAGGTTGTCCAGAGAAGTTGTGATTGCCCCATCCCTGGAAGTACAGTCATAGAATCATAGAATAAGCTGAGTTGGAAGGGACCCATCAGGATTGAGTCCAACTCCTGGCCCTGCACAGGACACCCCAGTAACCACACCATGGGCCTGAGAGCATTGTCCAAAGGCTTCTTGAATTCTGTCAGGCTTGGTGCTGTGACCACTTCCCTGGGGAGTCATTCCAGTGCTCAGCTACATTCTGGGGGAAAAACCTTTTTCTGATATCCAACCTGTACCTTCCCAACTCAGTTTCATGCCATTTCCTCGAGCCCTGTTACTGGTCACAAGAGTAAGAGATTGGTAACTGCCTCTCTGCTTCCCCTCGTGGAGGGGGGTGTTCAAGGCCAGGTTGGATGGAGCTCTGAGCAGCTTGTTCTACTGAAAGGTGTCCCCTGCAGGGAAGTTGGAACTGAATGATCTTTAAAGTCTCTTCCAACCCAGGTCATTCTATGATTCTATGATTTTCATTTTTTATTCTATTTTCTTATTAAAATCACCCTATTATTTCACTCCCTCCAATCTAAAATTTTCTTAGTTTAATAGCACTGTATTAAAATGGAACTAATAGAAGCATAAACCATCTGCATCTATTCTTGTTTAAAACTAAATAACCACCATTACACCAAACTGATAATATTTAAATGGGTTTAAAGAATTGTGTAGTTACACCAGCACTAAAAATATATATGCATATTTTCATCCTTTTCTGCCCTTAGATAATGACAACATTAATGACTTCAATTTATATAGCACTCTTCCGAAAGTAGTCCAATTGCTGCACAAACTGGTTTCACAGACAACATACAAAACAAATCTCACTCATAAGTGTTAGGCAGTAGCTAAAGGCTGAAGAAAGCAAGAGCATTAGAACTCTGGGTTTATATGGCATGGAGAGAAAGATGCCTTCAGATGAAACAGCAACATCGTGTAGGCCAGGTCTGAGCACATTTCTTACATCAGCACTGGATTTCGGGACTATGAACAGCATGTTCATGGGTTTGAGGGTGCCAAGAACAGCATTACCATCTCAGCTTTGTGGGAAAAATGAGATATTCTGAAGTGCAATATGTGCTCTATTAAACAGAGGAAAGGGTAAGATAAAATGTATATTCCCTAAGGAAAGAAAGAAAAATAATGGCCCATCTTAGGATTTGAAAATGTGTGTTTGAAAATGAATTTCAAATACTGGAATTAAACCTCTTAAAGACAGTTTTCTAGGATATGTAGTAATGCACAGCGTAGTAAAGGAAACCATGCTTAGACAGAGGCATGATTTGTTCTGACATATTTACATCGCGTAAAAGTTAGTCTGAGTAATGCAAGCAGAAACCAAAATCCCAATTGCACCAGGATTTCAACTTTGTGAACCAGCATGGTCCATATGCTCTTCTTTAACTACTCACACCTTTACCAGCCACTCATCAATCCAAATCTGAGCCACAGCAGAACATCAAAACGTCCATGAAGTAAGGACTAGATATTAAAAACTTTAAATTTTATTCAGGCACTGACATCTCTCTCCAAAATGGTGGTGTCCTTAGTCATCAGAGACTTTCAATAGCACCCATCGTTGAGTTTGGAAAATGTTTATAAGACAAAATGTGCTTACAGCTTAGCATTTATGTAAATGAGAGAAAATCAGGGCAGAAACATCGTATAATTCATGTATAATTGCAGTTGACACTGTTGGATAAGTGCTTGGTTTTAAACAACAGAACAAGGACAGGTGAGACTAATATAACAGGTTTCCTGGTATAAATAATCCCCCAACAAAAGAGGGAAGGAGATATATACTCAGTCCTAGCCTTTTTGTCTCAGCAAACCTGGAGTACAGAGAAACACAAAAGAGGTCATGAAACAGAATGAGGACAGAGGTGCTGAAAAAAGCATTGAGCATCCCTACAAATGTGCAAAACCACAGTAACTGAGCAGTCAGGGGAGAGACAGCAGAGCAGAAATGAAGTGGAGGTGAAGTACAGCTCAATCAAGCTTTGGCTGGTTGTCCAAAGATGCACCTGCCGTGGACAAAACAACACCCAGGCGGATTGCTGGTGAGAGGAAAGTGCAAAGCTAGCAGACATGGTAAAGAAAGGGTTACAATAATTAAACTGAGAGGATTAAGGGTGGGACAAGGATTTTAGAAATAAACTCAGAAAGATTGTAACTACATTGGCCCAGATTCCAAGCTTCCTTCAACATAAAAGGGACCTTAGTATCATAGAATGGCTTGGATTGGAAAGGACCTTAAAGATCATCTAGTTCCAACCTCTCTGTCATGGACATGGACACTTTCCATCAGATCCAGCTCCTCAGAGTGCCATCCAACCTGGCCTTGAATACTTCCAAGGATAGAGCAGTCACAACTTCTCTGGGCAACCTGTTCCAGTGCCTCACCACCTGTCAGTAAAGAATTTCTTCCTATCTAGTCTAAACCTAATCTCTTTCAGTTTAAAGTCATTACCTCTTGTCCTTGTAAAAAGTCTCCTTCGACAGGTTTCTTGCAAGCCTCCTTTTGGAACTGGAAGGCTGCTACCTGTTCTCTCTGGAACCATCTTTTCTCCAGGCTGAATAACCCCAGCTCTCTCAGTCTGTCTTTGTAGGAGAGATGCTCCAGCCCTCTTTGTGGCCCATCTGCTCCAACAGGTTCATGTTCTCCTTCTGTTGGGTGCCCCAGAGCCAGATGCATCCAGGTGGGGTCTCACAAGAGCAGAGGGACAGAATCTCAACCCTCAATCTGCTGGCTGTGCTTCTTTTGACGCAGCCCAGGATATAGCTGCCTTTCTGGGATATGAGTGCTCATTGCCAGGCTGTGTTGACTTCGCTTTTTGTACTATGGGTTTAAAAAGCAAAAGTTCTTTATATTTTGCTAGCCACACTGCTCTCCCCTGTGGAGCCCTTGAACATGAATTTCTGAGTGCTGGATCCATCAGCCCCTGCATGAAGTTGGCTCCTAATGCAGGGAAACTCTCCTCAGGGAAAAAATTTACAACCTCATATTATTAGCAGAACTGATTTGGAATAGTTTATTTATTTATTTTGTGTGGTGCCCACAGCTCAGGCTCTCCCTGAGATGTCTCCTCAGCAGCAGCCCCAGCACATTGCTGCCCATGTCAGGTAGCAGCCACTCTGTTAGGATCTGACTGAGAGTGAAACAGAGCCCCACAGGCTTAGCTTTAAAGGCCACGATAAACCTATGTCTGGAGCATCACTTGTATGTAAGGCTTTTGATATTTTAACATTTCAAAAGATCAGATCTAGAGATGTTGTAGAAAAGTGGAGGAAGAAAAGCTGAAGTTTGCCAAAGAAAACCACAAATAACAGACAAGAAGAGCATCAACATTGCTTCAAACTTTATATTGGTTAAAATCTTAGTCTCTTAACTAAGAATTAATCTCTACTTCAGTAACTCCAGAGTGCATTTGGCCCACTGGATACATAGTAGTCTACACTCTGGCTCTTGTATTTCTACCATGTACTTGGGTAAAAGGAGCCTGTATAGCTTTCCACCTACTCCTCTTGAGGGAGAGGTGTCTTATTAGAACAGGAGAAACATGCAATAGGACCTCTCACCAACAAAAGGCAAAGATGACTGTGACCCTCTAATGCAGCACAGCTAGAGATAACAGGGATGTCCACCCCAGGGAGGGTCCAAGACAGGGCACAGGTTAAAGCAGAGCAAACACTTTCTTAAAATGGTGTCCCCCTTTTATAGGGGATAGCGAGAAACTCTCCAGAACTAAGGTAGCGTTACACAAACATGGAATAAAGGGGAGGAAACTTGTCCAAACAAGGAGAGCGAGGGAGGTGTTACAACCTTGTATAGAAAAGAGGAGGGGTTTTAATCATAAAGGGAATAGGCAAACCTCGGCCAAGGGAGGAATATAAAAATAATTTGCAAGGGTTCCTTTGAGGGATATAGGGTACATAACAGGAATTATATGTTAAAAATACTCAAATTCAACTGTCAAAGTCCATTGCTTTCAGAGTGTCTTTAGTTAACAAAGTCTTTGATAAAATCAGTCCTTTTCAATTGATTCTTTCAGGGTCCTGGTGAACCTCTCGTACAGTTCCTCATCACTTGCCTCCTGCCCATCTCCCACAACCCTCTGAGATTTCATACTCTGCAATCAACCAAATCCAAAAAGGGCTGAAAGCCCTCAGCCATGAAAAGAAAGAGAAGAAACCTATCTGACAGATGCCTTTATTGCACACAGCTTTTCATTTTAGGCCTCTTTTAATCCAATATAGCATATATGTCTTCATTCTACTGTCTCTTTTAAAGGCAAGTCTCTTGATGATTTTTTGATTTCTATTTCAGCTCAATTGGACAGTGTCATCTTTTTTCTCTTCCAATTTTCTCTCGTCCTCAGGCTTTCAAGCTCACATTTCCTTTAGTTTATCTATACCCTTTTCTTTCACCTACCCAATGTCTCAAATTCTCTCTTTGAAACAAAGACAGCAATTGAGTCTTTTCGAGTCCTCAGGTCTATAAAATTCTGCACAAATTCAGTCCCTGACCCTGGGTGCCTTTTGCATTATCATTCACTTTGCAAAAGATTTAAAGATGAATTAAGATTAGTTTTAATGGTAAATATTAGTGTGTTTTGTGTCATTTTTGGAATGCCTAAAGCAAAGCAATATCTGAATGCTAAGAACCCTGAGAAATCTTATAGAATTATCTGCAGCCCTGCAGAGAAGAACTTTGGGATAGTGCTGGATGAAAAATTAGACCTAACTTAGTAATATGTGTTTACAAGCCAGAAAGCAAGTCATACCCTGGGCTGCATCAAAAAAAGCAGTGGTTTGCCCCCTCTACTCCACTCTCATGAGACCTCATTCTGTGGTTCCATGATTCTAAGATATGTATTGACAATAGAGTGAATAATATTAAATATCTTAAAGAATATGGTTTCTAGTACTTCCTTTCTTAAATGGGGTAGCTGTCTTGTCTTAAAAAGTACAGCTTAGCCCCTTTTGGGGAGTCTAACAAAAAGATTTATGGAAGATGCGCGTGAGAAAATATAGACCACTAGTGGTCACATTTATATAGTAACATTAGTATAGAGTAAAAGCATCTCCACTGTTTTTAGGCTATGTCCCCATTTATCAGCTCTGATTCATACAGAACTGTCAGACATTTGGAGATTCCTGGCTAATATAAGTTTTGAATTCTTGGGTCAGCTGTTACCTGATTTTGACTTATTTGTACCAATATAGGAATTCAGATGGAAAACTAAGTCAGAAAACAGCTACTTTAGGGCTTTTCCTTCAGTTAGCAGAACCAAAGTGGCAATCAGAAAGTGGAACACAAGTAACAAAACAAAACCAGACAAAAACAAAATATATAAAAAACCAAAGAAACAAACAAACAAAAAATTTTCTTAATTTCTTACTGACTCTCATAAGAACAATCAAATTTTTGGAGTGATAATTTAGCTAATTATCTGCAACTACACCTCCCTCCTTTTTTTTACCCTATATTAAGTAAATAACATGCATAGTATAATATTACAGACAGGTTTCCATTCCATTAAAAATTTAGAAACATGGCTCATTTTTGTACAATAAAAGCATCAGAAGAGCCATTAATTACAGATGGGTATGCTCTGCTAAAATAGTGAGCCAACCTTTGGACAGGCCATGCTTCCTAAGTTTCAATGTGTATTGTGACTACAGCTCAGTATATTAGCAGTGTCTCTCCTCACAGACTCATGAAAAATGTATTTTTTTTTCTTATCTGAAGTATAACAGGCATTAGCAGTCAAACAGATTCTTTGAATTTAATTAACTGAAAGCCCTACAATAAAGGAGAAAAACTTCCAGTTGACCCAACATAAGAACAGCTTTCTTTATGAGCATTTGAGATAAAGCCTTAGTGTTTATGCAAATTACTATGTGAATAACAAAAATGTTTTATGCATATGTATGATGGTAATCACAAAGTTCAAAACAAAACCTCAAAACAACTTTATTGTAAGGCTGTTACAGTTTTTTTTGAATACACAGAGTTGAAGATTTCCATTAAAAAGCAAGATGCATCATTTCCCTCCAGCCATTCTGCACACACTGGCTGAGGGTTTTTCATTTGCTTATTTTCTTCTGTTAGAGTTAGACCCAAAATCATAACATTTTAATCTCAAAATCAATCTTCAGAAAATGTGCAGTTTTGTTAAAATAGTGTTAACATGACAATGTAGAAAAGAATAATCTATCTGCATAAATATTTGGCATAACAGTCCTACATGGTAAAGGCTAGTGCAGCTGGGCAAAGGGAGATGGAGGAAAGGATATAAGCAAGAACTTCACTCTGAATCTTCCTTTTTCCCCTCTCAAACCGAATATGGACCAAAGCATTTTGAATATACTGAGATATGTAGAAACTTTTAGACTTTTGAAAGATTAGAATCAGCAATGTTAGATGATGAGGGGCAACTCTTACATGATTTCCAGTCATTTCAAGTGAAAACATTAGAAATGTGAGGTTTGCAGCAGTCTGAGATTACAAGATGTTTCAATATAATTAAGTGTCAGAATTTTCCACAGGTAGAAGTTTTTAAACTTGTTTAAAACATTTTTCCCCTGTATTGGGGAATGTATTCTGTATAACTGAATCTTTCCTCACTAACTTCAGCTTCTGCAGAGTGAGATCTCTGTCCTGAAACATTCTGTGCAAGAACAAAAGCATAGAGACACCAGGATTTCACTGAAGGACCTGCCACTGGTTTTGGCCCAAGTCATGGTTAAGTGGTGTTCTTTCTTGACTCTGTGCTATGATTATAGAATATGTGGATTACTTCTCTGACAAATTGATGTGTGAATGGAGCAAAATCAAACATCAGAAAACCAAACATCATAATATAAAGATTTTCACCAACTTCTTGGGCTGTTTTAAGAACTAATTTCTGAAAGTAATTTGCCACTATCTGAATACTCAGAAACACCAAAGACTTTGCACATTAATTTCAGCATGGTTATTTAAAAATTATCAACTCTGGTTTAGATTTTGTTGTTTTCATGTTACACAACCAAGGACTGTTCAAGGTTGGAAGGGATCACAGTACATCATCTGATCCAACCTTCCTGCTCAAGCAGGATCCCTAGAGCTACTCAAGATTGTATTCAGATGGCTTTTGAATTGTGTCCAGGAAAGGAGCCTTCCACAACCTCTCTGGGCAGGCTGTGCCAGTGCTCAGTCACCCTCACAGTAAAGAAATTCTTCCACATGTTCTCTGCAAGAAACGTATACCTCCTTCAGTGAGGGTGTAACTGAGATAAACGTGTTGTCTTTTGACTGACATTTAGCTCAAAGACTTTTTGGATGCCTAAGACAGTTTCAGCAGGAGCAAATGAAAAATACTTCTCACCACTATTCCAGGCTCCTCTTCACTGATGAGGAACTCAGGCTCTTCGGTTTCACGTGAAGAAGCAAAGGTCTGCTGCAATATAATAAGGATAAGGCTTCCTGGAAAAAAGGACCTGCAAAAAGAAAAACCCCAAGAAACAGAAAAACAAACAAACACCACTACCACCCCCAAAAAAACCCCAAAACCAAACAACAACCCAAACCCAAACAAAGAAACAAAAGAAACAACCATAACAACAGAAAACTAATATTCAGTGATTTCCATTGAATTCTTTGAAAGGCTTGTGACAAGAACTCCATGTATCATGTTCTTAACAGGGTTTTTTTCAATCAAATAGAATGTCAGACCAGTACGATGCAGCTGATTTTAAGACTATCTAAAAAATAAAATAAAAAATCAATAGGCAATATCAGTTGGACCTTCAAATGCAAAATGAAAAATATTTTCCCCTGCAATCATACTTAGACTGCGCTTCAAACTAGTTGCTATGACTACCACAACATGCTTAAGGATATTTGCTTTAACGTGTCCTCATCCTGCCATCGTGTGGCAATTTGAGGTACTGCTCACAAAGTTTGTCTGTAATATCGCGATTGTGGCTCAGTTTTAAAACTTGGACAATCTATCACTAGAAAAATGTATGTTGCCATAAAAACATCAGGTTTCAGGAACTTGGAGTTATCAAATTGCTATGATGCTGAATGAAAATGATTAATGCATATATAAAAATGTGATACAATGACAGTTTTTCTTCTTTTACTTAGGAGCCAATGCTCTATAACATAAAACAGTTGGGAAACCAACAGCTAAATTGATGACATTGGTAACAATAACACTTTCCTTGACGAAAAATGAGCAGTTACAATCTTGGATTTTTATTCCTTTGTCCCAGCCTCATTCAATTTCAGACTGTGCAGAAAGTAGTTCATCTTGCACCACACTGCTATAGTAAATCAGCTGTTCTAATCAGGTATGCTGCATCAGATTACTCAGTCTTAGCAGACTACATGTAGTACAAGATGGGAAGAGGAGGGAAATCTGCTCTTCGTTCTGCTTAGGCTAGAGAAGGCAAAATCTCCTTCAGTGTCTGGGTGCACACCCAGACAGCTCCCACCTCTGTATCTGAGGTGGGAGGCTGGTGCATGGTGGGCATGCACCAGTCTCTCCCTTCTCTACAACAGGGAGATATACAAGCATATACCCTTAAATCCCAGTAAGTAAGCACAGACAACAATGGAGTTTTCCCCTTTTGTACTGAACAGTCATGCAACTACATCTGTTTGAAGTAACAGCCCCTCAGATTCTATTCCAGCCTTGAAGTTGAAAACTTTCAAGCCACATGAATATAGAAGTAGCAACCTTTTTTCTCATCCACTTCTTTAGTGCTAGACTATGTTGAGTTTGCATTGTGCCCCTAACACCTCTTGCTGACAGATGCCAGTTTGCCGTCTAAATGCCAGCTGGCCAACATGAAAGTGAATTCATACAGAACTGATCTGTGCTCCTGAGAGTGCTGGCTGTGGCTAAGATAGAGATAATTTTATTCAAAGTTTCAAGTAGGGTGCTGTGTTTTGGATTTGTGGTGAAAACAGAGGTGACAATGCAAAGATGTTATTGCTGAGTAGTGCTTATGCAGCAGCAAGGCCTGTTCTGCTTCTCACACCACCCAGGCAGTGGGGAGGCTGGGAGTGCACAAAGAGTTGGGAAGGGGTACAGCTGGGACAGCTGACCCCAACTGACCAAAGGAATATCCCTTACTATGGTATCATGCTCATCCTATAAAACTGAGAGAAGAAGAAGGCAGAAGAGATGTTCAGAGTGATGTTATTTGTCTTCCTAACTCATCATTTTGTGCAATAGACCGCTGCTTTCCCGGAGGAAGCTGAACACCTGCCTGCCTATAAGAAGAGGAGAATGAATTCCTTATTTTGTTTTCTGTACATGGCTTTTACTTTGCCTTTTAGACTGCCTTTATCTCAACCCACAAGTTTTCTCACTTTTGGGAAATGAGTGGGGTTAAACCACAACACTGAGCCACAAAACAAACAAACAAACAAACAAACAAACAAAACCACCAGACAAAAAAAAGGTCCAGGACCCCCAGAAAGAAAGCATTCACAGCTTTCCTAAAACCTTAAACTCAGAAAGTGTGATGGAAAATAAATCACTGAAACTCTCTAGCGAGCTGTTACAGATGAGGCAAAACATTCCCTAAGAAGTTATTTAAAATTTCCACAAAGCAGATGAACTATCCCTGCTCCAGCTGACGTAGGTTATAACTGTTAAGCATCCATGTATAATTTTATCCAGTAGATAAGTCAGAAATGGGAAGTTATGATGCCCCCAGAACAGAGCAACTCAATAGTACCTGGCCTGATAAAATGTTTTGCATTTGTTGCCACCCTTCCATTGCCCTCATTTAGGTCCTTTCGATGGCAGCCAGCCACTGGTAGGTTCAGTACAAAGTTTTCTCACCAACAGCAGTTCTGTTTCTTCACGAAGTCTTCTTCCATTTTCCCCTCAAGCTCAGAAATGAGTCAAAGCTGTCAGAGGTAATCAGAGCCTCTAGCTCTCTCCCTTTCTCTGACAATTGATGGATTTTGGTGTTTCTTCTCTAAAGCCAAAGATCTAATCCTGTAAAGAGTTATTCACATGAAGAGTCACGTTGTCTGCGGTGGAAGGAATTTCCACAGGTTTGCAGAATGCCCTCCATCTGCTATGCACATGCTGTAGCTATTACTCAGCTGCTCAAGCTGATGAGAAATGCATGTAGTTAGACTTCCAGGGCAAAAGTCCAACGGGTTCACAAGGGTGATAGCTGCACATCTCCACTGCAAGGTCTAACAATTCACTTTTCAAAACCATTTTAGCTATTTTATCTGCTTTTACTTCAAGCAAATCTAAATTTGTGAACTGGTCAAAACCAAAGCCTGTACTAAGGACTATTCTTCTGGATCCAGGCTAACACGAACTGGCAGGCCAGTTTAACCTTCTTGTTTAATTTTTAGCAATGGAGATACCTAATTCTCCTAATCTTGGAATAGTATCAAGCACATGTAATTATCTCAGCATTGCTTCGTGCCACAGGTTATGCATTTGGATGCTGCACATTTTCCTCCCACCTCCCGATGCACATTTTGCACAGGAGCTGTCCTCTGTGATGAATGTTTCCACTGTCTTGCAGCACAGGAGGGCTCTCTCCTACCTTGGTGTCATGGGTTTATGTGCTGGATTTTGGTAGCGGAGCGGGCTATAGGGGTAGCTTCTGTTAGAAGCTGCTAGAAACTTCTTCTGTCCTATGAAGAGCCAGTAATAGCCAGCTCCAGGAGGGACTTCCTGCTGCTGACCAGGGCTGAGCCAATTAGCACTGTAGCGCTTCTGTGATAACATATTTAAGAACTGAGGAGATTGTTGTGCAGGAGAAATTCCAACCCGGGAAGAGTAGAGCAGAACATGTGAAAAACAATGTAGGCACCAAGGTCAATGCAGCAGGAGGGGGAGAGGGGTCCCCTCTCCCCTGGGAGCAGGGGAAGGACTTAGGACTGAGGCCCCTGCAGCTTATGGAGGATGCAGAGACCCCCCTGCAGCCATGGAGGAGCCCATGCTGGAACAAGTGGGTGCGTAAAGGAGGCTGTGACTCTGTGGGAGGCCCAAGGATGGAGCAGAGTCCTGCAGCAGACCTGTGGCCTGAGGAGAGGGAAACCCATGCTGGAGCAAGTTTGTCCTGCGTAGGACTTGTGGCCCTGTGAGGGACCTTACAGGAACAGGAGGAGGACTCAGAGCTGTGGCCCCCCTGTAGCCCGTGGTGAAGACCACGGTGAAGCTGCTGTCCCCCTGCAGCCCATGGAGGACCATGGGGGTGCAGAGACGCCCCTGCACCCCATGGAGGAGTGACCCACAGGACAGCAGATTGGGAAGAACTGCTGCCCGAGGGATGGACTCATGTTGGAGAGGTCCATCAAGGACTGTCTCCCATGGGAGGGACCCCACGGAAGCAGGGGAAGGACTCAGAGATGTGGCCCCCTGTAGCCCATGGTGAAGACCATGGTGAAGCAAGTTGTCCCCTTGCAGCCCCTGGAGGACCAGCAGGGTGCCGAGACTCGACTGCACCCCAGGGGAAACAAGAACTGACTACAATCCCCTTTCCCTGTCCCCCTGCACTGCTGAGGGGAGAGGAGAGAGAACATGGAAGGAAGGAGGGGTGGGGGTGGGGGGTGAAGGTGTTTTAAGACTGTTTTATTTCTTACTCTTTAGCTCTTATCTTGTTAGTAATAAATTTAAGTTTTCCCCCACGTTAAGTCTGTTTTGCCAATTAGTAAGTGACTTCTCCCAGCTCTTACCTCTACGCAAGAATCCTTAGCTGGTTTTTTTTTACTTTCTCTGTCCAGCTGCAGGGGAGAGTGAGAGAGTGATTTTGGTGGGTATTTGAAATCCAGCCAGGGTCAAACCACCACATTTGGGCCATTATGTTTAAGCAATAAAAACAAATAATGATAAGGTTTCCTGCATTTGTATTGTATCATAGAATAATTTGATACAATGACAAGGGCATAATAGGATTTTTATGGGACAGAGGAAAAAAGGCAATCTGGCACTCACATCTGATCCACTCTATAGACCTGTGCTGCTCACAGGGCAAGCCCAGAGCAGGTGAGGGACCACCTCCTCTCTATACCCATGCATTTGGGTCCATTTAGGTAAAAAATCTGTGCTAAACAGAAACAACTCAATGGGCTGTTACACAGCCAGACAGTTTTGTTCACTGACATTAGTTACACCAATAAATCTGAGTTATGACTTGATTCTAGTGCTGACAAGGTGGGTGGTAAAGAGAACACTGTTACAAGCTTGAAAAATAGGGCTGGTAGAGCTCTCAAAGATCATCTAGACTAGTGTCCTCCTCTGCACAAAGCAGGAACAGTTACAACAATATAGTTTTCAAATATCATCCACCTTATTGATTGTTTGTTAAGCTTGTTCTCAAAAACCTTACTAGTGATGGGGACTATGCATTATCCCAAAGAAATCAATTTAGTGTTTCCCTGTTCTTACTTTCAGGATTTTTTTTTTGTTTTGTGAGGAGTCTCTGCAGCCTTGTGTTGTTCATCTCTTCTCTGTGTCCTGCTTTGGTATTTAATTCATAAAATGTATAGTGTTGCTCTTAGTCTGAAAGCATTTTTTGGGTACATTTCTATTCTCAGCAATTCTATATCAAATTCATTGCATTTGGCAGAAAGGCTCTCACATTGCCTCTGAGTGGACCCTTTCACTGTGCCATGCCCTGCTGTTGGAGCACACATCATGTTGTTTCCCTCTTTGATCTTTAGAACTAATATTGCCCAAAAGCCTACCTTAAGCATTCACATGTACATTTTCTGATGTGCATCCATGTGCAAAAAGTCATGATACTGAAGAATATGTATCTGCAAATATCTGTTTGATTTTGCACAGTGGGAGGTATGGAGTTTCCTCCACAGATGTGCAAATAAACTTTGCAAGCTACAGGCTGAGTGGGTCTCTACACTTTTTATCACGTGCTGTATCATTTGTGCATTGATGTGAAACCCTTTTACAAGCCAAAGAACAGCTCACTTCACCAGTCCTGTACATCACGAGGTGTCTGGCACTTACACAAAGTGCTTGTGCACACTGTGCAGAGAGGTCCTAGGTCCAATCTGAAGCACTAGACCACGCAATTTATCTGTTTAGCCCAGTCCCTGTCTCTGTATTGAGGCGATTCAACAAACTTCCTTCAAGATATCAGCTGGCCCTGGAAAAATGGCCTTAACTTGTTCAGCAGAATTCCCTCATCCTTTCTTAAACCACTCATCATACAACTCAAGTAAAAGAAAGCTACATATCTGGACGCGTGGCACTAGCCCTGTCCTCAAACAGATCCACAGCAGATCCAGTCAACAAAAGCCACTCGCACTCTAATTTAGAGCCAGTGTTCTGGACTGAGCAGAGCCTGGCTTTAGGCCAAGGCATGGTATAATATCCATCCTCAACTGTGGCCTTCTCTGAGAGCATTAAGTACTGCTGACTGTAGAGTATTATTGACCAAGAGAGGAGCAGGAGACTTGGGAAATTCTTTAAAATGCAGTCAGTGTAGAAATGGATGGAGTTGAAACCTTCCTGAAAGAGGCCCTGGAGAACTGTGGTGGGAAGACACAGCTTCACCAGCTGAACCAGGCCATTCTCATGCAATATCTAAACGAAGACAGAACTAGAGAAGCATCATGGATGCAAACACCAACATTTTCAAACTTTTCCTTTTCCTTCACGACATACAACAATGTCCTTCATTGAGGTGGCTGGAAAAGATCAATTCATAGTTGATTAACAGCTAGATAAATCTGAGGAAGAGTATTATGTGAGTTAGTAGAGGGAAGCAAGTGTAATGGGAAGTTTGCAGTTACTGAGTGAGAAACCCTGTTCGGCTGAATGTGAAAGCTGACTTTGAGCATATGGGCCTTTTTCAAGATAATACACACCTGAAAAGACAATGTAAAATTTCCACCCTACCATCCAGGAATATATGTTTTCTGTCAGGTCTCCAAAGCAAGAACAGCTAATCCTCTGCATCAGTAGATGCTGACTCAGCCTTAACCCCTTCCATCAGTGCTTATTGTCTGGAACTGCAGCAGCTCACTATTACTGAACAAGAACATTTTGAACTTCATATCTCCAAGGACACTCCCAAACATTCAGAATGGTGTAGATTTGCATCTCCATGGCATTCAGTAGTCCAGACCCTGGTACAGGATCCTGTACAGTTCCCAGCATGCTAATGTTCTGCGCAATCACACTGTAACTGGCTGTGGATAATGAGGTGACTTACATTTAGGAACAAAACTTTCTTACAACTAACATGAAAAAAAAAAAAATAATTCCAAATTAGTCTGGAAGCTTTGGGGAGCAATAAAGATGTCTACAGCTTTGATCTTTCTCTTAACCTCTGCAAAAGAATTGGAAAAGAATTTCCCAGAGGCATGATCCATGATTGAGAAAATAGTTTGAAGGGAAAATTTGTTTCCATTCTGCTGGAAATTTTCAAATACCTCTCAGGAAATTAGTCTCAGCTCGGTAGCTTCAGTCAACTGCTTCAACCCCTATCATCCAAGCCCTACTCAGCCTAGAAGCAACATAAACATCTTTTATCTATGCCAATACATCCTAACTGCTGGAACTACAAAATACTGCCAAATTTCAACCAAATTAAAACCGCTCAGATATCTGGATTTTCATTTGACTGATAACACAGCAAATAAGTCTCTTGAAAATTCAGAATTTAAGATTAAACGTGAGGTTATTATTTTACATGCAATTAGTGCAGTCTAGAATACACATGCAGCTTTTGTTGCTTTTGAAGGTCACAGATTATCTTTGTTGCATTTATCCTTTACTCCAGAGATATGCCATTCTGTGAGATAATATGCATAAACTTTATTTAATCAGCTGCACAACTTCCTCTGTAGCTAAAATTCCTCTGAGAGAAACAAACAAACAAAACCCAACACAGAACTGACTTAGTTCTATAGTAAATCATTAACACTTCTCAGTAAGTTGATCAAGGAACAAAAAACATTTGACCTTTGTGGATGAAAATAACAAACTTTTTGATACTGGCATCATTCTCTGCTTCTCTGCAAGTGCTTGAACAATGGTACCCCCACTCTCTGACCTGCTAACTCTTATTTGATTTTCTGCTGGCTCTGTGCTATTTTTCCCCTCTATACGAATGGGAAGTTTAAGGTCTTTGTTTTTGGAATCAGATTAAATATCGTTTTGTTGGCACTCTTGCATGAGGCATGCTAATTGCTACTATTATTTGTTGTTTCAATCCTCACAGTAGTTTACATTGCTTTTGTTTGTGTAATGTCTTGACCCTGGCTGCATGCCATGTGCCCACCAAAGACACTCTATCACTTCCCTGGTTGGAAGATGGGGGTCCTGGTCAATGGCAAGTTGAATATGAGTCAGCAGTGCCCTGGCAGCCAGGAGGGCCAACTGTGTCCTGGGGGGCATCAGGAAAAGCATCGCCAGCCGGTCGAGGGAGGGGATTGTCCTGCTCTGTTTTGCACTGGGAAGCCTCACCTTGAATATTGTGGCAGTTTTGGGCACCATAATAAAAGAAAGATGTTAAGCTGTTAGAGTGTCCAAAGGAGGGCAACAAATATGATGAAGGGCCTTGAGGGGAAGCCGTTTAGGAGTGGCTGAGGTCACTTGGTCTGTTCAGCCTGGAGAAGAGGAAACTGAGCAGAAACCTCATTGCAGTCTACAACTTCCTTGTGAGGGGAAGAGGACGAACAGACACTCATCTCTTCTCTGTGGTGACCAGTGACAGGACCCAAGGGAATGGCCTGGAGTTGTGTCAGGAGAGGTTTAGGTTGGATATTAGAAAGAGATTCTTCCCCCAGAGGATGGTTGGGCACTGGAACAGGCTCCCCAGGGAAGTGATCACAGCACCAAGCCTGACAGAGTTCAAGAAGTGTTTGGACAATACTCTCAGGCACATGGTGTGACTCTTGGGGATGGTCCTGTACAGGGCCAGGAATTGGACTCAATGATCCTTGTGGGTCCCTTCCGACTTGGCATATTCTGCGATTCTGTGATTATCCTTTGTTGTGCTAATGGAGTTTTTCGCTTTCTTCTATTTTCATTGTCAAGTCACTCAGCTAAGAGACAGTCACAGCAGCCATTTACAAAGAGTGACTAAGTTTACAAAGCAGTATGTGTCATGATGCAAAGGATTGTATCTAGTGACAGCTGCAAGGGGAATTCTGTAAGCAGAATGCAATCCATGAATAGAAACACAGCCAGCAATTTGAGAAATAACGTTACAGTTTCTCTGTGATTTAGTGACCTATTTTATTTCTGACTATAGTCACTAAGAGCAGCAGCTCCAATGATATGATGGCACTGATGCAGTCACCCGGTGATTCCCAGCCTCAGGGTGCTCCTGCAGTGCTTCTCACACCAGTGCAGAACAGGTCTACAGATCTTGATGTGGGATTGCGGCATATCTTTCACTTTGTTGTGGTGGAGAGCCAGTTTCACCACCAGTGTTTCCAGGATAAGCAGCAAAAGATTTGGAGACCATCATAAGCAACAGTCTATCTGTGCCTGTCTGAGAGGTCTGTCCTGGCAGTACACACTGGCTTCTCTTTCCAAAGTTATTTTGCACTAGACCTTAAAACTCTGCCATCAGTGTGGAAAGGGTTGGGTTTCATTCTGCCAGCAGAATAATTACTGGACAGCAGTTAGACTGCTGCAGAGTCCCAGTGGCACCAAAGGCCCTACAGTCTTTTTGCCAGGTTGATAGATAATGAAAATGAAAGTGAGAGGGAGCCTCAACACTTTACAGCTTCAGGTGAATCAGAACCTACTACCTACTCTTGGAGGCTGGTCTTCTCCTACTGTTAGTAGAGAGGCAAACCTTTCCAGAATGCAATTCAGAAGAGGAACAAAAATGAAATACGTAGAAGTGCATATGTCCCTGCCAGCTGTTCACTTTGTAGAGAAGTGTACAGTATTTTACCTTCACTAGCATCTTGGTATCTGAGATAACACTGAGTCATTCTGAGGCAATGCTGGCCTGCTATGGGAATGAGACAAGGCCCTTGTTATAGCAAGCCTTGTTATACCGGCATCATGCACTTGCTTGATACACTGCATTGCCCTAATGTCTGAATATTCATGCCAAAACCAGCCTAATCTGCCTTGTATCCAAATATACAAGTCTCCAGATGTAACATTTCCACTCATATTCTCCAGTACTCCTAACTATACATATGGGATGAATATTCAACACTGTAATCTTGGCATTCCCCAGACTAGTTTAGGGATGACAAATATAACTTTTGATCACACTCTGTTCATGTGGAAATGTTAGAACAGCTGCTGCTATTTCAGTTCTCACAGGCAGGGAGTTAAATTACCTACAAATAGATGTAGCAAGTGTAACCCAGAAGGCAGAAGTGCTGGGAGGTGTGCTGTGTCACTGCCTCCCCACAGACACAAGGGCTTGCAAAGGGACACCTGGAAGACAATCTATGAAGCTGCCCTCTGTAGTGCTTACATTAGGGGAAGCACCTCCTTCTCACTCCCTGCCCCTCTAGAGCTGGAACCAAGGTTTCTGGGGCATCTTCATGCTTTTTTTTTTTTTCCTACTGAAGAAGTAGAGATGAAAATCTTATCCAAGGAGTTTACTTGACCATAAAAAGAACTCAAGGTCAAAACATGGTGAAGTAGATAAACTTTGCTGTAACCATTTTGAAAAATTACTCATGCAGGTTAGAGAATGGGAAAGCAAAACACATTCATGTTAGCATTTAGAGTTTTATTCTGATCCCCAATTTCCTTGACAAGTCTCCTGATCCTACCCCATCAACTGTAAATATGCCTCTGTATAACAATAGTAGCTTAACTCCAGCAGCTGGGCAAAGAAGTAACTATTCTTCCTCAGAGTCAGCCAGCTCATTTTTAATGATATATATGGGATAATGTTTTTCCAAAAAAGTAATTTCTTTTGTTGGCAAGAATATGAAAATAAGCACTTAGAAATACCTGGAAAAACCTATCTTCTCACTTCTGCCTGTTTCCATATTCCTACTAGCTACTCTCCAGGCAGCTGGCAAAAACATCACAGGATTTACACAGCCAGCAGCACTATAGGCAGTGCAAAAGGAATTGCAATATAGGAACAGGAGAAAAACCTGACAAAGGAAGTACATAGGACCCTTTGGAAAAAAATTAAAACAGACAACAGTTTTAGAGAAGAGCAAAATATAAAAACAAAATAATAGTATTCTATGAGACAAAAAAGGGCAGAACTTTTTGGAGAAGCAAAAAGAAAAATTATTTGCTCAAAAATAATTTATGTCTTGAAGAAATGATTAGTCACTAATAGAGAGTTGGAAAGTAAAGATGGAAGAAAACTAAGACATCATCTAGGCTATTTTCTTGATTTGCTGGTATTTTGAACTATCTGGGCTCTTTCAGCACAAGAACTGCCTTTGAGGTGTGCTTCTAAGACTTCCTCTACTGTAGATGTTCATTCAACACATCTGAACAGAATCAAAGAGACATCCTAAACTAAGCTGAAGATTTCATCCTGTGTGAGATTTAACTTACTGTAGAACATGTTCCACAAGGCAGGAATGAATACAGCAATTAAGCAAAGCAATATTTGGTCCAATTTTATACCCCAATTGTAATATTTTAGTTCTAATTACTGTCAATTTGTATCATCCTAAATGGATTGCTAGACAGTGACCTTCAGTTTCTCATTTTTGCTGATCACTGAAAGACCTTGATTGCAAGGTAAGAAGACATGTTTGTCACTATACAGCTCCCATTTTTCTACATTATTTGAACTGACAGCAGGTAACTCAGCCTGGAAAAGTGAATAGGAATACAATTCATAGAAATGTCAACCAGGTATTGCTTCGGTGCATTTCTCTAACATCAGTGTTAAGACCCATGAATTGTAAATGTTCTGCAACTCACTGGACTGTGAAACTACTTTGAAAGCAAACCTTGAAATTTTGCTTACAAAACATTTACACTGATAAATTTAATTTACTATCTCTTTCTGGAAACAACAAATGCACATTAAAGTTCTGAAACAATGGCAACTGCAGAGAAAATGACAAAATAACAACAGAATTCTTATTGACAGTTTCTTATCTGTCCTAATTCTTTGCTCGTTTTAGATCTGTTTTTCCATTTTGTGGAGGTTGATATTTAGAAAATAACTTCAAGCTTTAATTCCACAGAATATGTAGGCAGCAAAAACTGTTCTCAAATATGCAGTTATTCTGTTAGGAAAGATATCAGTGATTAGTTTAAAGAGTAATATTGCCCATATTTATTCATGTGGCAGAAAAGAAAATGCAGCAAGATAAATACTTGCATAAATATAAATCAGCAGAGACTTGAAATTAAAAAAAAAAAAAAGCAGTCTTAAGAAGAAGGTACTCTTTTGTTTTGCCTGTTGTATTCCACTCTTTAATCAAAGAATGCATTTCAGAAATCTGTATTAAGTTCTGATCCTGCAAATACTTACAATATGTTTAAGGTCGGGTGCCTTGTCCCACTGATTATCTAATTTAGTTCTGTGTAGAATGAAATTGCATGATGGGAATCCTTCCTAGTGCTCATTTTACTGTTCTCTCAGGCTTTGATACTGAGATGGGATAAGGCCAAGTGCAGTGCAGCTCTAAGTCAGCATGTTCCCACTGGAATTTGAGAATGAAAAGAATTTTTGCTCTCCTGAGTAAAAGCTAAATTACTTTCAAAGTACTCATAACTCATACTCCTATTTTAGACCCCCCAAAGAGTTATTATGGAATATGAAAAAACAATCAGGTCCCCTATCTCTCTGGGTGTCTTAAATTGATCAATATCCCAAAAACCATACAAGAAATGTATAAGAACCTGAAAAGTTTTCTTATAGACTGGAACTGCTTTTACAAGTTGCACGGTCTGTATTTTAAAGAAACTGGATCAGAATGATCAGATTAAAAAATACATCCCTACTAATATCCTGATTCCAGAAGTGTCACAAGGCAATGAGCTGGAACAATGTTTTTTCACCCTGTGACATCCAAGTACCGTTTTAAAGGATGCATGACCTTTAATTAAGAAAAGGAAAATGTATTTAAATTCACTATATAAAGGTCCAAAAATTCTCAGTCTGAAAATCAAAAAACTGAAAATCACTACCTTGAAAACGTCCAGGCAAAAATGTATCAATTATAGATGCTGAGTTTGACAGAAACAGTGTCACTCTTTTTTCACTACATGAGAAAAAAAGTTTGACATTTATCCTAAAAGCACTGTAATAGCCTTGCTGAAATCACGCTGACTGGAGAATTTACACAGTGAAGCTGTACTTGCTGGAGTCTCATAAGAGCTGAACAGAAGAGATTCAGAACAGGAAAAAGCAATTATAAAGTTGCATCCTGAAGTAAAAGACCAAAGTCACACACCTAAAGACTAAACTTGAGAAAAATTTAAATCACTGACATAGAAAACATGGGATATGGACAAAGTAGGGCACTGGACTTTTACAGTGTGTAAAAATATTCATGGATAAGATTTTGAGAGAGTAAGTCTCATGAGTTTGAAATTAAGATCTGATATGTTGCTTTAACACACAGGGAAAGTTATCTCATGCTTTCAAGGTAATAAATATAAGTCATATGTAAACCTAAGAGGCTTGATATTGATTTGACCTACACCACTTTGAATCAAAAGTGCTAAAAGTGACCTTAAAAAAACCCAAACTAACAACAACAACAAAACAAACAAACAAAAAACCCAAACACAACCCTGGAGCTAGAAATATTGCTGACTTTGTTGGGAAAGGCTCTCAAAATACTATCCAAAACACTATCCAGTTTACAGTCAAGCTTAAAAAAACCCCCTCCAGGCCAAACCTAGATACCACCTTGCTAGTGGACAGAAAAAGTGCTGTAGTTTGAAATAAAAGCAATGAAACTAACAGCAACAGAAGTTTTATTTCTACTGGTAATTATTAAACAGCACCAAGAAGAATTCCCAGGCACTAGAATTTAATTTTCTGAATGTTTAATCACTAGAAAGGTCCCTAACATTATTTTGACCTGGACCAACTAGCACCTTCACAAACAATTTAAAGGCACATCTTAAGAGTTAGCTCCCATTGAGACTGTTCCCTGCAGGCAGCTTGGATGCAGTCATCCTAGGTTAAACTAGTTTAACAGTTGGATGTGAGCTATTCTGTGGCAGTTGGTCTCTGTGCTTGAGAACATTCCCAGACATGTTTATCTTATGAATACCAGCATTGCCAAATATTCCTGGTTGTAGGTGCCCGAAACTAAAATTATTACAAGAATGTGACCTGCAGAGATTTAAAAGCAGTTGATAAACAACAGCAGCATATGAACTGATAAGCTGTCCAAGTGATAGAGGAGTCTTGAGAGACTCAACCAAGTGTTTTTCTCCTCCAAGAACAGCTTCCTGGAAAAACACACATTTAGCTGCAATACTTATTTTGTCACTCCAGCTAAAAGGCAATAGACTAAGGCTGTATTGTTAGAAACAGAACAGGAAAATCAAAAGTCATCCAATTGCCAAACAGGAAATTTAGTACCTACCACATGGAAGAAAGGCATTACAATCCTCTTGATTACAATCCTCATTTTTTTTCCTTAACTCCTAGTAATTTCTATCCTGGGATACTGGGAATCTGAGTGTACAAATTAGGTGATTGCCAAGATAGTAATATATCTGCATTAGCAAAGTTTCAGGACAGCTTGTTCTGCTAGGGAGAGGGCCTATTTAGAGCAGAGACCAGTGAAACATAAATAGCACAATGTATTTACTTAAAACATTAAAGAGTTCTTGCTTGTGATGATGGTTGCGGCTAATTTTTTTTTTTTTTGAATCACTGAAGGATATTGACAGAAAAGACAGGGTTTGGGAATGTAGGTAGAAATGAGCTTGAATCAGATTAAAGAGGAAACAGAACCTGTTCCACTTCCAGTGCCACATTTACCCTGCGGTGTCAGCAGCTGAGCCTGGAAACATGACCTCATGTCTTTGATATTGATTAGAAAGTTTACTCTACAGATCTCAAAGCTCCAGACAGCAAAGGATGGGATTCATGGAATCACGTGAGTTATGCCTAGCATGTATCTGGGCCAGGTCACCATAGGATCCTTCCACAGTCCTGCACAGAGCAGGGAGCTAGGCAGGAACATTTCAAGAACTGCTTCATTACGTCCCAAAGTAGACACCTTTTATATGATCAGGTGAACTGTACTTTGATTTCCACTGTGGGGACTCTGCTAAGAACCAAAACAACCAGATAAAGTTACATGAGCTCAACCAGAGTAATGGTTTGGAGGGTCAGTGCAGTGCATGCTTATGGAAGGCACACACATACACATGAGCCCAACCAAGTTTAAGACATCAAGTCAGAGGCTAGAACATGCTATACACTGCCCAGAAACAACATACGGGTTAGGCATATCCCTTCTTAGCACGGGCTTGGTTTAACTGGTAGTATCCTAATGGTCCTAACCTGCAATCAGAAAAGCAGAGGGCAGACCAATAATCCTGAGGGTTTCAGAGGCACCCTACAGATCAGTGTGGGCACTGGGAGTTGCAGGAACCTTAAGCAGTTTCAGACGTTTGGGAAACAAAACTATTCACTTCTTTATGAAGGGTATGTCTTTTACAGATTTCTCACATATGAGCACAAAGGCACTCCCTTTTTTCAGGCACTGGAATTTGCAATGACACTACACACACATGCTCAGGTAATACTGTAACTGTGGAGCTGACCTCCCAGAGTGGTTGCCTTGCCCTCCATTAAATCTACAGATAGTTGAAATCCACCACTGTCTTACAGGAATTGCTACTTCAGGCTGGTCAGTGAGGTACTACCATGGCATGTAGAGAAGAATCAGAAAAGGGCTGGAGAGATAATACAGAGCTAGGCCTGCAGATAGTATCAAATACACCCTGTGCCCAGAAGTAGACACCGTAAGCTGTGATGTCCAGAAATCAGGGAGGCTGGAGCAGCTTTTTACATTTGCCCTTCCTATTCTAGTGACTATTTAAGACAATAGCACAATGTGAGAGGCATTAGTGCCATTGATATATATGTATTCTGCTTTATACATGTGCTGGTTGTGTCACAGCCAAAAATCCAAATCCTTTAGTTTGTAAAAAGTCAACAAAATGTGGAACCGTGAAGCTTCAAGTCATCTGAAACACACAGCACTTATTAAATCCATTTGTGGGTTGTCACACCGGAACATTGCATAACATTGCAAGGAAAAACAAGCTAGGAAAGCAGATGCCTTAACAGCTACTCATTAGAATCTAATTACTCTGTCAATTACCTTTACTCCCCACTCTCGGTCCCCAAGACAGCTACTGACAGGCATCATCTGTCCATGTGGCATCCTCATCTGGCACAAACCGTATTGAGTGTGAAATCAAAACAGACACTGTTACACCAGCGTTAGCAGCATGCCTTTCAAACTCCCTGTGGCAGGAAGGCATGCTGAATATTTCATAGCATGCATTTATAGCTAGTGTCTCCTTTTTGAGGCAGTAAAAATACCATGTTTCTGTAGGACTTCAGTGCTGCAGAGTTGTAGACAAGTGATTACATTCTGTGTACAAACACAGACAGCCAAATCACAGTGATGCCGGACCAAGCATGCCTTCCCACATCCTTTTACTTTAGTTTAGTTCTGTTTTTACAAGCAATTTTGTCATATATTAACATCTAGCATCAATCCCTTCCTTACTTAAAACCAGAGCAGGTTCCTTGCACCCTGAGGGAATGAAACATAAATACAATCCTTATTCCTCCAGGGAGAGTTTTCTATATATTCTAAGGAATTGCAAATCATCAAATCCCCATCATCTAGAGAGTTCTGTATACCTTATTACTTTTCATAATTCTCACAGTGTCTGGAGTCCTCCCGTGGCTACAGAATCCCTCAGTAGTGGGTCTGTAGCTGCTTGTGCTGTGACTAAGCCCACGTTGTCACAAGCACACAACATAAGCACATAAAAAAACCAGAAATAACCTCTACAGATAAGGAACAAAAACTGAGAGACACTTCCCTCAAAACATGAGAAACTCAACCTCGGACTTCCTGTTTTCAGCACAGCATTAATACTCTGGGTCTGCCCTTCTTTACCTGGAAGGATAGGCTTCTTTGCTTGTAAATAAGGCCATCTTAGTTTTCTTTGGATGTGAATTTTTGAAGCTTCCCAAGCAGTAAGACATTTTGAGATGTAGACAGAGAATAAGTAGGAGCAAGAGTGTCTGAGTGTGGCTTTATCATGAAAGCCATCATGGGAGTGGCAGTGCCATTCACCTGTGATTACAGTGGTATTGCTGCAGCCCACAACTGCCACAGAAGGAAATTGTGCCTATTTCTCCTGCAGTGTGCTCTACTAGGCAGCACACACATGCTGCAAGCTTTTTGTAGAAAATTTGACCAGGCTTCACTTTGAATTTGCCTTTTTCTTATCGGTTTGTCAGAGCATTCCTCTTTATCCCCAGAGGAAGGAGTCTATATTCCAGCAGAATGACTGTGGGCACCTGAGATGGCTAATGACTTGGCATTGAGATGTTCGGCCTGAAGGGAGAAGGAAGTGAAATACATGTTGAGGAAAACCAGGTAACTCTTCAGACAGCACGAGAGTTCTCCCTCAACCACGCCACAGCAGGGAAGGTCTGCAGGTTCATGTGCCACATAGGAATGGAAACAGTCCTTTTAGGAGTACCTCGTAACTCCTAAAAAGCAAGCAATACGCTTGTTTTCAAAATATAAAAGTTAAGAAGCAACAAGTTAAGCTCAAACATTTACTCTCTCAACTACATTGCTAAATTACTAAAACAGTTCCCAGACTAACCAGCACTCTCCTAAAAAGCTTCCAAAATGGGCTTAGGGACTCTCAAGCCATACTTCCAATTCATCCAGTTTGGGTATCTCTAACCTGTGTCAGAGAAAAAGAGGGTTTAGCTGTATGGATATGAACTGTTCAAGACACTATGTCTCAGTGACAGTGAACAGTCCCAGACATAATTTATTATTACAGATGCAGCTTAATTCTCTGTTAATTAAGACCTGTCAACCCACTTGCCAAACTGTACAGGTCCTCTTCAGATAGTTCTAGTGGAAATAAATCGTTACTGCAAAAGATCAAAGAGAAGAAAATAACGTTTTGCTGAGATCCCCCTTGCTTCTTGTATCAGCTACAGACCACAAGGTCAATAGTCATTTGTTTTCCCACACAAATCCCTGTTTGGAAAGAGGTGGTCAGGGAGACTAGAAACTGTGGATCATAACTCCCCCTCCTGAGCATCCTAATTGATCTCTCACATTAATTAGCCAAACTTGGTTATGAGGAAGCTCCGAACAACACAGAGTTTTCTTTTCAATTATAAAGAGAGAAGATTACTGATATGCAAACAAGTAAGTCAAGCTAACAGCTAGAATATAAAGCAGTTTTCTATCCCAAAGCATCCCCTTGAAAAAAAACCCACTGTCAGTTTTGCATCAGGTTGTTTTCTTGTTAGAGGCAAATGAGGGGTGCAAGTGGCACCTGACCAGATCTTTGCCTTTTTTTCTGCTGCAAGTGAAAAGCCAGGCAAATAGCATTACAATGGCAAAACAATTTGCCAAAAGAGAAGCAGCTCCACTGAAGAAATGGGAACAAGTCCTGCTGTCATGGGAGTTTAGAAGATTCCTAATCCTCAGAAATCCCTGTCCCTTAAAAAAAAAAAAAAAAAAAAACAGATATTAACCTTGTCAATACAAAGAAACCATTTTGAGAGTAGGAAAGGGGGAAAGGGAGAAAGATGCTCAAAATGAGCACTATGAAAAAAACTGCCTGTCTACCTCCATGTACCCTACCTACCTAGAAACTTCTTTATATTTTTAGTAAACAGTGGCCTTTTTTAATTCATTCTGATATAGAATGTAACATACTGTTCTTCAAGAGGTGGACAGAGGGATTCACCTTCCGCAAACTACAACACCTTTTTATTTCTTAAGCAATTTTCTCCACTGAATATTATTCTGATTATTAAAGGAATGGCATTTAGGTAGCAAAATAAGTAAAAATATTTCATTCAATGTAGCATTTAACACAAGACTTTTCTTAGGGGGATATTGCACTATTTTATTAAGCCATTGTTCTGCAAAGATACAGGAGCTCACCTTACTGTACAGACCCCTCTGCTGAGTTCAGACCTCAATTATGGTAAGTCAAAACTTTGACATTTTCCAGAAATACTGCTTGGAACTTCATCCATTCAAAAGAGAGGATCGATGAAGGAAGAGACAGAAGATCCTTTTCTATTATTCTTTTTTTATTAATTATTAATATTGACTAAATATTTGTTGATTTTCCTTGCTAACTCTGAAGATGAGCATAAAGAGAATATTTTGAGCAATTTTTCTGCATCCTATTAGATTTGTAAGATATAAAACTCTTGAGCACATGAATACACTTGGAAAATGAAGGGATTTTTGGTTAATCAGAGCAAGGGGAGGATGTCAAACAGGGTGGGGAAGTTCTCTCTCATCCCTCCAGTATAAAATATTTAGCATACTGATTTTTTTCATCCAAGCACTGTCTTAAGCCTTTAGGAAAGTTGAAGCTTTCTTAAGTAAGAACTAGAGATTTAATACATCTATGCATGAACATACTGATATAAAACCTTAAATTTATATAAGATTAAATTATTCTTAAATTTTAAAATACAACTGGTTTTGCTTTTATCTTCTCCAGTTCCAGTATAATCCATCTAGTTCCAGAGTGGGTGCCATCTGTATTTTAATTTATTATTAAATCCCCAAACTGTTAAGCATACATCAGAGGATACAAATCTAAATATAGCACAGAGTTCTTGGAATCTGTCTGAAGTTAATGTTGTAATAATATTGACACAAGATAATAAAGTTTCCTTATTGCTACTACTTTCTTATTTCAAAATTTCAGCCTTTCCAAATGGCAGCTGAAGACTGATCATAAATGCTCCAGACTACTGAACTGGCAGCATGTCTTCCTGATGTTCCTCCCTGCAAAGACACAAGTGCAGTATCTCAGAGCTAGTTTCACAGAAACACTCCCAGGGACCAGACTTTCATGCTGGTTTTGCAAGGACTGGAATTTGAGAAGTGGTTTTTGACTTGCAAGCACGCAGAAACAGCATCCCACAAAACCCCTTGCACAAAATTGTTTTACACATTAAGACTGCATTATTGCTAAGTTTCTTTGGTCAGATCAAAAAGAAATGTATTCTGAAGTCCAAAATGCCCATGTGCCTGAGATCACAAAGCTGTGAGCCTACTTAATCTGCAGACTCATACATATATATGAACAACCGGTTTCCTGACCTCTTTGTTCCATGCCTCCTCTCTCTTCCTGTACATAGTACAAAGAGTACAAGCAAAATGTGTCAGCACTACCTTCTTCAGGATCATCTCAGACATATGCTGAGTGATCTCTAGAGCAAAGTAAAACCATATATAGCAAGCAGTACTTTTGCTTTGAATTACATTGCAGCCCCAGCTAACAACCTCCACATGATTTAGGTTGAGTAATTTAAGATGCTGGTAGGGAGCAGGTCTGGTTCACTGTCCAGAGTTTCAATACAGTCACAGCCTTCACTTGTGATTTATTCAGTGTATTTCTGAGCTTGTTCTGCAGTCTGCATTTAAATGATAACATCTAGGTAGACTAGGTTTCAACAAGATTTCAAAAAAAGTAGATAAAATTTTAATTCTTTTGTTCCAAACTAGAGGTAAGCATGGCTAAGGCAACTCAGCAAGAGGCACTCCCTCTCCAAGAGGCATGACACATTTATCACAGTATCTTGGTACACCATGAGTGAAGATCCCCAAGAGCTGACAAGTTCAGAAATCAGTGGGAATCCAGATCAGAGAATGGCTGCTTTGCAGCAGATACCAGAACACTCCACTCCCATTCTGATCCTCTTGTGCCTCTCTGAACACTGGACTGAGTGATACAGATGCAGTACGTCAAAAGGCAAAGACACACATCACCCCTCAGAAGCACTGGAAAACATCAGAAACCTTCAGTAGTATTGGGTGCTGAAATGCTTTGGAGACCCTTAGTACATGGCTTCATACATCTTTTAGGCACCCAAGTACTTTGGGGAAACTGGTTTCTGGGTATATTGAATACTGACTACACATAACAGAACTTCTGCTGCTCTTCAAAAAGTTCTACCAAATTATTCCCTTCTCTTGTGTTAGCAGCATTACTTTGCCCAGCTACTGTTGAACACCCACTACCCTTAAACAGTAGAAAAGATAAAAGAGTGTCTGTCACTGCATAGGCCTGAAAACGACTCACAGCTATTTTGCAGTACTTAAAACATCTATTTGCAAGTATTTGGACATTTGCATTAATTGTCATTATTGTAGATATCTCTATGAAGAAAAACACTCTGCTCTAAATAGCTGATTTTTTGGTATAATTTTTCCCCAATATTACTTTAAGCTGATACTTTGGAAAGAACAGTTTAATAATTACCATGGTATTTCCAAGAAAATCTTGAAGTGAAATGATATATTATATAGTCACTTAATATAATAATTTAAATACAACAATTCAAAAATTCAAGTTTTGGGAGATGTCTAAGAAGTTACTGCATGAAATGGTAAAAATGGATATTCAACAGCAGAATAAAAACAAAATTAGTCTGAGATGTCCCTTGGGACTTCATATTCTTCTTTGTTCCCCCCTGTAACTTAGCCAGATCAGTGTTTAGAGATGCCTTTCTCCTCATCTGTGATCTCGCACATATTACTCTGTTGCAACATAAATATGCATGGAGCGCACATATTTCAGTACAACCAACAGAGACAACAAATCCAAGGAATTGTGCCTTTTTTTAAGCTTTAGGTCTGCATGTATGAACATGACCTTTTGCACTTCTGCTCTCTGCCCAGTGAAATTTCCCTGTTGCTGCACCAACCACCCAGCACTAATCTCATGCCAACATCTCTTGCAGACCAGATGTGCCTTTGAGGAGTCATGGCCTGGCCCTCAGCTACTATTCAGCTGCTGTCTTTGGCTGCCTAATGGGCAGCACAAGAGAAGACAGAGTCAGAATCTTCCCAGAGGTGCTCAGTGACAGAAGGGGAAGCAATGGACACAAACTGCAACACAAGAATTTCTGACCGAGTATGAGGAAAAATTCTTTCACTGTAAGACTGGTCAAAGACTGGACCAGGTCACCCTCAGAGATCCTCCACCTGCAGGGATATTTTTAAGCCTCAACCAGATATAGCCCTCAGGCAAGATGATCTAACTGGATGTGACATGAGCAGCAGCTGGACTAAATGGCATCCCTTCCAACCTTCGTTGCCCTATAATGTTACAACCTGGAAACAAACTGCTCTTCAGGAGCTTCAGCTGATCAAAATTATCTCATTTGTTCAAGATAGAACTTCCCAACTTGGATATGATGATCTTTAAATATTGGGTAAAGTAAGGGTTTTTTAGGAGAAAACTCACCTCTTAGGCTAATGTATTAACACATTACATCTGTACAAGGTTTTCATCAAAGGTAGCTGAAACACTGTAAATATCAGTAAGGATAATGATATCCATTATCAGAAAGTACAAGTGCATCTTTCAGCTTTTCTTTATTCAAGTTCCAAGCTGTTTAGAGCTGCTGATAAGATGGAGGGATTATTTTCTCAGGCTCATGCCATGTTATTGCAGCTATACCTTTGGCCGATTCTGAGACACTGCAGTGGCTCAGTCAGCATGGAGTGCAGGAAGAGAACACCAGGTACTTTTACATTACACATAACCCAAAAACTGAATCCACAAGGACTTTTCCCCAAGAGAATATAATCCATGTGATTACCCATGCTTCACTACAGGGCTACCTGTCCTTTACCTTTACTGTCTATCAGAGCAGATATGATGAAGAAAAGTAGATTTGTACCAGCATACCTGCCACATAGAAAATCAAATTTCTGCCTTGCTTCAAGGTTAATATTCAGTAATCTTTATGAGTCGGCAGTTTCTGCATTGTTAACACATTCTTCTGTGACTCCCTTTCCTTTTTCTATTTGGGTTTTAACAAGTGAAAAGGATTTTTAGAAAGAAGTAAAATATATTGAATCCATTCTTTATGGAATGACTCACTGAAAAGAGGAGAATAACATCATCTAATTATAGCTGCCAGGGTTTTACCTCCTGCTAGGTATACTAATACACTTGCACTAATTGCAACTTTTCCCCTCCTCCTCTAAGTTTTCAATTCTCAAACTGCTTCCTTATGGAAACATTTTTTTAGACTCCTTACAAGACTCTTTTCCCCAGTGCAAACGCCAGGGGCTCTGAGAAGTCCAGAATTCTTCCTCCAGACCCTGCTATTTTCCAACCTCAAAGCTTGTTTGAAAGAACACTATCACACCTAGCTTAATTTAAGGAAGCATCCATTGTAAGAAGAGAGAACATAGTTCATTAGACTGACCAATGTAGCTGGAAAAAGGACAGATTCCTCAGCTGAAAGGAGCCAGACACAGAAAAAAACCCTGCTCAGTGATGGACCAGCAAAATTCAGTGCAATGTGAGAATTACTGGAAATCAGTGATTTGATACAACATAAGCTGCAAGGAAATGCCTGAAGTCTAACACAGTAATGGATACTTGCAAGCTCAGTTACTGGAGAACCTCATTTCATGCAGGAGTCACTGAGCATGGAAGAGATTACTACAGCTGTGCGAACACACAAAACATGATCTTGCACCTCAATTTACAACCACAGGAGAATACATAGGATATTCATTTAGTGGTATGAATTTTACCAGTCCTGAAAGCTTTCTTGAGTTGTGGTGTTTGGGGTTGTTGTTTTGGGGTTTCTTTGTGTTGTTTATTCTTTTTAATTATTATTTCTTTTGATATTGTTTTGTGATTTCTTTTTTTTAGAGCACAGGGAAAGGAAGCTACTCAGATAGTGGTGTGAGGATGAAAGACACAGAAAAACCTCTGGTTTTAGCTCAGCAACCTCTGCCTCCCCAGCAGGTGGAAAAGCAAAGAACAAGTAGAGATCTCTTCCTCCACTTGTGCCAGGCAAAGAAGTGCAATGAAAAAAGGAAGCCTTTCAGGCAGGCAAACCATCTGCTGCTGCATAAGATATCAAAAGGGCAGCAACAAACGTTCCTCTACTGATGAGAGCTAGCCACTGCTGGTGGTTTGGACTTTGTTAGCCCAGGTTATAAAAGCAGGGCCTGGAGGCAGAGATGCGTATTCAGCAGCACTTCAGAAGATCATCAGAAAGATGTTCTTTCTTAGAGCATTTACTCCAGCTGCTTCTGAGGCACTATTCCCAGTATCTGTAGAAGACATCTGAGACAGTCACAAGAAGTCAAAGTTTAAAAGAATCAGGAGTTTCTTCATATCATTGTCATTTCAGTATTATTTGCTTATCTTTTCTACCAGCCCCACCTCTCTTCACCCCCCAAAATCTCAGCAAAAAAACACCCCTCTATCATCTGGGTGCTTCATGATGTATTGAACAAATTGTTATTCCCCCACAAAAATCACAATCAGAGAATTCATTAGTCTATTCCCTTACCACCTATCATTTCTCACATTAAATAGAGAATATTTGTGATCTTAAGTGATTGGGTTTCTAAAGCACAGAGTGAAAATTTGCTATTAGAATAGTCCTTCACCACAGGCCTTTCCTTCCTTCCTTCCTTCCTGCCACCAACAACCTTTAAGGGAAACAGTCATAGCTCGCTGAAAACAGAGGGAAACACCTCACATTCAGCAAATTGAGATCATGCACATGCACGGACACCACTTGGTATACATATTTGAGCCCCAGGTGATCTCGCCCTGTTAATGTGACAAACTAAACCATTCTAATTAGAGAAACGTCAGCAAAATTTGTCAAATGTCTACTTCTAAGAGTCAAAGCATGCTAGAATTCTCTGGAAGAGAAGATGCTAACCTGACTCTAGGTGAGGCCACCCAGCTGCCCTGCCCTGGAAAAAAGCAGAAGCTGTCAAAGGATTTGGCAACTACAAAAACATGGCACGTAAGATGTATTCACGGTTTTGGCAATGTTACAGTTAATTTAACCTCCTCAAACTGTACCCGCTGTGCTCACACAATTATTTCTTCCCCTTCAGCTTGAATGACTTGTAGCTCTTAAGATTCCCCATCCTGCAGAGGAGGGATGGGAACCAACGCACTGCAGTCCCCAGCGCCAAACTGGGTTGGACGTAGATTGCATGATTTAAAAAGACTTGTCACCATGACCAGACGATACAAGTTTTATATCCTCTTTACCAAAGGTTGCACTTAATTACCTTGGCTGACATAAGCTTCTGTGTGCTACATCTTGGAAATACTGTCTCTTAAAAAGGATGACACTAAATATTCAAGTCTCAGTATCAGGACAGAACAAACCCTTCTGCTATCTTGCTAACGACCTTTTTTTTAAAAAAAACAACCCTCCCCCATACAATAAGCCTAGCCATGCCAATTTAATCTGGAGTTCTAAATAATCAGAAGGCAGGCTAGAGGACTTTGCACTCTCACAACAGCAAATCTGGCCCAACTAATTTTCCAAATGAATCGAGAATCCAGAGCCAACCAACTATGCATTAGTCACTTGGCTAGCAAGGAGGACTTAACTTACACTAATGAACACAGGACTTCATTAAAATGTAATTTTAAGTTTAGCAACATGCCAGGATTATAGGAGGAAAGGGACAGGATTGAAACCGCAGACTCAGTTTCTTGCTACCTATCACTAATAAATTAATATAAATTAAAAATCAATACAGCAGGGTAGTGTGAGACAAATGCTAATGTCCATGAAAGAGAATTTGTTAGACCCATCACCCTTGTGCTGCCAGGAACATCACTAATTCTGCACAACTGGAGAGGACAGAGCCAAGCTGCTCTACCCAGCAGAGCCAAAATTTGCATCAGCTCCCCCTTTGCAATCGATTCGTATTCCCTCATGCCCAAACCACTCTCATCTTATGCAGACAGGACTAGTACCAACTTGCAATTATAGTGAGGGAGCTTGTCACAGAGCTACTAGAGCTCTTTACTTCTGTCATTAAAAATGACTGCAATGTGAATAGGAACACTTTTCTATTTCATTTTACACATCATATCCTAGATTATTTGCAAGGCAACCAATGACTCCAGTAGTCTTGATCAGTCAAAATCCAAATCATATTGGCCTCAGGTGGAAAGCTGAAAACGAATGCAAAGGATCCAGTATGTCACACAAGACACATCCCATGCAAGAGCAGCTTTTCCATTCTTCAAACTTGACCTCAGCAATGCTTGTTGAAGTTGTTGTGCAAAAATCAGGATGAAAATAGTATATAAAGCTCTTGGACAAAAAAAAGGTTTTCCTCACAGGTGCTTAGCCTGAAGTTAAATTTTGACAAATTTATGACACAGTTGTACTTACCACAAGGAGGAAGGAAAACTGGTACCATGCAGCTGAGATATTCCTTCTTCCATATGACCTGCTATTTAGGTACCTCTCATACCCAAAATGCAGAAATTTCACTATCATGGCAACTCAGAAAATGTTTATGAAAATGACTTGCCACATATTGTTTAAACTAGATTCGTACCTTTGTGGGTTTTAATTGCACTAGGTAGGGAGACTATCTTAAAAAAAAAAAAATCACATCACTTTTACTACTGTTACATTGAGAAATATCAATGCTCTTTCAGTTCAGTAGCACGTTTCTCATAAGCACATGTATGCTTATTCTTCTATCAAAAAGCCAGCTGCAAATACCTAACCTTGAAAGCATTTAATAGAATTAGGCATGTATTTAATTAAAAAAAAAAAAAAGGTGTTTTTCCCTCAGCAGTAACTCTCCACCCATTGAATTCATCCTTAAAGCCTAACTCGTTACTCCTTCAATGTAGGCAACTATCCTTGTATGCATACATAAAGATGAGACTCCAATGCACCTTCTTTCCAACTATGTCACAGCAACTTAAAAATTTAATACATATTCCTTTAAAGAAATTTGAGTGAATTTATTGTATAAAACTATGATTGGCATGGTACAGAAAAGTTCCTTTTAATGCACATTTCCCATTAACTTGTACACAAATATTACAAGTATCAAGCAAAATGCAAAAGTCTTAAGAACTAATTTCATACTACAAAAGTATTCACATAGTGAAGTTACTCTGGTTACAAAATGTCATGGAAATAAAAGCACTTCAAAATACGTATTTGGGAAATGTCTCGAATAATCAATGCAACCTTAAGTTAGTTAAAAAATGCAAAGAAAGAGATACCCTCTTCAAAACACTATTTCCACATTTGGCAAGGTGGAGCAAAGTTCAGATCAGTTCATTATTGAAGGATTGTTCTTTAGAAGAAACAAAAACAAATAAACAAACAAACAAAAAACCCCACCCTTTAGTTTAAAAGGACTTAATTATACCATGATGACAAATAACGCCATCAAAAAGTTATCTGGCTCTCTTGTTTTCACACAGGAGCTGTCAGAGGCAGAGATGTGTAAATGAACACTTCCAGGTGTATACAGATTGCCTTTTCAAAAACCAACCAACCAACCAAAAAACAACCAACCAACCAAAAAAAAACCCAAAAAAACCCAAGCCCCAAAACAACAGAAAGGAGACAATCTGAACTTTGTTGTTTTCATTTAACTAGTTCAGTTCCTTAGGTCACAAGACCCAAGAACACCAGTCGGCAAAGGACACAAATTTAAAGAACAAAGTGGAACTTCCGCTACGACGGAGTGCGTAGATGTCCAGTCACGCGACTACCACACATCCTCTCAGTAAGGCTGTTACAGGCCATCAGATCTCTGCTTCCCAATAACCCTGAAGACCAGCTATTCTGAAGAAGAAAAGAAAAGTTTGGACCCTACAAACAACCTTACAAAAAGGAGGCACAGTCGTACTGTTAGAAAGTAACACAAAATCTTGAAGCCTGAAGACATCCTTAAAAACTCACACAAAATAACTACAAAATAAGCAATACTTTACATTATTTTTGTATCAGATGACTTGCCTGTGTTTGAGCAATTGAACATTGCTATGTATATCTACATAAAATCACACATACAGAACATCGTGTTCAGGCATTATTGTTGTTTTCCTTTTATACACACGCAAGTTACTATCAGGTTATCCAGTCTATTCAAACTCAGTGAAAAACACTCCACAGCACGCGTAAAAGGAGCAGTATCCAATACAGTGTTGCCTTGCAAAAATGGAGTCAGAATTCCTGAGTCTCAGAGACATTGCTGTCCTCCTCCATTACTGGATTATTTATTTTCCAAGGAGAATCTCTAGTTTTCATTTCTTCACTCTGATGAAATTTGTAATAGATTGTGTCCTTTAAAAAATGTAAAACTTGTACAAAAAACGTGCCAACCAAAGTGAATTTTTAAAGCTTTTTAAAGGGAGGGGAGATTCACTTACAAAATAAAGGCCACCTTCTTGTAAAATTAGTACTGCCGGTATCCCATCATTCTGTTTAAAGGAGAGATTTACCTCCCTGTTCTGGAAGTCTTACTACCTGTAGTCATGTGAGCTGAAAAACTCCATCCTTTTAGCAATTAAAAATACTATAAATAGGACTAATGTGGAACAGCCCTTTGTTACAATCACCAAGGTGGCAAAACCAATGAAGTCTCCTTCAAATAGTCACTGCAATCTAACTTCTGCTTTTTCCCTTGTACTTTGCATATTACACAGTGTAACTTAAAATGTAATTTAAGAGCACTTCAGTCCCACAATGTAGGATTTAAGCTTGTGTGAATACATAATGGCTCTGCAATATTTGTAATGCCTTAGAAAAATACATTCAACCAAAACTTTATATAGGATTCTATTTTTTTAAATCAAAAATGAAGAAAAAGCCAAATGGTCCCATAATTACCTAAATAATACACTCCAACTTCTGGAAGCAATTCCAAATCAAAACCACATTCAAGAATAACACACTGAGTTGCATACCTTCTCATTCATCTTTATCAGTAATAAAATTCTACTGCATATAGTTATTCAGCCTTATAAATAATGCTAAGCAGAAAAATATTTACCTCTGGGCTACTTTTCTCAGTTTATAGAAGCATTTCTCAGTTTATAGGAGCAAAGGAAAAAAAAACTAAAGTGCAGACTACAGGCCATGACAGGCATAATAAATGACCAAAGGTGCAGCCAAATTTGCATTTACATCTTAAGTTACTTTGCCATCTTGCTTTTCTTGCTAGAAGTCACCCCTGTGCAATTGAAAAGCTGGTCGGTTGATTTGTGCCACAGTACAACCTGTAATCACTTGCAATTTTTTTAAAAAATCTATTTCAATTGTCCATAGATATTTCTAGGTGATAGCTCAGGTTCACAAAACCTTACTTAATTATTAATACTTGAAATCACACAATATTGACACCTCCTCCAGCGAATGCTACTGTCCTTTTGTTGCAGTATGTGGTTGAACCAGTGAGGCTTGGTTGAATGTCTTTAACAAGCGATGTCTTCATTTCCATTTCACACGCTACAATGGCTGCATTCAGTTCCACTTGAGCTCGGTGAACGACATAAAACATGAGTCCTATGCTTATGACAATCTGCAAATAAAACAAGAGTGTTGTAGGCTATATAGGCTGCAGGCATGAATACAAAGCAACTGATCTGAACAAAATAATAAGTTGTCGATGCAAAGATTCATGAAGGAATCTGTTGGCTCAGTGCTTTGCTTGGCAAGACATTAGAAGGGAGATGAACTTAACCAGTGAGCAGCTCTAAACCTACATATGCTAACAGCGTAACCAGCATATCAGAACACTGACATTACATAGAACTGAAATATTTATAGGAATTGGAAAGATAGTTTCTTTCTTTCCGTTGGAATCCATACACTCACTATAAAGCAATTCTTTCACTTCCTCTCTTGCAAATTATGCTTCCATGAAGAAATAACATGGTGTGCTTCTGTAAGTCAAAGAGGCTGTATTCCATGTACCAAGGGAATAATAGTTTTAAACTGTACTAGGCACCTGCAACTTGAAAAACAGCAGAACACAGCCAGAGGATGATGCAGACCAAAGTAAATAAAACTCGGCCTTGCCCTTCTGGTGTGGAAGACAGCAGAGAGCAGCAGTGTCACTGTGCTTCTTGGATATCAGGACTAAACAGGACAGAATCAGAGTTTCTGAGTGACTTAAAGCAGGTCTGTATGGGAAGAACTTGTTTTCTGGAGGATGGCTCAGGGAAGAGACAGTATGTCAATGGTATGGGGGTTTTTTGTTTGTTTAAGGAGGAAATTCTGTCGAGAACTAGGGGTTTAGTTCAGATTTTTGCTATATTGCTAAGAATTTTTACACTTGCAGAACAAAAATCATCAGAAATAAACCTGGACAATTTTTACTTTGAAATTACTCATGCAATGACACTGGCATGCACTGCACTCCTCAGAGGCATATTTTGATTTCAATAAAACACCAGTCAAGTTTTTTAGCTGAAATCCTCCTTAATAAAAATGATAAAATCTTCAAACAAAAATCAAGCTGTCTCATACTGAGAGTCCCTTTGAAAGAAGTAAATTATCTGTCTTTTTTTAAGAATGTTTCATGAAACTAGCTGGAATAGGCAACTTCCTTTCAAAAAACCAAGGAGGTCATATTGCTTACAACAGAACCTCAAGTTCTGAGTCCAAAATCTGAAGTTGGTTACTAATCAGTAGGGGTACATTTTCTTTAGCATTGAGGATTATTGCTTAAAACATCTGCCAGCATGGCATACAAGATGCTAAAATATCACTGAGATGATTGGCAAGTATGGTCACAAGATAACTACAAGGGGAAGGCATCCTGACAGTCTCTAGCCCTGCTGCTCAGGGCTGGTGGCAAGATCAGAACCAGTTTGCTCAGGACTTTTGTCCAGTCAGGGCCTGAAAACTTCCAAGGATAGAGATTTCACCACCTCTCCAGGCACTCCATTTCTCCACTGCTTGACTATCCTTGTGGTGAAAAAGATATCTTTCACCAATTCAAGCTATACATTTCAAAAGATGGCCAAAATAAGAGTCAAAACAAGACTATGGACACCAAGTTCTGAATACATAGGAAAATTTCTATTCTAAAGGCTTACGCAAATATTTACAATTTGATTGGGTTTAGAAATAGTACTACCAGAAACCTAGTTCTCTAGATGAATAATTAAAATATATATATACACAGACAACCATGAAATGTGAAGGACTTTCAGAGCTATTCACTAAATCAAAGTCCAATCAAAGCTCAGCCTGGCAAAGCACCAGAGCTGAGAGACAGTGGGAAAACACAAATAATTCCTCCACTAAGGGCTTCCCCTTCACTTATTCAGTCAGATCCTAACAATTGCTCTCAAGGAGGTCAGTACTCCTATTCAAGCTTTCAGACTATCCAGCTAGCACTTACCTGAGCAACAGTTATATTACAACCTATATAATCTGCAGAGAGTCAATGTCATCAAAAAAAAAAAAAAAAAAAAGAGAAGANAAAAAAGGAAAATACCACTAAAAACTACTACCCTGGAAATAACATTTCACGACTAAAATGATAGCTGATCAAATAACCATTTATTTTCTCTTAGGTGTATCGATGCTATTAACCCCATATTTAGAAAGGCATTTTTAATACTCACAACCCTGTTCTATGAAGCCTATAAATCGTGTGTTCTATTTAAGAGCACAGAGGTATCAGGAGAAGGGGGGAAGTTTTGTTTAAAATGGTCCTGACGTAGTGTTCTGTTAGCATCATTAAACATCAGCTTTATGAACGTAAAAACTGAGGAATGTAAATGCCTGCAGTACCTACTGCAAGTCTGCAAACCATGGTAACTGCTAGTCAAACACAGCTTGAAGTACTGACACTGTCAGAGGAGGTTTTAATATATAATCTAGTTATGAAATACCGATAACCTCTATGCTCCTAATGGTCTCAGACCTAAGGCTTACACCCAAGATTTACTGACAAATTATTTCATCAGCTAAGGTCATGTAAAGGTACTATATACTTCTCATTAATTTACTCACTTGTAAAATTAGGGTATTCTGATTTAGGCATTAGCAAAATTATATTTCTACAGCACTTTTAGTCCTGAATACCTATGCAAAATGGGGATGTGAGTGCTAACAGTGAACATCGCACAGGTGCTGGGTCTACACACCCTGAGCACACTACTTTCACAGATGGTGGCACATGGGCTTTTGTGTAGGGGTGGTTTGACAATTCTAAAATTCAGCAGGAGATTACCACAGAGGGCAAGAGAAGAAAGCTTACCAAAACTGTGCCAGAAAAAACCAAAACACTGCGTAAGTTCTGTTTTGTGTCACAGTGAGGTATGAGAGAATTAAACTTTTTTAACAGCATAAAACAAAATCAGAAGAAAACAGTATACTGAAAACCTATTTTTCTGGGTATCTAGCAGTCAACAGAAGTCACAAAGAGACTGACACTACCGCTACCAAGATCTATGAAAGTAATTATTTTAACTTACCTGTAAACCAAATATAAAATAGCCACTAACACTTTGCTCTGCAATCACGTCCTCCATGGTGCGCAAGGTAGTGCCCAAGTACGAGTTCAGGAGCTGAGTAGGAAGCAGCCCAATTGAAGAAGCCATCAGGTAGTTGGGTAGTGACAAATCTGTAATCTGAGTAAAAAGACAGAGTAAGAAATCAAGCACAGCTCTTACACAGTGTATGTGTACAAACAGCCAGATTGCTGCTCCCACAACCATCCCCGGAAAATCATGAAAGAATTTCTCACATTCCTTCACTGAAACTTAGATTCGCGCTCAGTGGGAAGACAGTACAACAAAACAGTATGTGTCTAGTTTTCGTCTGGCCTTTTTAAAGTTAATAGGTTTTATTTCATTTCACCTTGCATTATACATCATCTCTGTGTAAAAGTCATTAACTAAGGATGCAATTACACTGTTCATTGAAGGTATTTATTTCTACATGGTGAGTAGAGCCCTTGAATTTATGAGAATTTATCTGTTGGAAGAAATTACTTTATCAGATGCAAAGGTCTAAAGCAAAAATCTGTTTGCTTTGGATTTTACATGTATGGCACATAATACAAGAGATAATTGTTCAAAATGTCACTGTCTTAAACATGATCTAGGTAAGCAAAATGGCAAATACAATTTGTGTCTGCAAGAGAGGTTATATAGCTCCATAAGACATATATATCTATCAACGATCCCTATGAGCAATGCCTATCTATATCTGTACTGATATACATTAAGATTCTTTACCAAATATATAATGCATCACACTTCAATTAGTGAACAAAACAGTACACGTGGCAATAGCTTTTGTTCATTTCTCTGGAAAAAACACTACTAATACTTCGATATTTTCCTCTCTATGGTGTGAAATTTCTGTTCCGAGTCATTACGTTGACATATGAGTTTACATGGGTACAAAGTACACAGTATCAGCTAAATTAGTATCAGCAGCATTGGGAAGTATTAAATGGAAGAGTCATGAGGTCAAAAGATATTTATGCAAGAAAAAAGAAAACAAGAGGAAACTCTGAGTTAAAAATGAGTATGAAAAGGGTGATCTTGAAAACAAGCAGTCTAACGAATTTTCCAGACAATTCAGTTGATCACATCATAATAAAACAAGATCTAATTAAGAACAGCCCTAACACTGTGAGCCTACATAGAAATTATTGACCTTGACAGTTTTGTACAATGTTGAAAACCAGAAAATAGCAGCAATGCTACTCATTTCATCATGCTATTCTTAAAATAAACTTTGGTTACTGTGAAAGTCACAGTGCTGAATTCTCAGAGCTCTAAGCACCATCAGTGGAAAGTTTCTGGGAGGAAGGAAGGGCAATGGAGGAGCAGAATACAATGAGCATAAAGATTAAGAATAATTCACTGGGACAAGATCCCATAACCAATTCAAAACTTCACACTGCAAATTATACTTCCCACAGATCAAAACATATACCAGCACCAAAAATAATATATTTCCCTCTCTATACAAGTTTTAGATTTATAATGAAAAAGCGGATTTTCATTTATAATGAAAATTTGACCACTGCTTTCAAAAGATTTTTTTTTTAAAAAACATTATTGTAATCTGGGCCATGTAATAAGAATGCACAGCCCAAGCTTCCCATATTGCCAAGGGAATGGAGGAGCTGCTATTAAGTCTCTGAAATACTAACGGAGAGGCAAGATTTGCTAAGTAGGACACTATCGTTAAATCTAATGGAGCTGGGAAACTTCCCAAAGATTGTTTTAACATTCCTGGCACCTCTCTCATTTCTGTATATGTATTAAGGACACTTTGGTTGCAGAGCAACATGTCTGCACATCTGGATCTGTCCTGAAACAACTGGACCTCCTGAGCCAGGAGATTGTTTCCAAATGAAGGGGAGACTGCCATTGGATACACCGGACTGCGGCTTGTACTTCCCACTGAAATGAAAGCTAGGGAGAGGGGGAAACATTTTTGAGATGCCCTTTTAAATCCTGGTTCATGAGGTTTAGACCTACAGTCTTATTCCTTTCCCTGGAAGGCACAGGAAGCAGACAGCATCCCTGCCTAAGAAACCTGAGAAATCATCAATAAAACTTCCAGCTTTTCATACTTTCCTTCCTAGGACCTTTACCTGCTCTATGGACCTACCAGACTGGCATCTGCATGGCCAAGCTGCCCAATTGAGGCTACCAGAGCTCTGTTTCTAATGAAAGTTCAAGCCAGCAAAAATTAACAAAGCAAGAACGGATGCAACTGTGTCATGGGCTGTTACAGAATTGCATTTAAATTGTATTTAAATACAATTAAGAACTACCTAATTGCTTGGGTAACAATAGCCAGAAACTCTCCAACTAAGCCTTGGACAGGCTTTGTCCAATCGCACTTTTGTGTATTCTTTGTGGCCAACACTTTTAGTTCAGCATTGTCAAAGAATAAACTCTCGTGTCAGGACTTTGTTGGGGGCTCACGTGCCTTTGGGGATTGCAATGGATTTCTCTCCCCTCAATTTATGAATCCCTGTGTTTTGGATCACTAGGCTTAGTGAGAGAGCTAAGGATAACTCAGATGCTCTACAAAAAACCCAAACAAAACAAAACAACAACAAAAATAGTGAATTAAAACAAACAAACAAACCAACAAACCAGCTATCAACTTTCCAACAAGCAGAGTAAGCAACCTACATATCCTTGCAAAGCAGGTACCCTTTCTTCAACTGACTTCACTGTGTGCACTTCTGGAACCAGAGATGCACACTTGAACACTCAGATTTCTTAGATTATTTCTTCCATGTGATATCCTTCTCAAAGAGAGGGGAAAAAAGTAATATGAATTCCAATCTAACCTACATCAGTTTGCACAAATCTTGCTCCACGAACTCACTTGTGGGAAGGAGGTGATAACCTGCATACCAGGTCTCCTTATAGATATGCCTTCAAAACATCCAGAGCTGCCAGAGGAGATGGCTGTGCATGGGCAAACACATCAGCAAGAGCTATCAGCTCACTCCAGCAGCCCAGGCCACCCTGGCATCACAGGAGTGACAATCAAGCAAAACCCACTCAAAGAGAAGTACAAACATGCTTTCAGTTAAGAAGTTTCTAGGTATTCCAGAAAGGCAAGGAAATGCATTACCCCACCGTTCTAGTATCAGCACTTTCTCAAAGAGCAGCAGAATTACCTTATAAGCAGCAAGATCTTCATGTCTGGCTGGCAAGACTTTAACGAACCTGTGTTAATTTTCTTCTTGTGATGTTTCAATTAAATATGATCCCCTCACTAATCGAATGCTAAGAAGCTCTTCCGTCTTTCTCTACACCTCCTGCAATTCAACCTCCAAAAACCCTCAACAGATGGTACACGCCAGTGAACAAGTGCTTGTAGAAACATTTAATCCCAGCCCTGCAGATGACCCTGCTCACATCAAGGTTATGCCTTGACCTCATGTGTCACTTCCTTCCTTCCTTCTCATTTAAGTATTCTCAGCACCTCTAGTTTACTTATAAATATCAACCTTGAAAACATACACAGACCAGACTGCTAGAAAATTAAAGATGTGTAAGCTTTCTTAGGATCACTGTTCTTTAAAAAGCAATTCTTTTCAAATTCATTGCTGAAGTTGCTAGTAGGGGGAAATGAATTTTAAACTTAAAAAAAGTATTAAGTTTTCAAATAAGTGAGATTTTGAAGAAATGACCCCTCAGTCTGTGCAGGTAGGAAACTATTCTATCTTCCAAACTTAAACTTGAATCACAGTGACAAACTGAATTCCCAAATTTGCATGCAACATTTTATTTTTCAGTGATCTAGTACCTCCTATTAAATGTTCTCAATGAAAAACTGAACACACTATGCTTTATTTGACTATGCTACAGAGTAGTAAATCTGTAGTAATAAACGTAACCTAACTAATATTAGCAGGAAACATCCAAGTTACTTGGTAAGAATCTGGATTCATCTCATTTCCTATCCATTATCTTAAGACTGAAACCTTCCACTTGGCACAAAAATTATTTAGCCTGCAGAACATGGAGAATACAAACAACTGATTTACAGCATCATTTTAATATCGAACTGGCCCGAATACTTGCTGAATTGTGTTTCCAACAGAACAGTTATGCCAGGAAGAAAATAATTTTAACTCAGTAATTCTCTGGTCTGTTCTTCAGATCCAATACTACTCTAAAACATCTGACTACTTCAACTGACATCCTGAAGCTGAGATCAACTGAAGCACAACAGCTTTCCCTACATTAGGAGGGTCACAGTATAGCAGAAGCTTCATCTGCTACACTGAGACCTTGGGCTCCAGGGCAGACTGCTCCCAGCTGGACAAGTCTAAGCTTCCTCAGTCCTGCAGTAATACAGGTTAATAAACAAAACAGCAAAGGTTCAGCTGTTCAGTTTCTCATTCTTAACAAGGAAATGGTTAAAATGTCTGCTTAAAAAGAAATTACAAGTTGCTACAGCTCTTATGGACAGAGATTCCAGCCGTGGAGATGAATGCCCCAGTATGAAGGGTTTTATACACAGCAATTTTAGATATTTGATGTGGGTGTTAACCCCCCAAAATTGCATGGATTAATTTTTTCTTAAATAACAAATTTGGTATCCAGTGAACTGCAGCCAAATGACTCTGTCAAAATTAAGCAAGCCTTTAGAAGGAAACAGGATCGGGACAGCAGACAGGGGAAGGAAGGTGTGCTGTAAGAAAGTGGCACACCAAAACACTTGTTTAGATGGTCACTTACATTAAAGAAATTCTAAGTTACTGATGAACATTTAAAATATTTCACAATCCCATTTGTTTTGTTTTGATTTCACCAAGTTAGCAGATATAACTGAGGCGTAACACAGAGCCAAAACCAGATCCTTCAGACAAAGCACATGGGAAGCGATGAGGGTCTGACACTGTCACCATCAGCATGACAGTACTCAAAAAGAATACCCTTCATGTTCTTGTTTACTTTCTCCTGAATGTAAAAATGTACTACTGAATGTACTAACGAATGTACCAATCTCCATCTAAAAGCAGAAAGAAAAGCAAGACTAACCCTTTTCCAAACTAAAGTTTAAATTAACTTTCAGTGCCACTCTGGTGTACAGTCCCTTTTCAGGTCTGATGCTACATCTTACTCCTCTGCCCAGAACCTGCGACATCAATTCCGTGCCTGGCCTTAACACCCTGTATGGATTTGCCAGATGCATGCCATAAACACCAACCACACTGAGCAAGAATTTTAATCTTTCTACTTTTTTCTTTCTAACATGATTACTTATATTAAGTAGTTTAGGAAGATCTGGCATGACTTTTCCTCCCACTTGGATCACTTTAAAAACACAGGCACTCTCTAACTGTTGAGTTCTCTGCAGATTTTGCTACACAGCACTTCTAACACCAGAATATAGTCTTGAAAGCCAGAGAGCAACTCTAACACAATGCCACTGAGCAAGGTATCTCAAAATGCTGCTGTCCCTCCGCATGCACGGAAGAGCCACTAGCAAGGCCAGGCAGAGGGGGTTGTTTTTACTGTTGTTAAAAGAGAGAGAAACCATGGTTTGTTCCCAGGAAAGCAGGTAACCTCTCCACCAGTGACAGCAGCCACTATGCCGAAAGACATCCTTCCAGCCAGCGCCTCTTCCTTTGGCCGCACGGCCCACGCTGGGACTCACCGCGAAGACGGCATTCTGCAACCCGAAGGGGATCGGCGTCAGCCGCGCCAGGACCACCACCTTGAGGCCACTGCCGCCCTCCACGACGCGGACGATGGCACTAAGCGTTCCGCTGCCCTGGATCCTGGTCCGTGCCCAGCGGGCCAGCAGCCGCTTGCAGGCCACGTGGGCAACAAAGGTGCCGACGAGGACGCCGAGCACCATGAGCCCCAGGCCCATCATGAAGCCGTAGAGGTAACCGGCGGCCACGTTGAGCAGGATGTAGCCCCAGCCGCAGGGGAAGGACACGACGATGAAGCCCACAGTGAAGAGCAGTACGCCGGCCAGGCTGTCCAGGCTCTCGGCCCAGAGCAGCAGGTCCCGCAGGTACTGGCGCACCAGGGCCAGCGAGGCGAAGCAGAGGGCGGTCAGGACGCACACGCTGAGGCAGCTCTTGCACCAGCAGGTGCCCAAGAGGCAGCAGGAGCAGCGCCAGCCCCGGCTCTCGGCCAGCCCGTGCCCGCCGCCGCCCGCCTCGGGCAGCTGGCAGAGCAGCAGCTCGGCCGGCGGCAGCCC
>VZRE01010831.1:146574-179222 GCA_013396775.1 Cephalopterus ornatus
CCTCCCGCCCCGCCCCGGGAGTGCAGCGCCGGCCGGGTGTGCATTGCGGGGCCCCGCCGAGCCCGCAGCACGGGGAGGGCTTGTCTTGCTCTGCCCCGCGGTCCTCAGCGGCCCGCATTCCTGGCAGAGCCGGAATCCGCAGTGTTTGGAGGGGCCGTGCTGAAAAGCGGGTTATTTTCTGTCAGGGGAGCGCCGAGTTCAAGCATCACTGACGACACTGTTACTCTTGAGCTCCGTTGCCGTGTCGGCGACTTTCCCTCCCTTACGTGAAGGCTTTGTATCGCAAACACCCGGGCGTTCCTCTCCCCACAAGCGAGACGAGTCTCTCCCAGCCAGCAGCCGTCTTTGAGCTGAGGGGCGACAGCGGCGGCCCTTGGGCTCCGTGTCATCTCCCCGTCAGGTCGGCTTGGCTCTGCCTGGCTTATACGCCCGAAGGCTCAGGCACACTTTGCGATGGTTTGAACTTGAATGTTGAGCCACCGCTAGAAAGAAAAACAACGTGAATACTCAGCGAAGGCTCCATTTATAGGGGTGTCTTCTCGGGAGCCTCGCCGAGGCTCGACAACTTTGTAGGTCGCTGTTGCTCTGGCGTTACTAATGACAGGAGCCATAGGCTGCAGAAAGGGATTTGTTTTCTTTACAACTCTTAAACATACAATGTGCTCCAGTGGAGATATATTCCTCTGCTGGGAAATTCGCAGGAGTATATAAAACGAGAATGTGTGGGAGTTGTAAAGGGTGATTGGGAAAAAAACAAAACCAAAAAACTAATCAAATCTCAAAATGAAGAACATATCTTGAAGAAAGTACTGCAAATATGCACTTGCAAAATACACTGTTCGAAACAATAAAATCTGGGCAATCCAACAAATCAGCCTAAGAAAATGGCAGATGTCTTTGAGAACCAGCAGCAGAACAAAACAATTCTGGGGACTCTGTACAGCAGGCAAGTTGCAGATAAATACTTCCACCATAATTTGCTTTCATGCTGTTACCTCTATCTGAATGTGAGCATTTGATTTTGTATGTGCTCTTTGCTTACAATGCAAACACAGGCAGGGCATACATCCAGAATTATAATAATAATGGAAAGAAAGGCCTGCATTATGGCTTGTAAAGGATGATGGGCATGCTCGTACTTTCAGTAAAGCATTTCAGCAAACCGGGGGTGGCTGGAAGTTCAGTAGAAAAACAAGAAGACAAAATATTAATTTTGGGTTTAATGCTAAGAGCACATATGTCTTTGTTGTGGATTTAACTTGTGTATATTTATGTTCAATGCAGTTGCTTTTGTAGAGTAGGAAAAAGCCTGAGCGGAAATGTTTACCAGAGTTACACGCTTTATGCTGCCCCTACATTTCTGCATTTGAAGGGCAGAACCTTGTACTCAGAGCCAGAATGAATCTCCAGCTGCCACTCTAAAAGCTACAGCGTTCTGTATTTATAATCACAGAAAATGTAATTGAAAAGGGACCTGAAAATGGTATGAGGGAAATAATGGTCTATCTAAGTGACAGTTCTGACATTACACTCTAATCTATAAAAAATATTGAAGCCAGTTAGTGGAGATGCTTCTCCAGTCCCTAGGAATATACAGGCTGAAACTCCTTGACCTTATCCAGCACCGCTGCTCCCTAAAATAGCTAATCCAGGCATTCTACTATCTCTTGGTACAATGGCTCAGGAACGAAAGACAACAATCAGATTTTGAGTGACACAGAGTATGGTCATGGAGCATCTTTGGATAAACATCCAACCAAGGCCACAGGAATTCAGCAGGACTTGGGTGGAGTTGGGAGCCTCTCCTGCACACACAGCTATGGAGCTGAGAGGCAATGTCAGCTGGCTCCTGCAAGCCTTCCCAGCACACTCTTACCATCTGAAGAGAAAAAACCCGACCTTACACACCCTTGAAAATGTGCCAGATTGGCCCATTGCTGGACAAAAAGCTGGACAATATGGCCCGCCTTTCAGATTTGCTAGTCAATGAATCGTAAGATATTCCTGTACCATGGATGATGCAGTTACAATGGTCTGATGATATAAGCAAAGTAAGATCTGTAAGGAAAAGCAGTTATCTTTCCGTAGATCAATCACTACACTTAAAAAAACAGGTGAGCTTTTGAACACACAGCTTCTTGACAAACACTTTGTGCTCCAAAAAAGATAGCGTGCTTTTTTTTTTTCCCCAACGCAGATTAGGTTGATTTAGTGAATAATTTCCAACAAATGTTGTCTAACCTGTTCTTTGAAAAAGCACAGCTGGCCTGGTTAACTTCAGAAATTATTTGAAGTAATAGGAATAAAAAATACAGGTTTAGTACATATAGGTTTAAAATATTGCATTACATCAAATAAAACTGCTCCTATACTTCCTTAGGCTGAGTTACTTAGATTCTCACTAAACTCATCTATCATTTGAGCTCGTTTCTTACCTTTCTTTATATTTAAGTTTGGCATTTTTCTGAGAATCAGTGTAAACCTGAGTGGCACAGAGTAACAGCTGGAGGACAGTTCTGCTTCAAGAAAGAAAATCTTTCTATAGAAAGATGCTCTCACTATAATGTAGATTGTAGTGGATATTGAAGAATTTTTGCCATACAGGTGTTTTTTCCAGGCCCATGATGTAGGTCCAGGCTATTTCCTTGATCTGGCAGGAGCAACTGAGAAATGCTCTTTTATGTTTTGAAACTCTGCTTCTCCCATCTCATCTTTTACTTCAAGGAATATTAGTATGCAAACACACCCAACTAAGCATGTGAGTCATCATATTCAAATGAAACACATGACTTATTTAGGTGCATGCAATTGGTCCACACTGAATAGGGGCCCTGAAGATGGAGAGTAGGATACATTAAGCCACGAAGCAGGAGCTAAAATAATTCTGAGTTACAAGCTCCTGAAAACTTGCCATTGTTATTTCTGAATTGCTCTTTAGGAGGGAGAGGCAGGACTTTTTTCAGATGATATTAAGGGCCATAACACCAGTGTAATTCTAAATGCCCATTAGTTCTGTCAGCATTACTGTGAAGGTCCTTCAGTGGGAACTGCACCATTGACCAATTTAAGATAGGAGTAACCATTCTTAGGCCACAGCAGGCTCTCACTGCAACTGCCTCCCTCTGGTCTGCAGTGTTCCTTGTCATACATTCCTTTACATCCACACGAAGGAAGGTGGATGTAAACATTGCTCATGCAGGGAATACACTTTTTGCTGTTTAATAGAGTACGAGCTGCAAGGATGTGGGGAAAGCTGTTAGCGAGGAGCAAGCCATTACCAGAGAGATTATTCTGGTAGATGAAATCTGCAAGCCGTTGCTGGCCCCCACTGATTTGGATCATTCTATTTTAAATACATGTGCATTCACAGTTTTGTCAAAGTGAATGAGAAGTATTCTGAAGGAAAACAAGCTATCATGTAGCTTTATAGGAGATTGCTTAAATTCCCAGTGAAAGGTGATAATTCTGGAGTTATTGCATCAGGAACAGGAGGTGTAAGAGGAGAAACAGCACTATTAGCAATTCAGCATTGTCCAGTGTTTTAATTTTTTTGACAAGTATCTATCAAGATGTAACAAATTTTGTGTTGCTTTCACCAGGAGCTACCTAGTTCAGAAAAGATCTTTAATTAAAAGATACAAACATAAAAAATGAAGTGCCCATAAACCTCATTAAGTGTATACCTTGAAGAGTTTTTAAATCTTAGGGTGAGAATCCAAACTGTTATTTTGCAGCTTGATTTATTAGGTGTCTACAGAAACTTTATTACTTGATATATAGTCCCAGCCTCCCAGATGAGTCCAGATACAATCATGTTAAATCAATTATGTTTGATATACTACCATAAAGTCATATAATTCAGGAAATGAATGTGTTTATACATTTCTACATAAGAAATATGGTTTATACAATAATTTTACAAGAAACATTTCAAGTCAATTTGATTGCAACTCCATGTAAGGCATGAAGAAAAATTAAATGCAGTAAGCAATGTGCTGAAATATTTAAATTGAAGAGAAGATTCTGAGACATCACTATGGTATGAGTTATTATATAAATAGTCACACATCTACAACAAGTCCATTTCAGTAGAACTGAAGACTTACAGTGACTTGTATAATATTCCTTAGAGTGTCCTGTCCCAGGAAGACCAAACGAGAAACCTTGAACATCCTTATACATTAAGCAAAAGTACAGCTTCATATTTGGTATATCTGTAGTTGCCTTCAGCTGTTGCAGTAATGGAAAGCTTTAGCTAATTCTTCTTAAAAACTCCCATGGGATTCTTCCTTGCAAAAGGATATCCTTAGGTTGACAGAAGAAACTTCTGTCAGTTTTTCATTCCATGAAATGACTGCTTTGTTGCAAAAACCCCACATTAATCAGGGGCTGTTGGTGTAATGCAGAATAGCCTAAAGTTTGGAAGTCACAAAATTGCTCATGAGAACTAGACTAACACTGACTCCCCTAGGAAATAGTAAGCTAGGCAAGAAAACCCAAATGTATTACATTAATTGTGTCCTCCTGAATTGCGCAGTGCAAACATTAGATGTGCCTCAAAATGTTAGCCATGTAATTACTTACTTCTACCAGGACCACAAACTAGGAATCTACATTTTCATGCAACAGAATACATGAGGCAGTTCTGGAGAGCCCTAACTTCTAGAAGGTGTTCTTTCAAAATGAATTTTGGGTATCATGAAATAAGGTACAGTGAGAAAAGCACATCTAAGGAACAGGAAATTCTCTTGGTGCAGTCATTTATTGAGGCCGTTAACACAGATTCTCCTCCCCTTTGACGTGACGGAAGAACTGTAAAAGAAGAACTGTATCTAAATATATACCATGCTCAGGGCATTTTTAAAGGGAGAGTTGTGAGGAAATGTTAGCATATCCTTAGTGTCAGGTTTTCATCAGTTCCCACACACCTGTGTCTTTCTAGCAATATACTTTGATATTCTTCAACAAGCAATCATATTCCTTTTGATACATCTGCATCTCTTTTAATCCAATCCCCTATGTTAAAGCTATATCTATCTCTTTTATAGACTTACTTTTAAATTGCAGTAAGTTGCAAAGCAAAGTAGCCTGCATTTTCACTTTTTCCATGGCAAGGTCCTAGCAGGTTATGGATTAGAGGCCAGTTTCCCGCAATATTTTTGGTTCAAAGATTCTTGTAAACATATTTAACATTAAAGGTTAAACCAAGATCCAAAGATTTTGCTTTAACAATACAGTAACATTTGAGTTTTATTATTAAGCTTTATTAAGCAGCTTTAAGGTTAGCTTCAAGTCAGCATGAAGCAGAACATTGAGTTTGTGGGTTGGATAAATAAACACATATTTAAGTTTGCTGGTATAAAGCAGGCCACTGATCTCAGTAACAGCAGCCTGAGATTAGAAAGAAGCTCATGCGCCCTTTTCTGCACTTGGTGGCAGCTTTTCGATACAAGAAGGAGCAACACGTGATGCTGTAAGAGACAACCTTGCACACAGTCATTAAGATTAGTGTGTTTGCTAAATACAAAACCTGTGTAGAGAGCAGATCTCTGTAGGGCACACAGCTTAGGCAAGTAGGAGTCCAGGTGCATGGCAATTTGGACTTTTGAAAACAAATATTTCCAAATGGCACCTCTTACCAGGTTCAACAGAGACAGAATAGCTATGTTTAAAAATATTTAGACATGTTGAAACTATTTATTGACTTTGAGGTTGATTTCAAATGCTCATACATTGATAACAAAAAGTATGTGCTTAAACTGAAGTCATTTAGTAAACCTGGTTCAAATCATATCATTAGATAAAATCAGAAAAAGGTTTCCAAGCCTGATCTTGCAAAGACTTAGCAGCACATGGGTTTTAGTCATGTAAGTAGATCCTTTGGTCTGCCCTCTTTTAACTGTACTGTGGGCAATTTTTTTCTCTCTACAGCAGATAAACCCCAAAGGAGAATTGTAAACAGTTGCATACAGAGTTATTAAACTCACACTAAACATTACATGTTCAGGGCAAAGACATGCAAAAAACCTGAAAGCACACAGAGGTTTCCATGGGTATGCTATACAGTTCATCTCTTCTTTAGTTCAGTTCTTTACCTGGATTTAGAGTTTGCTTGTGAAGGTGTTTGTTTTGGGTTTTGAGCAAGCTGTACCATTGCTGCTCAGTATTTATTATAAAAGTTTCAATTTCATCAGTTTTCACTGGGCTACAATATTTTTTTTAACTGTCTGGCGCTCGTCTACATCCTCAAAACACTGTAGAAGCGTTTTATGTTGGATATATTGCCTCCATCTGTCCCTTGAAGCACTTAAAATTACCTTTATGAAATATGCATACATTAAATCAAGCACATAGTCCATTTGAATGAGTCTGCTGTAAAGTGTTTTCCAAGTCATCAGGCAAAACAGGCAGTCTGAAAACCCAGCTATCCCTTTAGAAAATAACACATAAGCAGCATATCAAAGATAACACAGGAAGATTTTCTCAGCCTCTAAATACAGTCTTCCCCCATTATTCCTCCCAAAGTAACAGAAATGACTATGTGAACCCCTGTATTGTTCTGAATGCAGGCTCATTACTTGCTCACACACTAAGGTGGAGTATTTCAATTTTTTATTCTAGTTTGTGCAAGGTCCTTTCCAGCTCAGCATATTCTGTGATTCTGAGAAAGGACAGAGCTCGGTGCTAATGCTCAAAAGGCTTCCTCCCCAATCATCAAGACTTTACACTATTTATACATTTTAACAAACAAAGGCATCAGCACTCATTGGTTACAGATTGCATACTTTTTTTTATTAATTAGCACTCAAATCCCTATTTACTAGTATTTCTCCTCATACTAATTAGTCCACGTGGGCATTTCTTCCCTCCATTTGAGTCTGGGGCCCATTTTGAGTAGGTGGTCAATGAGTCGGTGGCCACGAACTCTCACTGCTGGAATTACCTTTCCCCACGTTACTGATCAGGTCTGCTGACTTCACTCCTGGTGGCTCTCATCCAGACAGTCCATTCATCTTGGGATTGTCTTCCCTTTCCCTTAAAACAAAAGATTAGCCAAGTATACAATGTTCACAGTGCAATAGCTTGATCATAACTGTCTAACTATAGCTCCTGATTAACAACTAAAAAGAAATTACAAAGTTTGATTCAGATCTTGAGGGAGTTGGATCTTGAGGGGCTTGATATCGATTGTAGCAAGTCCTACCTTAGATAGAGAATTTCTTCTTCATTGAAAGAGCACATTAAAAGTTTTCTCCACCATTGAACTGGCTATCTTTATAAAACTTCCATGTAGTGTTTGCTTGCTTGTTTACTTCTTGTGATCAGAAATAAGACAAAAAGGTTAAGTTAGTACCAAATCTGGGATTTAAAATCAGTTCTTTTTTCCTATTATAAAAATTTAAACTTTTGTGAGTCCTTTTTCTCTCCTAAAAGATGCGAAGAAGATTTTTTTTAAGTAAATGTATGCAAAAGGAAGAGTTTCTTCATGTTTTTCAATTTCTTTACCATCTTCTCAAATCACTCTTTCAATGTAGTTTGTATTCCTTCATGAAACAACATGGTTTTTTTTAATGTACAGACACCTTGTGCTGCTCCATCTTTAGGAAAATATTAGTTTTGGCATTCTGTATGGTCCCACTGGTCACACTTAACATCATCCTTTATTCTCTGTTTCCAGTCAATTCCTTCCTGGCATTCTGCCTGTGGCCATGGAGTAGCAGGCATGTATTATTTGTTCAAGCAGTTGCACCAGTTGCTTCAGACTCGCATAACTCTTCAAATTAACTTCTCCATGCCCCTTACCAGCTGTTGCTGCTTTATCACTTTGCTGTCATATGGACAGCAAAGTCCTGAGCCCAGACCAGCTGAGATGCCATTCCATCCTTACAGCAGCACCACTGTAAATTCCTTACTGGAAACTGGGTAACGTAATCAGCTATATTTTTTTAATCAAAATCTAGTTTCATTCTTCGTTATGTGTGTTAATAATATTTTTCAAGTTAGACAGGACTTATTTAATACCAAAGGAAATATCGAAGAGCTATTATGTAAATATGTATGATTTCTTAATGCCTTCTGAATGTAATTCCACACCACTCCAACATAAAATTTGCCTTAATCTAAAATATTCCTAATTTTCTTCTTTAGGCACCAAGGCCTTCCAGATTGGTCTCACATGTAGCAAGACATACAAGAATATTGAAAAGTTTTGCTATGAAATACGTACATTTTAAAGTGTACCTCACCTCCTCGAAGCTCACAAAAATTTCCATAAAACAATTATTTGACAAGGAAAAAAACCCACACAAGTCATTAAAATACATTTGAAGTTGACTGTGATATTTAATAACTTGAGCAAATAGTTGCAGCGTGTGATGCCAGTGTTATCCCCAAGTACAGAAAGCAACCCAGTTAAACTGCTAAACCCAATATATGTACTTTCGTTATAGTCTCAAACACACTACATAGTCTGTAGGAACAAATATGCTGTCTGTTCATTGGAGTAAGACCCTGGCATGACCATAGCACCTCTGTTATGAGCCTCTCAATTCCACAGTGCCTTATTGCAATCATAAGAAAGAGGCTGTGGTGCCTTTTTTCTGGACCTGTTAAGTTACAGACTTTTTCTCTATCACATACCTTGATCCAAGGGGACAGAAGAGAACTTCTGGATTCCTGCAGAAGCCTTTATGTGCTCACAAAGCAGGTGTTGTAAGCAATTTCCTTGTACATCTTCCTCAAGGATTGCATCGTAGACACATACTCTAGTAATGACAAAAATTACCTCTAGTTTGAATTCAGGGACAAACTGTACCTGCTGCCCCTCAGGACCTGTATTGCCCTCAGGAGCAATGACACCAAATGTGCAGAGCTCCCAGATTGGAAGACCCAGTTCAATATAGGTAATTGTCTGGGTTTCAGCTAGGATAGAGTTAATTTCTTCTCAGTAGCTGTTACAGTGCTTTACAACTTGGATTTGGAATGAGAATGGTGTTGATAACACACTGATGTTTTGGTTCTTGCTAAGTCATGTTTATCCTAAGACTAGGACTTTGATTTTTTTTCTTTTATTTGGGGTTTTTTTGTTGGTTTTTTGTTTTTTTTTCTGGGGGAAAGGGTGGGCAGGGGGTTGCAGGGATTTTTTGTTTGTTTTTTTGTCTCACACTCTGCCTGTGAGGAGGCAAGCAAAAGAAACTCAGAGGGAGCACAGCCGGAACAGGTGGCCCAAACTCACCAAAGGGGTATTCCACACCACAGAACCTCATGGCCAGTATATAAACTGGGAGGAGTTACCCAGAAAGGGGACCAGTCAGGGTTTGGGAAGGAGGATCTGGCATCAGTCAGCAAGTGGTAAGCAACTGCATTGTGCATCACTTGTTTTTCCTTTTTATTATAATTATGGTTATAATTTAGCATTATTACTGTATATAACTATGTTTTCCTTTATAAAACTGTTCTTAACCCACAAAAATTACTTTGATTCTTCTCCCCATTCCACTGGAGTGGAGGGTTGAGCAGCTGCATGGTGCTTAATATCCAGCTGGACTTAATTTGCTAATTCTAAGGAAAATTATGTCATGAATGCAAACTACTTATCTGGCTTATGCATGGTTAATGTGCTAATAGAGGTTGACAAGTGTAGAGAAGGATCATATCTTTCTTATTTGCATCCATGGCATAAAAAAATTATTTGGACTTTTTATGTTTTTGTGCTTCTTTTTCAGTAGCTATTGTTATTTTCCTGGATTCTTTCTTTCTTTCTTTCTTTTTTGCATGGAGGAGGAGTCTCATGAAGCAATGCCTTAAAGAAATCAGAAAACTGGCAAGAAGCTGGATGTGAGGTGCTGAGAGCAAAGACCTAGTATCTTGGGTCTCTGTAAGACCTTCAGTCTTTATGATTTCACCCTATTGTTTTCTAGTTGCCCTTTCCTTTAAAATTTGTCATGTACTTCAAACTTCCAGCCCTTTGGATGTTTTATGTTACGTCATTATTCACTATTTCTCCACTTGCCTGTTTGACCAAAACTTGCTAGGCAGAAAGCAGATTACATTTCTTAGGCAGCACCTTTGGAGATTGCTTCAGAATTAAGACAACGTAGTTTCCCATGACAAAGTCAATCCCAGTAGCTTCCCAAGAGATACAGGAAGCTTTTTGCAAAGTTACCATTTACAGACATACCAAATACAGGAACAATTAATTGCACTGGCATTTGGAATCCACACAGCATTTATTTTTCATTGTCTTGATTTTTAATTAGCTTTTTACTTAGCTAAATTTAAACAGCCCTTTCTGATCTTTATTGTTATTCCTTAATCTCAGAAACTACAAATGGAGTCCATTGAAGGTAATCAAGTTGCATGGTTTTCCTTTGGCAAATCCATCATGACTGCTCCCAAGTATCTTCTTCATGATGTTCTCAGAAGGCTTTATTTGCACTCTGTATCTCTTAGATAACACGTAGAAAATATTTATTCAGAATATACTTTTACTGAGAAATGAGAAATATGTTTCTCATTCATTTCTCTGCTATACATTTCTCACCACGTATTTTATGGTACAGTACACATACCATGATCATGGAATGGAATGTCAATAATGGACAGCAAACACAAGCAAGGTTGGATCCTGCCCTGCTCCAGATCTGGGGACTGTGCTGCATCTGAGTCTTCATTGGAAGAGGCCAAAGAAGGATAGACAGGGCAAAGGAGAAGATTAAGCAAGATGTTACCTGTGTCCCCTCCCTGACTCTTGCAGTAAATCCTTCCTGCAGGATATTATCCTCTCATTAGGAACTATTTCCATGAACAGAAAACAGACTGGAGGAGGGAGGTTGATAAAATTCTACACAACAAGTAGTTACATAGCTGAAGACTTGATCTGATTCAACAGGGCTTTACAGTAACTCTAGGAGAAATTATCCTCCTTGGCATCAGAGGTTTTGCACAAGCAGAAAAGGAAAACATGGAAGCAGTCAGGCTTACCTTGCCTTCAGTGTAACAGAAGGCTGCTTCAACAACAGAGGCAATAAAGTAGTTGTAACTCTGCTGCATCCAATTATGAAGTTTCTAATTATGAAGAATTATTTAGGAGTTCCCCAAGGAGTTAATTTTAATGAGTAGTGGATATTATCTCTAAAGACCTCTTCTAACCTGTCGCACTTAAAAGCATTCCAGCTTCTCAGATGTGCTGCTCAAGGGAGCTCTTTCTGTTTTATTGGTATCCACTAGAGAAAAATAGGCAACAGCCAAGTCATAAAAAGGTTGGAGTTTATTACTTAATATTATGGCAATTTGCTGTTTCTAACCTCACTGGGAAATTTCAGGGAGGGGAAGGTGAGTGGATGAACTGATTCACTGGGGAGAATGATTGATTGATGGTGGGAAATAATGAGAAATCCCAAGGCAGCACACAGCAGAGAGAAACTTCAGCAAGAGGACAGCTTTAAAGAGAAGTGTTCTATATCCCCCCCTTTTTTTTTTTCTTTTTAACAAAAGCACTCAGTATCCTCTCATTATGCTTTGACTGGCACAGTTTTGATGGGGCAATTTTTAGAGCTCAGAAAGCTCTCCTTTCTTTGGGAAAGTTAAAAGGCTGTGCGCTTGCCACCCCTGGAAACAGCTGCAGGATTCACAGTTCACCCAGAGCTCCTAAAAAATTAGATTCACATATGTAGCTTGGATGTCCTTTTGACAGCATAAAACCAGCAGGTTTTAAGCTGTTTGTTAGGAAGAGTCTAGACTAGGTCACCTGTGGCTGGAGAAGGTGGATGTATACCACATATGACTGGACAATAAACTGCTCCTCCTCGTGCCAGCTTTTACATCAGAGCAAAGCACATGTAAAAAGCTCCAGAATATTTCCCCACCTGTTTCCGGCCCTCCCACAGACTGTAACAGTCTCTGCGGTTTGGAAGCAAAGTTGAGGAGGGAAGCTGTGATTTTAAAGCAGCACAACATGAGTCACATGTAAACGATCAGTGTTGCAAAGGGGTCTGCTGTGCCCGCCGTCCTGGGTGAGGGGCGACTGAGCTGCTCTGTCCGGAAGAGACAGTTGCAGATACAGCACGTGTGTCCCAGACATCGCTCCGTGGTCTGCAACGCATCTCTGCTTTGTGGCGTGGGGAAAAGAGGGAAAATCTGGTCAACTGAGGGGACAAACTTCGGAGCCAAGAGATTTCTTCTTTCTCAGAGCTCAGTCAAGACAAAAATGTGCCAAGGGATGAGTAAAACACTTCATGTTAAGATCTCAGAGAGGAGAGGACAAGCACACGGGAGCATCAGAAGAAAGTCACGTTGAGGGAACTCAGGACGTGGGTGAACTTTCAGGCTCTTCCTCAATGCTGGTATATACAGGCAGTAAAGCATAAAGTCTTATCCTGTAAGATACAGATTATCACATAAACATGATTCTCCATTTTCATATTTTTTGGAATTAAATTTAAACATACACTGTAGTAGTAGCGCAATTAGTATCACTACCAAAGTTTTAATCTTTTATTTCCTATATTTCTGTGGCAGCACAATTAAAAATTAGAAGAATGAACCTGACTTTAGGATAGAAGAGCCTCCTGAAAAGGAAATAATTTCATCAGGCTTCTGAGCTGAACTAAACAGTCCTGTTTAAGTGCAGAGGAGACCAAAATTAGTACATACAAGAGAGTCTGTACTGCTTATGCAGCTCCAGAAAAGAAGAGCTGCAGCAAAGGGATTATTCCCAGTGCTTACTTCAGATATCACTTTTCAGCCTATGTAACTAAAAATAAACAAGGACTGTATCATAATTAAGTTTTTAATAAAGAAATGAGAAGAGTCAAAAATAAAACAGGAAATTATTCTTCTGTTTTTACTTCCTGAGTGTTTACTAGGTAGCCAATACAGGCCAGCTCCTGGAAAAACACTTTTTTAATAATTGGACGAAAATCAAAAGATACATTTGAAGGCTGTCTCCTTGGCAGCTCTCTTCAGTGTGCAATAAGACTTCTTTAAAAACGTTAAAAGCCAGTCAATCTAAAGATGCCATGTACCTTTTAGGAGAGGTTTCAAGAGAAACTAATCTGCTTAGGGTCATCATGACCCCGAAATAATGTATACTGTCTGTCCTCATTGCATGTTTAGAATACTAGCATGACAATCAGATTTTCCCAGAGAGCATATTATTAATCTTTGCCCTTTATAATAAAGTCTTGGTTTTAGCTGTATTATATTTAGCTTATATATAAGATGAGCTCAGGATCCTGTCAAGTACTCACCCTCTATGGAGCCCAGCAGTGTGGACTCTCCTGAGACTGAAAAAATGTCCTTTGTGGTTTTCTTTAGTGTAGGAAATGGAAAATGCTAATAACTCTACAGAAAGAAGTGCAAATTGCACAGATACAATACCCTGCATGTGACCAAATCTGTGCTGGTTTCAGGCATGGGATCACATGGGATCACACACTGCAGCAGGCGAGGCACCCTCGCACTTCTCTCTGTGGGTGGAGCTCAGTCATTTCCTGAATTAGGCCAGGTGCCCTCTTGGAAAAAGCCTCAGGAGTTAGCAACTCTAATTCAATTATCCAGGGAGATTTTGGCCATGACTGAGACCTTGATACAAACCCTTAATCTCTTACCCATCTCCAGATACTTTTTAGAAAGTTTACCCAGTCTAAATAGCTATTGTTTAGCAGAATTACAGCTTTGTATATGCTATATAGCTTATACAGCCAGCTTTAGTGATGAGAACTGAAGAAAAAGGCAACAGGAATGCTCAGAGTTGGATAGTCTGAGAGGAAGAGCAGTGCAAATACAGCCCACCCAATAAAAGAAGTGCTTTTGTTTTATCTAGATTCTGTTGCCACTTATATTTAAAATAATCTGATTAGTTCAGGTTATTCAGCACCTGGAATGTTCTCTTTGCTGCTTGCCAAAAGTCAATTTTTAGGCCTTATTGTTTTTGCTAAGGGACATTGGAATGGGAAGCCATGGAGAAAAAGACAGGAGAATAGGCTTTAAGAAATATTCAGAATACTCAGCAATGGGTTTATAAGTATTTCTAAGTACACCTGAAGCTTATGAGAGATCAGAATTTCTGGCCCACAAACATGAGACACTTCAGGAGCTGCTCAATAAGAAATGATGGGCAGAACAGGTCTCACAAGAGTTCCAAATGGTGAGGATGGCTGAACCCTTGCCATATCCTTAGCAAGGGAGAAAATGAGTATTTCTGTCATCTTCCCCCTGATTAAGTATGAAGTCTTAAGGGAAACTCTTCCAGGGAGGTTCGGAGAGATGCCAAAAGTTAAACCAAAATACCATTGAAAGCTTAAAAAAACAAGATTTATTACAAAGAAGTGGCCAACAAAACGAGAAAACCAAATGACCGGGAAAAGGGGAGAGGGAAGTAAGCCCTCAGTAAAACCCCCCACTCACGCAGGTGTTACTTACGAGGTTGTCCCACTGACACCAAAGTATTAAAACTTCCCCATAGTAGAGGCTGCATCCTCGGCACATCAATGGGCTCACACGATAGCGGGCGTCTCCACAAAAAAGGCAACGTTGTTCTTCATGTGAAGCTTGAAACTCTGAGCACGAGCCATCTCCTTTTTATATATTTTGGTTGGTGATGTCTACCTGGGCAGATGTGGCCAGCATCGCCCAGCCAGAGGCCTTCAGTCCCTCCCCCCGTTGTGGAAGTGGTGCCCCTTTTGCGCACCTGTGTGCACATTGGAATTTCCCCGCACCTGCGTGATACACCTTGGGGGGTTTTCTCTAAATGAGTCTGGAGGCGTACTTCATCACCCTCCTCTTCACTTTCTCCTTCAAATGCCCTTGGAGGGCCATCAGCCAGTGGTCAGACCCTAATTAATTTTAGTTTATACAAAATGCTTCCTTCAAGGACGAAGTTCTCTCTAATCAGCTCTTGTTTTCCCATAACTTGGCAGGAAAAGAATAACTTCTCACAGGTGGCTGGGCCAAACACAGGCCAAAAGTATTAGTATCTAACTAAGCCCCGATACAGAAACAGAGCATCTTGATACTGTTTCCCTGCTCACAGAAGACGTTTCCATGTATAGTTCTGCTCGTTCACTGCTATGCCAACGAATGTCCATCAAATACCTTTCAACCGATGCCTTATTCCTCATAACCTCTGCCAAACTATAAAATCAATGGTTTTTTTCAGTGTTGACAGACAGTTTGAGAGACTATAAACTGTAGTTCTTGCAATTTACACACAAAAGCAAAGTGAAGAGAGGAATAAAAATCTCTTGCCTGCTTTGATGCCAAAATTGTGTGTACAACAAGGAAGTATAAATTCTTTTGTTCTTTTCTTTTAAGTTTCAACAGCCACCAAACTCATCCTCTGCTAAATTTCAGTATTTCAAAATACTTAACTCCAAGGGATTTTGCTGGTGAATTGAAGTCCCATCCCTCCAGTTCTGAACCTGACTTTTTCAAACCAGTGCATGCAGCCCACTTTGTATCTGGGTGTAGATGTTCTCCCAGCCCTAAACTCAGACTCCATCTTTGTATGTAATGATCCATCCTCATATTCTCTTCCTTATTCAATCAAGAACCACTTTCATCCTTCAAACTAAAGATGGAGATATTCATCAGTACTAATTAGATTAATGTGTATCTTATAGTTACATAAAGGATTTGCCAGTGGAACCCAGTAAAGGAATAAGGAAGGAAGAACAGGAAAGAAAAGGAAGAGTTTATTTGTGGAAACCACTTCATAAACACCAGGGACACCTCTGATTGCTATTTCTGAAGTAAAAAACCAAAGCAAAAACTTGCGTTTAGACCTGTAAGTCTGACTGAAACCAGTACAGCTGTCAAATAATTAGGCCATCTTGGGGAATTTTCACTAAACTGTACTCTCTGTTATATAGTTATTTTCTCACATGAGTTATGTTAGTAAAGTGAGCAGAAGAAAAAGGTCACTGAGTGAGGGAGAGACAGAATCTCCAAAAAAAGGAAGAATGCAGTTCCCACTAATACTACTAAATGTTATATAATATATGATAATGAATAAACTATTACTATCTTGATAATTGGAAGATAATTGTCTAAACCTATGGCTATAATGTAAATGGAGATGTGCTAACCCAAGTGAAATTTGTTCAAGTATCATCAGCAACTAACCATACTCTTCTCCTCTATAGGTTTGCTTGAATTTGCTTATTTTGGAAACAAAGCAAAGCTTTAACCTCATTTGTTAAAACTGTACAGGCAGCAGAACTAGCCAGTATTTTACTCTGCCCATGCCCTATTAGTAAAGTTCCCATAATCGGCAGTTTTCCAGGTGCAGAAGTTTTACTGGTGACAATACAAACAACAGAAGTGTCTCAAAAATATTAAGAGTAATAATAAAATAACTAGCTCTGATGTATGTTGCAGTAATGTATTCCATAGGTAGATATTTACCATTTTTCACCAGCACAATTTTGTGAGATGTCCTGAAGGTCACCAGCGTTAAAATTAAGACAACATAGTCAGGTTCAGTCATCATTTATAACACTGTATCTCTAGACTGACACCATTATTAAATTTACATCAGCAAGAGTGTGAGAGGCGAAGAGCACTTGGACTTTTCTGGAAAGACACAGAACAAAAAACGCTAGTATTACCTCTTCCACAAGAGTGCACATTGGCAGAAGTGATGGAAGCATGTAGCTACTAATATGAATTAGGATGATGACATCCTTATAATTAATTTCTAAACTTTACTATTTTGTCCACTGAGACTCACAACTTACTTTTGTTAAACCAGAATTCCAATTACTTTCAGCTGCTGAACCGTCAGAATTTGTAGGAAAATTCTAACTCTTTTAAAGCTGTGCTCATCCTGAATGGAACAAAATCAACTTTTTATAGTTTCTTAAAACATAGTTCCTAGAGGAGATGCTGTCTCAGGAAAATTCAAATGCATTAACCTAAGACAACTAATTAGCAAAGAGCTTTGAGTTTCAAACATGAAACAATTTATTTTGAAAAAGATCCAAATTAATCACACTGACATTACAATGCTTTTCAATTCTTTTCATCATAGAATTTCATGAAAAGCAATACATTTTTCAGGTGGCTCAGTTTTTAATGAAGCTTCATTTCCCAAAGGAGAAATATTCCTACAGTACATTTCTTACCTTTTTTAACTTTATCCTTTTTTTTAATATTTTGCTTATCTGACACACAGTTATAAAAATACTGGACAGGCACTTGCACCACTTCCACTACCCCTGTTTCTAGGTATGAGTCTCTTACTCCATCTGCCAGTATGAAAGTGTATTACAACACAGACATTACATCTCCATGTCTATGGCAGTTTATAGATGGATGATTGTCTAAGGGTTAAATACTGATATCAAATTATACTGGTAAATGCTGTACACCTACAGCACACCCCATCTTTAATCTAGTTTTGCATGTTGGAAGTGAGTGCTGGCTAAATGAGGCCCTTCTGCTTTTAAAGAGGTGATCAGAGAGAAATGGGTGGATTAGGGAAAGAAGCTTATCTAAAAAAAATTAGGAGGGAAGAGTAAGGCCTGAAGTTGAAAAATACATAGATAGTATCTCAATTAAAAGGAAAAAGCTTTCCAAACAGTGGATATACTTGGAGCATGGTAAAAAAATTAATTGGTTCTCTTGAGGTTAATAGGGAATTAGAGAGAGAGTGGAGTTGCATTGCAGACCTGTTGTGTAATTTCCCTGTCTGCTCTTACAAATGAAGTGGATGGAGATTAGCTAGGTGTCCATTTCTCAAACACAGGAAGAAGAACTAAGAAATAATGCTCGGCTTTTGGGACAGGAAGGGTGCAGCAGGGCCAAACAGAGTTGAAGAAAAAGATTTGTGGGTAGGAAACTGTCAGAGGTAACCAAGGATAAATATTTGTCAAGCTGATTTTGTAGACTCAGAGCAACATCTGTTCTGAAGGACAGGAAAAAAAAAACAAACCAACAAACCAAACAAATAGCAACTTAAGAATCAAGGCTTATTTGCCAGAGATTACAGACCTTTACTACCAAGTACACATATGAAAATGTGACCTTTGGCAAGGAGATATGATTAGACAGAGTATGCACTGCAGGCAGTGTGGCTTTCTCCCTGAAGGAGGATGAAAGAAGCAACAGAAGCTGGAGTGTGCTGGGGTTATAAGGTGGAGACCAGCATACACCATGTATGTGTCATCTGCATAGTAAATAATGGCCATAGTGGTAAGTAATGTCATTGTGAGGAGGGGGTTCACACCCTCTGTGCAGCTCAGGAACCCCACCAGGTCACTGAGACACATAAGATCTGGCCACAGCCTTTCCAGCAAGTCCAGGGTCTTCTGCAGATGCACCTTTGCCATTACTCTACATAGTCCAGTGTCTTTGAAATGTCTTAGGCATAACTTGCTTCCTTTTCTAGTGAGATCCACCCAATAAAGACTTCTGTTTACTATTCAACTGCCTTTACATTCCTCATTGTTGATAACATAAAGCAAGAAAGGATGGTAAATCTTAGCTGTTAATTAATGCTGAGAGTCAAGGACTCTGCCATAAATGGCCATTTTATTGCCACATGCAAGAAGCAAAGAGCACAGTGCAGACTGCTTTAGTGTGAGCTACAAAACAGGAAAGAATAATTTATATCACTCATCCACGAGCTATCCTAAAATTCAGCATAGATGTTCCTCTGCTGTATGCTACCTCCCAGGCAGACTCCTGTTTTCCTCTTAGGTCTGCTGAGCAGGTAGGCAGGATGGTCAGATCCAGGATAGGTCATAAAATGCCTTGCACAGTGTGAAGCAGGAAGGTCTGTGGGAAGGAAGCTGGCATGGGAACAACATGCAGAGGCAACTAAAGGGAGAGACTTCTCTGGACCAAGGCCCTGGGGCTATGAGGATCTTGTCTGTTATAGATAAAAGAGATGTCAGCTGGGATGCTATGAATGATCTAAAAAATTATAATAAAAGAAAAAAATTCATCTGCCATACATCTCTGTCAACTTTCTCATCTACACAAAGGTTTCAGATATTAAATCCCCTCTCAGTCAAGAAATTGAAATTGTCCAAGAATAATCCTATTGACAAATCAATTAGCTGAGAAAAGACAAATGAGGAAATGATTAAATCTGCTATTTTTGTAATTTTTTGTGCACTCTATCCATCACAGGATTTCTTCCTATATTCGTCAGAATTAAAGCTCTGTCCTCATAAGCTTTTCTGAAAATCAGTTGCTTTCTACCTTGAGAAACAGAATCAGGAGCCAACATCTTTGAGCTATTAAAGATGCTGCAGTTAAACACACAGTGTTACTCAGGAAAGAGGATTGTTCAACAGACCGTGCCAGCTTCTGCAAACAGTGCCCACGTCTGTCTCTCCGCCTAAGCACTTTCCCCACTTTAATTTGTGGTTTGTAGAAATTGATAGCCCGTTAGTAGGTATCTTAGGTCATCATCCTGTTAATAGCTTCCATGGTTTAATCAATTACATGACAAACACTACTAACTCCTGTTAATTCCCAAATTCTTATCGGTGAGGAAGGCTTAGTGCAGATGGAGTTTGTACATGCATGCATTTTATTTCCACTTCTCTCATTTAACCTGTTCACATCCTTTTAATTCTAGGAATTCAAATGCAAAATGGAGGGAAAGAAAAGAACATAAGATGGGAACCAGATGTGACTGGTAAACCTCCTTCCATGTACCACAGCTTTCTAAACACTAAACAAAATTGCAGAATGTCTGCTAAATGCAGAGGGGAATAGGAGACACAGCTTTAAATCTCTTGTTTTAAAGACTTGGTATGTAAGATTCAGAATTTCTGTTCCATTTCAGAAACTCGCTGGGAATGACAAAGCCCATAAAACAAAGAAATTATGTTGTTCAAACCACCTTCATGGTGTTTCATCGGATTAGAATTCTGATTTTTATCTAAATATGATAAGCTCAAAACAAGTTAAATTTAATATAGGTACCATGTTTATTCCCCAAAATACAAATAAGATATTTATAAACTCTGTTTTATAAAAAGTTAACATACATTTCCTCTTCCTTTTACATGTTAAGGGAGAATGATTTGAGTATTTGTCAATGTAATTTTAATGTTTTACAACTTTTGTCAAATGCATTTTCACAAGCATGTTTGATGATTTACTTGTTTAGTTCAGAGCAAACAATTTAATGTGGAAAGTTAAAAAGATTATTCAAGTATTATTATTCTATTCTACCATCTTGGCTTAGAGCCAGCAGAAAGCAGATTTGCCAAAAATATGCTGTTCTAGCACTTTTATTAGAAGAGACTGGAGAAAATTCCCCAAAGTTTTTGGCTAGACAATATCAGGCTGCAGTGTAAAAAATTAAATCTAAATTAAAGGAGGAGTACTCCTCTCATGTAACGGTTTGGATCCGGCTTTCCCACCGAATGCTCAAACCTTACAGTTTGCAGCCTCTCCTCCCCCCACCCCCTCTGTGAACACAAGGGAAAGGGAGAAGGGAAAAGCTACTGAAACACTGAAATGACCAAACTAAAGCTGTATAAAAATATATACATGTATTTACACTTATATACAATTAGAATACTATGTATACAGAAGAAGGGACCCCGAACACCTCCCCCCGCCCCGAAGGGAAAAGGGAAAGGGAAAAAAAACCCAAAACATCATGGCAGATTAGTGTTCAGAGGGGAGACCAGAGTGTGCCTGCAGCCTGGGTCATTTTGCTTGAAAGGCTAAAACAGTTTGGGTTTTGTGTGCTTTTTACATCAATATGCAGCACATAGGAGAATAGAAAACTAGAGATCTCTGAGAGTTAAGACAAGAGTCAACTACTGAAAATAAAACCTTGAGAACCATAGGCTATTCAGAGACTCAATAGCAGGGCCCACTGTAGGCAAAGTACTTGCCTCTGTGGCTGGAGGACAGGCTGTGGCTGTGCCCAAGCCACCCAGCTGGGCTGTGGAGAGCTCTAGTTCTAGACCCTTTGCTTGGGATATTTCTGTCCTGACTTCTTCAGCACAGCAGCATTTCCTAAGGCTGTAGCTCATGCTGTACCTGATCTGTAGCTTAATGGAGCTCAGTAGTCCCACCTATTAATCTCCCACTTTTCAGGAATATGATGCATACTTGTTTATGCTTGCATTGATACTCATGAATGTATAAGCAACTGTGAAGGGAACAGAAGTAAAAATAAAAAATGAGATTCATGGGAACCCTGATTTCTAATTAAAAACGCTACACATCTATTATCATTTTAGCTCACAGAGGTTAATAGAAAATGAGATCAAAGGCAGCATGTGTTTACCAATGGCAGATCATGCCAGACCAAGCTTCTTTGATGTCCTGAGAGATTTGAATAGGAAATGCAGATCTCATCTGTCTGAACTTCAGGAAAATATTTAATATGCTGTCACTTGGGACTATATCTGCTGGATGAATGATAAAGGAACTCACAAAAGAATGGCAAAAATGCATGAGGTTTGGAACAGAGCAGATGGCAAGCTGATTCTGTTGAAAAGAAAATTACTGTACTGGAATATCACTCTAGTAGTAGAGATCCTTGTGGCTTTGCAGTATGTTTAGTCATCTTCTGTAACATCACTTACACTGTTCCTCCTCCCTCAACCCCTTAGGTTCCTGAGGGGTTTTTTTTATCAGATGCTCCAGAGCTGCTCAGCAAATGAACGCAACGCTACCCTGGACCCTGAGCTGTGTCACCCAGCTTGTGGGACCCTGTGTTGCAAGCCAGTTCCCTTCCTCCTGGGAAAATCCTCCCCTGGGCTTCAAGCATTTGCTCCAGGCAGGGCTCCAGTACCCAGCAAGTGCAGGCATGGGGATGCCTCCCACTTTCCTTAAGCATGGACACTTTCAGAAGAGTTTGCAGGGCCACACAAACACCACAAAATGTTCTGGACGCAAGTCCAATTGACAGCACTGCCAGGTCATCTTTCAACTGGAGAAGAAAATAGGTCCCTGTGTAGGGCAGAAGCAAGCTATGAACACAGAAAGATAACTTTTATTCCTGGCCTTAAAACTTTATTTTTAATTGAAATCTCAGATGTGGAAAAACAGAAGACTGTAATAGCATTCAGGAAGAACTGGAGAACTTTAGGACGTGGAGTCACACCAGTGTGATGAGCTTCACAGAATCACAAAATAACAGAATATTATGAGTTCAAAGGGACCCACAAGGATCAGCAAGTCCAAATCTTAAGTGAATGGCCAGTACGGGATTGATCCCACAATCTTGGTGTTATTAGCACCATGCTCTAACCAACTGATGTTGTAAGACCCTGCCCTTTGGACCTGCAATGAGATTTGTGTTACAGACTGAAAGTGCATCATTTTGGAAGATCATGAACCAGGGATTTATTTTTAAAGAAGCAAAGGTATCTAGAAAGTATTGTCTGAGCTCCTGAAGCAGGTCCAGTGGAGGGCTACAAAGATGATTAGGGGACTGGAGCATTTCTCTTACAAGGAAAAGAGGAGGGAGCTGAGCCTGTTCAAGTTCAAGAAGAGATGACTGAGAGGGGACCTCATCAATGTCTGTAAGTAGCTGAAGGGAAGGTGTCAAGAGGATGAAGCCAGGCTCTTCTCAGTGGGGCCAAGGAATAGGACGAGACAATGGGCAGAAACTGGTGCACAGGAAGTTCCACCTTAATATGAGGAAGAACTTTACTGTCTGAGTGACCAAACACTGGAACAGATTGCCCAGAGGGGTTGTAGAGTTTCCCTCACTGGAGATACTCAAGAACTGTCTGGATGCTCTAGGATGACCTGCTTGAGCAGGGAGGTTGGACCAGATGACCCACTGTGGTCCCTTCCAACGTTACCCATTCTGTGATTCTGTGACTCTGAGCTAATTCTAACAAAGAGGAGGGGACATGTAATGACATTTTCCTTGTGAGCTTTCTGGAAGGTGGCAAAAACACTTGTCCCTTGCTTTGAAAAAGAGAAGCAAACATGAACCAATTCACAGAAGCAGGCATGTTGAGGAACTGACAGCTTCTTCTAGTAATAGAAACATCTAAGTGTTTAACTTAACTAGCATAGCAGAATCAAGGCTATTATTCTCTGTAAAATTATCAAGACCAAATCTCAGGGAAGAAAAAGGACTTTTAGCTGACACAGAAGGAGAGGGAAATAAACTGGCCATGAATATGTTTAGGCTGGAACACAGAAGGAAAAATGACTACCAGGAAGTAGGGTTGTCTCCTAGTAAAGTCAAGTAAAAGTGTATGAAATTTTAGGACAGCAGCCACTCAGCATATCAAAGGCCCACGTTGAACATTGCCATCTTGCAGCAGGAAAAAGAAACCATAAGAAGCCATAAGGCATTTCTAATTTGCAGCTGCACATACAGAAGCCCAAGAGACAATCAATTGGATGGCAGTTAGTAAAACCCCCTCTTCTTCTCTCAACAGGAGAGACTGCTCTCTAAGCACAAGTTGTTAATGCCAGGATTAAAAGACTGGTTCTACATCAGAACAAGTAGTTTCTTGACTCTGAGTTATGAGTGAAATCTCCCTGGACTCTGTAGACCCACCCGTTGCTGCTTCTAAAAACAAAGAGCAAAAATGTTACAAAAAGAAGAGCAACAAGCCCAATTAAGAATCTTCAGCCGACATTCAGATCCACAGCTGAGGCTGAACTGCTGTAGCAGAGGTTGGTTATCAAAAATGCAGGCCCTTATAGAAAATCTTACATACACTTTTGCTCTGAATTATGGAGATTCCAGGTAGGAAATGTATGCAATTTGAAGGTGAAAAGACCTCTGGACATTTCCACACTGACATCCCTTGTTCTCCATGCCTGCCAAGCCAGGAGCCTGCAGACCTGAAACTTTGGTTTGGGCATGTGTCTGTCTGTGAGCAGTTGAACCACTGCTAAGGGGGATGCCACTTGATTCATTCCCCCTTGACTGTGACTGATGACGAGTTGTTGCACTTGTGAATTATTTCGAAGATAAAAATTTACAAGTTTTGTGCAGACCACAAGATGGCACAGCTGTAGTAGCTATATAGAACTGCATAAGGCAGCCCGATATGAACAGATTAAAACCAAAAATTAGCATAATATTTAATGTCAATTAGGGAGACAAAAATATCCTATTCTGGTGAAAAAGGTCTTATTTCTACTTGAAGGGTAATGTTGTCTGAGCCTATAAAATCTGAAATCCACTATCTTCATTAAAAAACTGCTTCTATATTTACAATAAAATAACATTTCAAAGCAAAAATTATTTTTTAACAAGGTAGCCGGTTTTGTCTGAGATCTCAAAGAGTCCTGTAACTCTAGATTCTTTTCAGTCTAATGTTCCAAAGATTATGGAATAGCTTTTTAGTGATTTATTTTTTTAAGCTGGAAAATTCTTTCATACCAACAAACTTTGTCTATCCTACAGAAAAATTCCATTTGCCAGCACTTCAATTTTTGAATTGTAAAAGAGTTTGAGAACAATCTCTAATTAGATGTTAGATACTCATGACCTTTTGAAAATAGCCTTTTTATGATACAACCACAAGGCAGTAACTGCACTCCATGATACAGTAAGTTAGTAATATGGATTTATGGGATTCAGATTCACTGCTCTGAAAGACCCAGAAAATGGAAATTTACCCCAATCATTACTCTGGCTGTGTATCACAAGGAACTAGACAGGATAGGTTTATTGTTTCCAGAATATTTGCTTTTATTATCCCCTAACTACTAAGATGATTTCTGGTAAAGGGGAGCACACATAGATTGAGAACTATGCAGGGAGGAGGAATTTCATTATACCTGTTGTGGATTTTTAAACAAAAATTATGTGATTTTTATCATTCACTGGTGAGTTTTTCCATCTGTCTTGCAGCTGTTAAGCATCAGGCATAACAGAGGGATATTCCACAACTAAGGTTTCTAGGAATGTCTTCAATAAAAATGTTATCTTTCTATGTATTTATGTCCTGTCATGTTTGTCAGTAATTTTCACATATATCAGGGATTTGAGGGGGTCTCATGGCAGAATAATCAAAATCTGAACATAAAGTCATCTAAATACTGATAAATGTCCATCAGAAATATCTATATCTAGTCATCTAATCTATTTCCAAAGAGGAGAAAAATAATAACTTCATTATTCAGTTTTTCTTTTAGTAAATGAGAATTCCTGACTAGCATTCGAATGAAAAACTGACCTTTCCAAATTTGCTACATTTCATCTAGGCAAATTGTTCTCTGACCTGGACAGTGAGGAAATACACAAAAGCCTGCATTTTTTTAAAATGAGATCTGAAACTTTAATTAGCAATTATGAATTTGGGGTTACAGGCTTCCTTATAGTAACTGGGAAATGCCTGTTCTTGCTATGCCTGGTGTAATATTTATACAGTATGTCCTAGTAAGTAAAAATTTAAGTCACTGACATTCACTAATAATCACGGATAGGATTTTCAAAACAGCCTGAGGGAGTTGAATATATAATATTCTTCCCCCCCCTAATTCTTCCATACTTCTATCATTATCATCCACTGCAGCCCTGCTTCAGGACTCAGTTCTCCATACACAGAATGCAGTTCCAGGAAGCCCATAATATGATGGGAGGTGGGGGGTGATGAGGGGTGCTCATTCTTTAGATTAAAATCTTTCCAGGGAAGTAATCCACACTTAGAGCTCTGTAGGAAATAGAAAAAAAGGAAGAGAAAAAGGAAGAGGAAATGGGAAAAGGAAAATGAAAGGAAACCAAAAAGGAGGTTAAAAAAAGAAAAAAGGAAGAGGAAAAGGAAAAAGGAAAAGGAGAAGGGAAAGGGAAAGGAAAATAAAGGGAAAAGGAAAAAAAGGAGAGAAGAAATGGTCATTGATTCCCACAGTTATCATTCTAACTGAAATGAAAGGAATCAAGTTCTTATCTCATACTGTTAGATCCCCTATCATACCAAGCAGCATTGCTTCAGGGAGTTCTCCAGAGCTCAACAGACTGACACCAAAGAATACAATCATTCTTTTCTTATATTAATATAAATCAACACAGAAACAGATCAAGAAAATTCATAAACTGTCTGTTCACTTTTTAAATGGAGTGTAATAAAGAGTCTTTAAAATTTCAGAAACAATATGTGTCCCATGTAGAAAACTCAATCTTGCAATTCCCATTAATTTTGATGTGTACAATCAGTCCCTGAATGCTAAAAGTGCCTCTCACTGTGAAACAACATACAATGTCCCTGATGTTTTATTGTATCCTCTGACGATTAAGTTTGTGTATTTTGGTTTTTGCAGAAAACGCATGTCCTAAAATCTTGTTTACAGTTCCCTCTCTGTGTTGCAGTGAGTGACCACATTCTGAAATCATATGCATATCCGTAGAATTTTGTTTTCCTGCCCCTATCTGTATAGGTAAATGCACTGATGAACCCTCTCTTCTCCAGGCTGAACAGTCACAGCTCTCTCAGCCTCTCCAGGCCAGCTGGAGGCCAGTCACTAGTGGTGCACCACAGGGACTGATACTGCGATCAGTACTATACAACATCTTTGTTAATAACCACGATGATGGGTCAGGGTGCACCCACAGCGAGTTTGCAGATAATTTTTGGATCCAGGGGCTCCTAGGCACACGAGTGATACTAAATTCTTTGTCTAGGACCCTAGAGAATATGGCCAGGAATTTAACTTAGTTGTCTTTGGTTTGGGCTAGCACTGGGGCATTGAACCAGCCTTCACAGGTCTGGCTCTGGGATAACGGCAGCATTAGTGGGAAACATTAGTCCAAATCACTTACTGCTAGTCTCAATCTTGATCTCATCTGTAAGCAGAAATTCTCTGGGCATATTTTAGGTAGAATTTCTCCAAAGAAGCACAATATTCAGAAGAAGGCCAAAACTTTGACATTCATTACTGAAAATTATTTCAATGTCTAGTACAGAGTTGCATTTGGATAGAAATTTCTCCAAAGCTGCATTCTCTTTAGAGTAAGGCTTTTTGATTCTGTTAATTGGCAGAACTGACTCTTTATTTCAAGTAGAGAACTATTATTGATACTACTTATTGAACAATGAATTTTATTGTTAAAATCAATAACAGATAAATCGCATCTCCCTCCCTTTTTTCTATTTTGTTGCATTATTCCCCTTAGCCTAATATTGAACATAACAGCTAGGAAGCAAACAGAGTGCTTGGCACTGAATGCTCTGGCAATATAGACTTGTCAGAGATGTTTTTAAAATAAGATGGTGCCATATTTGCTTTTTCTCCAAAAATTCAGTCCCCCTCCAAAATCTTCTAAAAGCAAAAGTGAGTCTCCTCTACAGCTGTAGCAGTATGATAAAAACATCAGTCAAAAAGACCTTGAAGACCCCTTGGCCCCTTGACCCCTTCAGGTGAGAAGTACCAGGAGATGTTCCACTAGGCTGTGAGCATTGCCCAACTCGGAGAGAGGTCTTTGCCAGCAGATTCTAAGCTGTCAGTGTGGCTGCAAGTGATGAAATCATTGAACTGGAATAAGCCAGGTGGTCATTTCTGACAGCAGAATTTCAACAACTGCCAGAAGTTTTCAAAATGAAAAGCAAAGAAAAGAGCTGGCATTGTCACATCAGGTACTACTTCATCGGAGATGTGTACCTTTTAGGCAGCCTGGGAAGGGTAGATAGAAAATTCTTCATTTCACAAGACCATTGGAATAATAAAATTGTTCTTTTTGAGAATTAAAATTTTCTCAAATCCAGCTGTAGAAATGAGTTTGAGATACTCTTCTCAGATCCATTATCTTGTTATTGGATTCATGTAATTAAATCCCAGTTGCATATGAAGGATGATGGCTTACAACTAGGCACCTAAAGCAGAGCTTAGGCACTGAAGCTTTGCCAAAGTCTAAAACCATGACTCTGTGTCACAGGTCTCAGACACTCTCCCAGATTACTGTGCTGTCTAATATATCTTTATTTGTTCTTATTTCTCACCCAGTTGTAAAGCAGAACACCTTTGGCATTTTTCTCAGTTCCAGTCCTCAAACACTCTTAATTCAGAATATGTGATGCATAGGTTGGCACTGGTGGGAAGGTACATAGGCACGAAAGAAACAGTAATTATTTACACATCCCAACAAGCCTCAAGTCTTTGAATAAATTAACCGGAATCCTAAAATTACTCTGTATTCAATGGCTTCTACCAGCACTTATAGACCAGGACCCTTAAGACTGGAATTAACCCTTTGGTGGAAGCTCACATGCTTCTTCAGGTGCTTGGAAAACCATCCCCCAGGTTTGACAAACAATTAGTGATCAAAGATTTGCAATACAAAAAACCTTATGATCTCTCTTCTGACGGGGAAATGAGCTGGGGTGTACGGACTGCTCAAGACCATATCTCAGTCTGACAGGTGCTGTGAACTGAACCTCTTTGGGTTTGGATTAAATATGAAATCATTTGTACCTGAAGACTAACAATAGCAGTTTCCTCCTACCTTTTTTTTTCCCTGCGAATGTTACAAATACAAAGAATAAAAGTACATATTTTTTTATTGTGCTGTTGTGTTGTTTTGCTTCTGACTCTCATGTTTTGATCTTTTCTTTTATTCTTTTTCTTAGACCTTTTAAGTAAATATCTGACTTAGCAATCCAGTCACACCACAGGCTTTTTCTCAACATGAGCTGGAGTCTCTGCTGGATGCCCCATTACAGTAATTTTTATTATACTCTTGATTCCAAAATGCTCCCAGAGGGCTGGTGATAACCATAACGTGCATAGGAAAGTTCACACAGTGTATTATCATCACATATCTTACACATTTTACCTGCCCCTAAAATGTTGTCCTAAAATCTACCACATTGTCTGGATCTATGTGAAGGAGTGTGTTAAAAAATGTGGATTACCTTTTACAAGAAAAAACTGATATTCCATGTACAGTGCTGTGCCTATAGTTTACTTAGGCCCTTCTTGTGTACTGCTGTGCATCACTGACCTGAACTCTTCCATCTTTACTACGTTTATCTTTATAATGATACTTTTCTATCCCAAGATCATTATATGTCACCTACAGACAGAAAGGGGACTGGTAAAGGGAAACTGAAGTTCATAGCTGTGGGTCAAAAGTCTGCCTTAAATGCCAAGAGATCCCAGGCTTGGACTTTCCCACTGGCTGGGAAGAGTCTGTCAAAGGCACCAAATTATAATCAGGATGCACATAAACAAAAAGAACAAAATAATGTTCTGGTGCAAGGTATGTGGTTTCCTCATGCAGGAACAACACAGAAACCATCATCTTCATGAATTCCCCATGTGAAACTATGGCTTCACTTGCATTTATTTTACTGGTCATTTAGGAAAGAGCTCCAATATATGCAGACTGCATTCATGTTCACCTGCTGATGGACATCCCAGTTGTCTACACCGACTTGCTGTTGAACTGCCCTTGGCAGTCCAGACTGTGGGTTTCCTTTCCACCACAGGGTGGGTATGGGACCAGAGGGAAAGTAGAATGGCAGGGAGGACTTGGGAGCAAACTCAGGTCTTGCTCTGGGAAGGGACCAGGATGAGGATAAAATGAGCTCCAAGAGATGGGGACTTGGAAGTGATTTGCATTTGATGAACTAAATGTAGACACATACTCCCTGTTATAGGTGGCTGACCTAATGGTTTTCCAGGCATGCCAACACTCCTTTTGGGGTTTAGTACATATACCCTCGCTATCAATGGCACATATACTATATGGAGGAGGACTCACTTTTTCATTCTCACAATCCTAGTCATAGAAACATGGAGCTGTAAAGATACTGGTTCTCACTTGGGTCAGATTCGTCCATGTGTAAGACACAAAGTGATGAAAAAGAAAGGTAGCCTCCAGATTCCTCTGTTACTGCTTACATTGCAAGTCATGGCCACACACATACTAACTCTGAAATTTCTCTGTCTTTACTTTATGACCAAGAAATTTATGAGGGAGCTACTACAGGGACAGCATCTGAGTACTCAAACCAGAAGCTGGTTTGGGGTTGGCCTACAGAGTACCAGACCAGGTGGTCAAACCATGACAAAACGATATGCTTTGAGAGCTGAAGGGAGGCGTTGTATTATGCTAACTCAGCTCTTTAGATAGATATCAGTCAGCTCCTGCAGTAAAGAGAAGGACCATAAAGCAGATCCATTCCCTTAGCCAAGGGCAAGTAGTACAGTTCTGCTGGAAAGATTTTATTTTGACATAAACATTACATAGCGTTTTTCCTGTCATTTAGAGGTCACACACAGAGCTAACCATCATGGAGCGATTTAGTGACTTGATTAGACACTTGGACAGCTTGTACTTCCATGGAAAAAGGAAGCTTTGCTATCTATCTCAGCATCGATGTTTCTTGTTGCACAGCCCACTGCACAGTCAATGGAAGGTTGCTCTTGCTGCCAGTTTGCATTTGTTTGTTTTTCCCAGATAAAAGGGCAAAATCATTAAATACTGCCTGATCACTTCATTTCACATGAGTGAAGATGCTGGTCCAGTAAGCTGGTTTCTAAATAAAAGTTTAATGATTTGACACACAGAAAGAAAGAGAGCAGGCCCTTTTAGGTTTTATCCTCAGACACACACGGAACAACTTTTATTTCTTGTAATAGATGATGAGCAGCACAAGGCTGTGGCTGCAGGGGAGAGTGTGCAGTGCTGACCTGTGCTAACCTCACCTGGGCATTTCACAAAGCCATCATCCTTCCATTAAGGCAGTACCTGTACTCCCACATCACGGGACACCACGTGGACACATTCCTCTCTTCTCCACCTCACAGCTTCTTGATTAGACAGATTTCATTGAATGAACAGGGAAGGTGGTAAAATTCAGAGCACTTATCCTGCTTGTGTTGTTAAAATTGAGATATTACTTCAGGTAATTTTGAAATGGTATAAACAGTATCATCAGTAAGTTACACATATACTCTACTCAAATATTTGTTTGCTCATTGGAAAACAAACTTGGAAATTAGTCTCTAAGAATGATTATTTAAATCATCATCATCATGGCTAGGCTTCGCGAACGAAGATTTGTGAAGGACTCTACCCACGCTTGCTACAAGCGCGCTGATGGCTAAAAAGGCCAATGCGAGATAGACACGTCCGGTTGCAAAAGGCACAGCAGAATGGCTCCCCAGGTGGTACTGAAAGGACACGGTTCTTTCTGNAGATGATTTGCGAATGAGCTTTTTAATAATGGAAATAAAGCTTCCTAATATAATAAAAGTCCTAAGAGTTATTTTTGCTTCTTATGTTTTAATTTTTGCTTTAAAAATATCAGGATTGTATAATTTTTTTTCTTACAATTTTTAAGGAAGATTTCTCTAGACAAGGTATTCTCAGTGAATGTTAAGGCCAATCAATGGGGAAAGATACTGGGTTTTCATCAAAAACCTTTTTATCCCAAGATAGTAATCAGTCAAAAAAGTTAAATATGTAAATTATTATTGTGGCTGTTATAAGAGTTAACAAAAACAAGTCCCTTTATATTCTAAAGAAGATTTTTCTTATCTCACTCCCCCTCCTGGCTCTTGACACAATCTTTGGACCTTTTTCTTCTTGTCTCTCTTTGGAAAGAAATACATTCCCATACTTCCATTATAAAAGTCAGATTAAATAAAATACTTTCACTATTATTAAAAAAGCAAAAATTGGTCAAGATGATCTTTCCACCTCTTTTTCAAGCCATCTTTAGTGAGTGATACAAAAATTGCTTACCTTGTAAAATGTCTTGTCTTTCCTTTTGGACAGTTCTCTCTCCCCTCTCAGGTTTTCCTCTGAAATGTGGAAACGGAGGTGGAAGAAGCAGAAACACCCGCTTTCAGCAGATCACTCCAGGGCTTTTCAATATGAAGGTGTTTTAAAGTAAAACTTCACTCTAACATTCGTTGTGAAGTATAATATCATATATGCTAATATATAACACATAATATCTAATATATATTATTTTATTGTTGGTCTATAATTGCGATGCCATCTGCTGGTGGTGCGTGGTGGGAGAACAAAGTCAAAGCCCCCGTTACACGATGTCCATGAAATAACCTCTTGGCACGGGTCTGAAAATATACATGGGGAATGCCCCTCAGGACTGCTCTCCTTCCCCCTGCTCCAGCACCCTCCTCCTCACCTGCCCTCAACCCGCAGACCACGCTCCTGCCCCATCTCACAGCTCCCCGCTTGCTCCTCTCCACGAACACCAGCTCTCCAATGTCCCCGCAGCCCCTGATTTTTGGCCAGGCTGCTTCGAGAGGTGTATTACATTCAAGAACCTTATTATCAAGCCCTAGCGCTTTTACAGAACGCAGCTAATCGCGGTCTCCGCAGGGCAAGCACGGTGTGAATGCACGGTGACTCCCCACCACCCCTCCACATCGCCGAGACCTCAGTCTGGGGTCTTGTGGCTCGAGAAAGACCTCCCCAAAAGTGGCTGTACTGATTCGGAAAGCAGCCAAAATGATGATGAAAACTGATGATGTGGCCTGACAAGGACTGACTGCAAGATCCAAGTTTCTTTCCTGGAGAGAAAGCAAGTCTCCCCACGAACATGCTTTAAAGATGCCACAGGGTGCGTGCGCGGCGGGATGGGACAAACCCTTCCCGCACGAGTGAGCAGCTCCGGCGGCCGCCTCTTCTGCCCGTGCTGGGGCGGTTTCCCACGGGCAGGCGGGGCGGGCCTGCGGCTGTGCCCCCGGCGGAGCCCCATCCCCGGGGCCGGACC
>VZRE01010831.1:179270-208768 GCA_013396775.1 Cephalopterus ornatus
GACGGCGGCGGAGCGGGGAGCGGGGCTGCGCATCTTCCGCGATGTAAGTACGCGGCACTCCTAGCGTGAACCTCTACTTCCGCACGGAGCAGCTGCCAGCGTTTGGGGTGGGGGCATCTGATTGGTTCTGGTTTGCCTTTCTTTCTTTTTTTTTTTTTTTCTCTGCCCCACTCCTTTTCCCTCCCTCCTCCCCACTTTCCTTTTTTTTGCTTTCCTTCTGGAGCTGTTATTTTCTCTCTCGATGGAAAGAGGTGGAAAACAGACTGTAGGTCCTTCTGCTTCCTTTTCCCCTTCCTTTTCCCCTTTTCCTTTCCGCTTTTGCTTCTGATGGTTGAATGTGCGAGAAGAGCAGGTTAGTGGTTGTGGTTCTTTATGAGAGGTTCTGGGTGAAAACAGTCACCTTTCAAAATATGTTGCTTGGAATTTTATTATTTTAATTTGGAAGGAGCTTCTCACTAAAGAGTTTCTCATCCTGAAAAAGTTTTTTTCCCAAACTGTGCAGACTCCCTCCCATCTGTTAGACCCTGATGGATTTGAGGTGCCCAGAGTCAATGCACAGAGAACCCCGAGTCCTTTGAGGGCGAGCTCAGCGAGGTACCTTGCTGTGCATCTCGCCACCCTAAGGGGTACTGTGCTAGATCGTCACCAAAAGCTCAGCATCTCACAAGGTGCAGCTGTTAAGTTTTTTGTCTAAACTTGCCCAGCACGGAAAAAAACTTGCCCTTTCTTTGGGGCAAGGCAAGTCCTAATATATGGCAACCTCTCACCCAAAGATCTCTGAGGTATTCCCTGACCTTGATGAGACCTACAAATCTTCAGACCAACTCTACTGCCAACTCTGATCTACCTCAGACCAGCTCTTGTATTGGGGTTACTCCATAGTAACAGCTGGAAATTACATGCTCTGTATTAAAGGGCCGTTTATCTAGATGTTTTCTCTAATGTGCTGACATTAACTTCCCTGACCTTCCACCCAGATTATTTCAAGCAGCCCTCATCTGCTCGTCTCTTGATATCTCTAACCTCCATAAGAAATCATTTAAATTAGATTCTTTGTTGACTTCTGTTATTTCAATTCAAGTGTATAATGAAAATACAGCTTCTTTGTCTTAGAGATACCACTTGTAAGAGGAACAGGAGAATTACAGGCATACATCACAAAGACAGAAATCTAAGTTGCCAGGAAAGAGTTAAAAAACATTAAATGGAGCAAACTCCCGAGTTTAACTCAGCACACTGGATTAGGAAACTGCACATGGTCAGAATATCTGATAAACTGAAACCTTATGATTTTACTGAAGTAAAAAAAAATTAAAGTTGTTTAATTTTCAGCAATTTCTTAGAGCAGTGTCAAGTTCATATTTATAGGAAAGCAGATGCCTTTCACAGAACTGTGAAGAGCGGAGGGAGCTGCTGCTGTGATTCTGCGCTTACATCTGGAGGAAAATTGTAAACTCAAACCAAGTCTCTTGCCTGCTTTAAAGCAGGGACTGGACCCTGGGGGTCTTTCCTCCTGTAAGACTACACTCATGTCGTAGATATTTTAGATATTTGGGAGGGTGTAGCTATGTGATTACCCCTCAGTGAAGTAGCCCCACCTGTACAAACATCTTTAAATTAGACCAGGCAGCAAGAGACTGGCTGTAAGATTGCACAGAAAGGACAGGCACTGAGGTCCTGGTCCCACTGGGACATAGAATCACAGAATGGCTTGAGTTGGAAAGGATCTTAAAGATCATCCAGTTCCAACACCCCTACCATGGGCAGGGAGACCTTCCACTAGATTTGATTGCTCAGAGTCCCATCCGACCTGGCCTTGAACACTTTCAGGGATGGGGCAGCTACCACCTCTCTGGGCAACCTGTTCCACTGCCTTAGCATCTTCACAGTAAAGAATTTTTTACTAATATCTAACCTAAACCTACTCTTTTTCAGCTTGAAGCCATTCTCCCTTGTCCTGTCACTACATGCTCTTGTAAATAGTCTCTCTCTAGAGAGACTTAATGAGAGTAAGACAGGATTTCTAGTGCAACCTCCTCCCTGGTCTTGTGTCAAAGTTCCTCTAAAGTGTCCAAAGGATTTTAACATTTCCTTAAGGTCTTGGAGCTTTTTTAAAGTTAATTAAAATAAATTAATACAAATGTTAAATAGCAATTATAAAATTAATAAATACATAAAAATAATTTAAAATCAATTTTTAAAAATTACTTGTGCAGAAGCTTTTGCCACCTTTGACCCATGTTTACGGAGCACTTCTATTTGACTGAAATTCCAGGGCTACATCTGCCCCAGTCCTGTACATCCATCAGCCGGTGCTCTTGGTCATGGAGAGGTCTTGGCTTGTATCGCCTGGTGTGGGTGTAACGCCCTTGTGGCTCTGCACGGGCCCTTGTTACCTGTGGCACATGTCACTGGTCATCTCTTCATGTTGCTTGGATCCGTGCTGCAGGTATTTATCCCCTTGCTGAAGCATGGTGTGCTCCTTCCCATCGGACATGCTTGTGCCCATGCCCATAGCCGGCAGCTCTGCCCAGGCACCAGCAACAATCCAGCCTAACCTGCCAGAAATCTAGGACTGTATTTTACCTCTTAAGAACTGTAGAAGGAGGTTTTATTTTGTTCTAATGGTGCTTTAAGTGATCCTTCCTTTGCTCTGCATTTAGTCTTTATTTCTCATTGGGATAAAATTTCCAGTATAAAATTAAAAATTTAAAACCCTTCAAGAACCCAATCCTCATACTGAAAATTGAGTGTATGATTTATTTGGATATGTAGAGAGGACAAATTTCATCTTACTAAGTAAATTTCATACTTTATTTGTTGTAAACTTGGTCCAAAGCAAAGTTCAGTTTAGAGACCAACTGTGAAGTCTTGGATGTGGGTCACAACTCTGTTCATTCCCGACCAATCTCAGCCTACATAACACAATCACAACAGGGCTTGGCACTTGGATCCTAAAGTTTTTTGTTTGGTCTCACCTCCAGGAGCAGAGAGTTACAGCTTGTGCTGTAGAAGCTGTTTAAATACTACTAGCTGTTTATCAAACCAAAGAACTTTTTCATTGCTGTCAGCTCTCAAAAATGTATGTGCCCATTTCGAAACACTGTACTGATATTCATAGCAGCAATAGAAACTGTATTTGGAAGATTTGCTTTCTNGAGTTTTTTGTTTGGTTTCACCTCCAGGAGCAGAGAGTTACGGCTTGTGCTGTAAACACTGTACTGATATTCATAGTAGCAGTAGAAACTGTATTTGGAAGATTTGCTTTCTTCCCTTGCCTACACTTATAACAGCGTTGCCCAGAGGACTCCCTTTTGCAGTTCAGGCTGAAGTATTGATGGGGATTATGTTCGGAAATGTAGCAGGGTGACAACAGATGGCAGTCGCTCATATCTGAAGTGTCATATAGTGACCCACACCACAGCAAAACCACCTCATCTTAAGAGGAAGGAGCAAAGAAACTGGAGGAGACTCCTTCTGTCGGTTCCACTCCCCATCCCTGATTCTTTCTCCAGACTATATGTACTGATGTGGTGGTGCCTGTAGTGGGACTCCAGCAGGGACAGTTAACATGCCAGCATGTCACCAGCAGTAAGACAGGGCCCTTCATATAGTCCCAGATGGGTTGGTGCTGTGTCGCTGCTGATGGCAGGGCTCAGCCTGGAATGCTCTGCCACCTCTCTTTGTGGAATAACTCCCAAGGATCATCTTCTCAGACTCTACATAAGGAGTTACAGAATTTCACCTAAGTATTTAAATAGCTTCTTCGTCAGGTGTCATTTACAGTGGGAAGAAAAGGCAGACCTACACACTGAGAGGGCAAGCTGAGATCACATACAATTTTGTGGCAGACGTGTTGCAGGGAAGGATCTACAGCAAGCACGCTCATGATGTCCTTGCCTTCATAGCTTATAAACCTCTATGCTTTCTCTCTCCCCTTTCTTCTGTATTGGGGCTCTACTTTCTGTCAGAGGAGTCCTCAGATTTGCTCCCATACATCTGATGTTGGTGTCCCCAACACCCAGTCTGATCCCTTCGTGCCACCAGGCTCCTCTCCTGACCTATCCCTTTGCTGCTTCCACCCCCACAAACCATGAGTCTCTCCCACCATCTCAGATGCTCAGTGCATCCTCCCAGGTATCATACTTGGTCTGCTTCTTTAAACCACTTCTCTCGACCCTGAATCCAGTATCATTGTAGCCATACGGTATCAGGTTGTGTGCCTAAACATCATCCTTATAATCCATAAACAAATTAGAAATAAAAGCGGTTCTTGTTACGTTCTTGATATGTAGTGCACACAACACAGGAGGAGTTAAATAAAGCAGTACTCTGGGGGAAGGATGGAGACACACTAAGAACTTTACAATTGTATGCAGCCTCATGAAAATGTCATGTAGAGCTTAAACCGTAAAATCTGCACTAAATACAGCATTGTTTTTTATTAATGCATACAAAAAAAAAAGTGACTTTATTCTTTCTCTCTTTGTTTAGATATTAAGAAGAGCAGACAAGAACGGTAAGATTGGTCACTTGTCTTCCCCCTCCCTTTGCAAAAAGAATCCATTGTTGATTCACCATCTTAAGTCATCATAACAGGAAAGCCAGCCATCCCTCATTTCATTTTATATGTTCTGCAGGTTCAATGCCATGTATTCTGTTGTGCATTGATCCTCCCTGCAGGTTCTTCAAGGGCTGATCTTGTGTTTTCACATTTTGGTGTGTGTGTTTGTTGGGTGCATGTGCGTGTTTTCTCAGTGACACTGACAAAAGCTGGTTTGAAATACTTGTTAGAAGCTTCATCTTAGTACTTTTTAAAAACACCATGGTATCTGGAAATCACATTTGTTTCCTACATTTTGCAGTTATATATTTTTTGACATGTCAGTAAGCAAAATAAAGCCTTGAACCCAGCTCACGTATTTATAGACAGAAATCTTGAGGGTTTTGTTAACGAGAGAAGCAATGAACAGTGTTAAACTCACAGCTAAGACAGGTCTAACCATGACAAGTGATTCCCAGTCAAACCTGAGAAAATGGATATAGGGTACATTCAATAAAGAGAAGGCAAATAGATACCATTTAGAAAATCTGAGATAATAACTTACAAGGGAGAACTATTGACAAGTAAGGGGCTACTGTACAGTTTGATGGTATAACTGAGCCTGTTGAATAATTATTTACTGTTGCTGAGAGGGAAGTCCCACCCCCACAGCCCATCTTTGGTTGCTATTCCTGCCCCAGCTCATGTGGAGCAAGTGGCACTTCCCGTGAGATCGTGATGGCCACCTTCAGGAACCACAGAATCCATCAATGTGACAGTGTTATGGTAATGCTTTCTTTATTATCTCCCTCAGTCAGCTCGCCAGTGGCTTGCATGGGCAGTGATGGTGCAAGTTGAATGCCAAGGTGAGGGCTGGAATGGGGAGGAGAAGAACCTCCCCTTCAGCAGTGCATTTGTAGGTTAGCTACCTGCCAACCACAGCCAAGCTCTGCTGGCATCCCCCACAGACCTCCTCAGGCGTTGGAAATAGATGTGTATGTGTCTGCCCTGCAGACTGATGGGACTCAGAGTGCACAGTGCAGAGCAGAGGTCATCATCCCCTTGGAGTCAAAAAGAGTCCCCTACAGCTTTGTGTCCCTGCCCTGGACTTTGAGCTCATGCCCTGGTGAATCCACAGCACTGCAGTGGTCAGGAACACTTCCAATCCTCATTCGGGTTTTCCCCCCATCCCCGAGATAAGCTCGTTACTTGTCTCATTTCTAATACTTGGCTATGACAGTAAGAGAAACAGCTCACATGATCCGTGACAAACTCTTTCCACAATACAAAACCTTATCCGCCCCAGAGACTTTGGTTGCTGTTATTCTTACCTCTATACGTATCCTTTTCAATGTATTATTGGCAGAATATTGGCTAAGTTCAGTCACTTTAGTTCTATTAATATAAGTCCATGAACTTGAAATGGTTTCAGGTCTTAGTGCTTAATTGTGTCTGCTAAACCATCAGTTGCCCATGGGACTTCCACTTTGCTAATCTAGCACATCAAAGGCTCGTGCCTCATTAACAGGGAGGAGATTTCTTTTAAAGCTGTGAAGTTAAGTACATTTTCAGAAAGGTTATTGGATATGTGAACAATTACTGAACATGTTTCTGTTGCCAACACAGGTTATTAGTTTTTGCTAATTACTGGACTACTTACACTTTCAGTGTCACCTTTCTGCCCTGTGGGAAACCAAGCATTGGCTTTCAGTAGCAAAGACTACCTTACTGTCCATGACACGGCCCTGCTAAGTGCTCCCATACACTTTTAATAGAACTTTGTCTGCTGTATTCATTCTCTCTGTGAGATTAAAATACCCCCAGAAGTATTATCATCAAAAACTTTACTATATTCTTTCCTGACAGCAAGGAAAAAATACATCCAAAAAAGCGGATCAATCTGATAAATAAGAGTATTATAGGAGGTAGCCTTCTCACTATGAATTAAGGGACTGTGGGACTTCAGGTAAGCCTTCCAAAGCAAGGAAAGACAACTATTCTTGCAAAGACAATACAAAATAAGAGATCAAAAGAGCCAAGAAATTCAGCTGAATTGCTGTTACTCAAAAGTACTACAATGATTTATGACATCTGTGTTTAATTGAGAAAGTCCTTAAGCAAACAGTCATTCCTCTATGTGAAAGAAGTCATACAAATGTGGTGGCTTCTTTCTTGCCAGCCCCAGTGTTTATATAATTCTATTACTGTTCTGTTTCTGGAACTATCAGCTGTGCACAGCTTCCACTCTATCTATAGTTCTTTCATGGCTGAGCAGCTCTGCTCTGTGTGGAGCAGATCTACGCTCCTTGCCGTAACTGAAAGGTCATATGACTTTCTTAGATGGAGGACAAACATAGGGAAGGATTTTTAAGAAATATATGGTTCATAATATTGACAAAAGCAACAGAAAACCCTGAGGGAAAAAAAAGCAATTTCATAAAGGTGAGATGTTGCACATTGACCTTTTTGGAAAGGAGAGGTTTCAGGTCTGCATGTCAAAATCAAATTTTGGTCAGATTTGCTTTGTAAAACTCCATGCACTCAAAGTAAAGTGTGTGGATGTCACATAGAACTAATTTCAGCTAAAAGGAAAAATCTTCATTTATTTAATTTTTTTGCTATTTAAAACAAAATCAAATTCACTAAATTCCTCTCAAAAAATAAGATCTTGTCCGTAGCCTGCAAAGGATGGAGTGAAGAAAAATGGGAAACTGAAACTGCCAATTTTTTACATCTCTCATCTCACAGGCAGCAGTAGTAGCCCCACACATATGTGAATGTGGCACCTTTATGTGCTTGTCTGCATGAGGTGTTTTTCTTGCCTTTTGATATGCTGAGATGGACATGGAGTTCCCCATTAGCCTTGCAGTGACTTGCAGTCAAGTGAAACGATATCAGTTGCTGATAAAGGTCACCCAGGGGCCTCTCCTGACCATGCAGCTTTGACATGTTCCCAATTAGAAGAGCCTCTGCTATAATTCTCTCCTCTTAGCACAGGAATGTAATTCCAAATACAGATTATGTTACAGAAATCCAATCACAAACAGTCTGACTGTCAAAATGGATGGTAAAAAAAAGGTTATAATCTACTGATAATGCAACTCTTGATCTTGCAAGAGTAACAGCCGTCCTTTAGCTGAGGGAAGGTGCCTCAACACTGCCGGTTCAACACAGACTGAAGACAAGGAGCACCAGATAACAAGATAACTGGAGAAAAATTCCCTGCCTTTCCCTGTGTTATGGTAGCGATCATTTCCCAGCCTCATGGGGAAGACAGCTACTTTCACCAGTTAGCAGCATTTCTACTTTATCATCTCCAGCTTTTTCTTGGGGAGCCTGACAGCTGCAGACCTGTTCTCTTACAAAGGTGGAAACAAATTACCCCAAGCCCAATGACTGGCTTGCCTAGCTGTGGGCTGCTGAGTGTATGCAGCGGAACAACAGCCACCCTTTAAGGCATGAATCCCCTCTTCTTCTCTGGAAACATGACATGCTCTGGCATTCAAGACACCCCTCAGCACTTTTCAGTGTGGAAACATCCATCCAGTCAAACCTGGAGGGAGGAGGAAGTGACCCCCAGCCATGTCCTCCAGGAAGAGACCCTCTCAGCTGTCCCTCTCCTGCACAAATTTAGAATTGGTATTTCATTATTTCCTTGTTCCAAACTTAACAGTTCTTGCCCCCAACTCAAGCAGGAGCTCAGGTTCCAAGCAGCAGCCATAAGGAGGGCAACTCAATATGACAGGTTTAGAAAAGATGCTTTGTATATAGATGCTGTCATTGATTTGCATATACAAGTCAGCTATTATGAAAAAGCACTGAGTATAACCTATATCTCAAACATTCTCAAAGCTCCTAAGAGAAAGATATTTGAAAATATCATAGGTGCTATAGAAGCAGACACTTTCAAAAAAACTGAAAAGCTTTAACCATAAAGAACACTGCAAACAGTATGCTTCAGGCAGTCAAGAATAACTGCAAACAAATGAGGGGAAATTTTAAAAATTGACTAAACAAAAGAAGATTAAAGTTCCATAGATTGCCAAACCTGAGTATCAAACAACCAGCAGACTAGGAACAAAATCTTATTAATGTCAGAACCAGTACATTTATGTCTGCTTTCATTTTTTTCTCTGACATTTCAAACAAGCCCTCAGTGAAAGCTTCCCCCCCCCCCAAAAAAAATATGGTTTTTAATAATATCTTTAAACTAGAATCTCTAAAATAAAAAATACAGTCAGATGAGATTAATCTTTGCTTTCTGTCATGGGTCTTCATTCAGAACTCCTGATATCCATGACACAGAGCAGGGACATAAGACGTTTAAATGTAGAATTCTCAAACAGTATAAAATATCACAAAATACACCTGTATCAAAATCTTTGCTGATTGCAATGATCTGGGGATTTCAGCCCAGCTCTAAAATCATGCAAATGTTAGCCCATCAGAAAACTGTGGGTCATAAATACAGGATTCTTTAAAACCAGTGCAGCAGTAGCATCCTATTCCTTCCACTGGTGTCAGTGGATTGATTCACAGATCATACACATTTGAGTAACCCAACAAGATTTCCACAGAATAACCAAAAAGCCACTGAACTGCACCTGTATGATAATCAGGAGGAAATCTTGCAACTCTAGAGTCAGTTTTGCAGAGATCAGAATAGGTGTTTTCATATTCAGTATTTATGGACAATGCCATTGCAGGATAAACACTGACTTTTCAGGTGAGTCTTCTACCAGCTGCATCTCCTCATGTGTTTCGAGGTGAGCTCTGGCAGGATGACAGCTGCCTCACTACAGCAGTCCTCACACCATGACTTCTCAGTGGCTCTAGCTTGTTTACCAGAGTAATACTTTATGCCATCCCAGAGGACTAAGGCAATATGCCTCTGAGAGGCAGAGAAAGCAGGGAAGGGGATCTCTTGAATCTAGCCTGAAGTGAACTGTAAGAGTTGGCCTGGAGACTCTCTGAAGTTTGCCACTTAGTGGGTTAAACTTTTTTTCAAGAAAAATTTTATAGTTACACCAAAGCAAGGAATGCCAAGTCCCTGATTTCAGCATTTTTTTCCTAGGCCAGTATCTCCTAATCTGGGGCTATAACATCCTGACATGAGATCTTCAGCCAGCCCATGAACTGCCCCCAGCAGTGCTGCTCAGTGGCTGCTGCAGCAGCACATGGACTCTTCCCTCATACAGACCTGCCAGATAGGTCACAGCATGACAGAGTGACTCATCACTTGTGTGCCCTTCCTTGAGAAAAACAACAATATGCAAGAATCCCTTGAGGAAGCTCTATGCACCATGATTCCCAGAAAGGCCAGGTTTGAGTGGTCCAAAGTGGCCACGTTTGAGCCATACATACATTTACTGGATGACTTTACAGAACTCATATTCTGAACAGGAGCCAGAGGACAGAAATTCCCTGAACTGCAGCATCCGAGATTTAAGCTCCTAAATTACTCAATCAATACTGGTAAAATGGATTAATAAGGCAAAGCCCTTGCAGCACATCTCTATGAACTCAGCACACTGCTGTTTGCTTCCTGACCATCTGGATCCACTGCAGACATCACCCTGGCTCCTGTTTCAGAGCCCAGGCTCTTCTGGGGGTAGGATTCCCCATCACACCTCTCTGAGTCCTTCAAGTGCTGCAGGGCTGGACTCTGTGCTCCAAATTCCAAAAATTATTGCTGTAGAGACAACCTAAATTCTCTCCCTGTTGGCCTAGTCCCCTTGGAATCACTTGGTTGCACATGCTAAGCTTTTCCAGCATAACAGCTGGAATAATGACTCAGCCTTATTTCTGATTCTATCAACATGCAGTACAGGTCAGAGTCAATGAAAGCTAAGTGCATTTGCCCAGACTCTTTAAAGCTTCAGCCTATGTCTGCGCTTCTTCTGATGCAAGCCCTTTTGGCTGGGACCTAGTGGATATTATTAGCATGCTCACTTTGGCACACTTAAACTTGTTATTTTGGCAGCTCTTTCTTGGTCTGATTCCAGCCAATGTGCCATATGCCAATAAATTGGGTGGTTTTCATATTTTTGCATGTGGTTCATCTGTGTCTGTTGTCATGTGTTCCCCCATGCTACATTGATCTCTCTGTGCATATGGTAATATCTTAGAGCACTCAAGTGCTCTGCTCCAAATCTTTTACATCAGGTGTCACTGTCAGTTCCTTCCAAAAAGACAAGTCCCACAGCAGGTCCCCAGGAGCAGGTGAGCTGGGAGGGGGATCCATTTCCTAGTCCCTGTTGTACCTTCCTGGTTAATAAGTACTTTCTGCCACAGGGGATTTTTCTATTTATTGGTTTCACTTGTTGTTATCTCTTCTTCCTTTGCTAATGGTTGGCCTACAAGGGCAGAAATCTATGTTCATAGAGCCCCAGACCCTGAACAACCTGACTACCCTGGCAGCGTGCATGTTGCTAGCCTGGAGACAGGCTGGAAACCATCTGTTTGGGCCAGGGCAGTGCTGTGGGTTCTACTTTTCAAATCCCTGGGTGAACCCCAGGATGAGTTTTAGCCCAGCGTGGCTTTCCCTTCTGATTGCCATAAACTCTTCCATGTGGCTCTTGAATCACCATAAGCTCTAGGGCTGCCATTCAGCCATACAAGCTCCATCTGCTGTGATTCCTGATATGAAGACTGGTTTGGTGATCCTCCATGGAGCCCACAGGCATGTTTAACTGCTAGGAAAGGCTCACAGTCCTAACTGGAAGCCCGAAATAGTGGACAGTGGAAGTGACTTTGTTGCCCTCTAGCATTTGCTGGCATCTCTGTGAGACATCCTTTTTCTCTACATGACCGTAACTTCCTTTGCTGGCTGTAGTCTCGCCATTTGCCATCATCTTTGTACATATAGTCTCTAAATACGTGTTCATTGTTTGCTTGATATCTTTTGACTCACTTTCAACTCCCAAGAGAGAGTATGTGTGTGGCTTTTCTCCATCAGATATCTAAGTCATCCAGTGTGTGTTCTGGAGATGGCTCGGGGGTATCACTTAGGCCTATTGTATAAAAAAAAATAAATTATTTAATAGAGAGGTGAATTTTACTTAAATAAATGAAAGAATGTGATCATAACCTGAAGGAAGGCTCCTCTAAACCACTGTGTAACTCTATTTCTAAATTTGCAAGTGCTGCATGGGGAGATTCATTTTATTGTTTATATTTTTGTCTGCCAGATGGGAGCATTCTGGCTTCAAGGAGGATGGGTGACTGTGCCTGTTTTTGAAGAAACACTGCTTTTGAAAGATGTCAGAGAAGATAGACAAAAGCAAGGAAGTCTTGCAAAACAGCTTCTTTGAGACAACATTGCAAGGGAAATGCTGCTGAAGGTTTATTACTCTGAGGGATGTGTAGCTTCAGAGAAGTTTGCCTTTCATCAGTCATCCTTCCCCTGTCACTTTGCCAGTGGAAAGGATTGAAGCATCTATAATAGAAGTTTCTGCTCAACTGCTCTGAAGCACTTAAACCAAACAGTATTTATCTGGTGCTCTGAGGGCAGTGAGGTGTGCCCAGGGAGGTGATGCTGAGGACATGTAACACAGACTTTAAAGTAAAAGTTATGCTTGATATTCTTGATACTTAGGGGAAAAAAGAAAAAGAGCAATAAACAGGCCAGGCAAATGTGTCTTCAATTTAACAGCACAAGGAGCACGTTTTAGGCTTTGGGTCTGAGCTTCATCTGAGCACTGAGGAAGCACAGGAGTGGCCTAGGCCACCGGTGGCTGAGTCCCCAGCTGCACTAACAAGACAGTTACACTCATAAAATATCAGAAAAATGCCCTGAGTAGTCAGAGGTGGTTTTAGTTAATGTAACTGTATGAAGCTCAAAGCTCCTTGTGTTTTGCCAGCATCAAGCTCAGTGATGTGTCAGTCAATGTCAATAACATTCTAAATGTTATTGAGAATAAATAGCAATGAAGCAAAAGGCAATGTCTGCTCTTGGATGATAAATTTAAAGGAAATATCTAAAGTGCCCAATCTGGCTGTTGTCAGATCAATGATTTTCTGGACAGAAATAAACAGACATGTTTCAGGTTTTGTGTCATGTCCAGGCTTTTCTGTGGGTAAACTCATAATATGTTTATCTCAGGAAAGTTGCCAAAAGTCACTAGTTTCTTGAGTACGTGTATAACTTGCATACAAATCACCCTTCCCAGCAAAGGATAAAGCTGCAGAGGCAGTTTGCTTAAGCAATTAACTGTATTTGTATGAGCCAAAAGAAGCATAGCTGTGAAAAGAAGCTCCTTTCAACAAACTCAGTATTTGATATTCCTTCCCTGTAACCAGTGCCAAATGGCAAATGTATTTAAATTCTCAGTCAGGTAATCATGACAGTTTTCTGCCATCTTGGTTTTTAGCTTTTGTAGATCTTGACATTTTATTTTGATCATAAGGATGATCTCCAGCTACAATCTGTCTTTTCATATTAAACATTTCAAAATGGTTTTGTTGAGGAAGACATTTAATTTGTACAATTTTGAAACCTCTTGAAGATTACATATCTGAAGCCATATATTCAAGTCAAAAAAATTATGAAATTAAGAGCAAGTAAAAGACAGAGGAAACTCCTCAGCTCTACTCTTTAAATCTGCCTGCTGTTGTACAGCATGTATTTACAGGATGTAGATACTGCCTTTATAATAGATTCTTCACCACTATAAAATTAGGCCAAAATACATCTGGTGCTTAGGACATCTTAATCTTATCCTATGCAGTTGTTTAGTGCTCTGTGAGGGATTCAATATGTTACTGAAGGAAGAGAAAGAAACATGTGAACCTAAATTTAGTGCTACCCAAATAAGAGTTATGAAGTGTTAGGTTATAAAAACATTCTTTATGCTTCATGCAAAAGCTCAATCAGTTTAGATAGATTATTACCTAGCTACAGTTTAATCTTTCAGACTTCTTCTAAATAACAGCAAAAGGTGAATCTTTCTTTGGCTTTTGTTTGTTGATTATCACTCTTCCATTTAAAACTCACTACACTAGGCAATGTGGAACAAACTGCCTTAACTGTTTTAATTAAAAGGAGTGGATTTGCCTTACCCTGACCCATGCACTTCTTCTGAAGTCATGTCTGTAAAACAAACAAAAGAGGGAAGTTGTTCTTTGTGACAGGAGCAAATGTCAGCTGTAGCTGAGGGATCCGTGATGAAATCTCATGGACTACTGTGGGGTCAGCTTTCCATTTACAAACATTTATTATTTAACATCCTGTTGACAAGCATTGGCTGATTTCACACATCACGTTCTATACGATGTCATTCAAAGCCTCATCCAGGCTGTAGATCATTTCAGCATGCAGAATTATCTTACTTACCTTCCTTTGACGGATTCCTTCTCTTTAGCCTTGAATCATATATTCAGGAAAAAATTAGTTGTGCTGACTGTCATATGTTGTTTAAATATTCACTGTGATATGATTAGAGTCCAGAGTTAACAAACTTTAGTGCTCCTTGCTCCCAGAGTCCTACTTTCCAAAACAGACAGTAGCATAAAGTCTGACACTCCTACCACTGCAGCTATGGCCACATTGTGAGTTGGGCAGGCTGTCTGTCCACACTGCAATACCTTTTATACATTTCTGGCCTCATTAATAAATTAATTAAAATATATTAAAAAGCATGGAAAATTTGAAATATAGAAACACCTCTGGGAATTACCATACATGCATAATTGAGGTGAGATACGAGTATGATCCCTTTTTTCAAAGAAATTATATAAAAAACAGTGTTGGTCATGTTTAATCTGACAAAGGAGGGTAGAGCCTCAATCTGAAGTGGTAATATCATGAAAATATAAGAAGAATTAATCTGTTTAACATATCTCATCAAGGATTTTGTCTCATGTTGTCAAGGACTTGCTATAAGTTAAAGCTTGTAACCTGTTATAGTTAAATCTAACTTCAAAACAGATGAAACAGACTGCATTAAATAATGTAGTAGATATTGTAATAAGGACTTTTCCCACTTGAATTAATGTAAACCATATTACTGTTCTTCTACATGTTATCAGATGGTACTTTCCCTCCCTCTGTGTCCCATTAGTCCCGCAGACACTTCTTAACTACATCCTGATATTGATAATGATCAAGACCAATGAGGTCATGATTGGGTTTGTCCCAAACAAATGAGAACAGCAGTTATTTCTAAAATAAAGTTAACTTTTTCATAGTTGGACTTCCATGAATATTAAATGGCAAATTCAACTTCCATCTGAAAGTTGATCTGAGTATTTTGACTCTGGTATCATATATTCTGATACATGTCTAAACCACTTTTCTCATTCCTGTATTTTGTTGTAACCTTCAGATAAATTATGCTGGTAAACAGAAATGTTTCCTCTTCCCTGCTGACCAAGAAAATTAGCTTAAATTCTTTCCAGTGAAGAGGACACAAAGCTGGCTTCCTATTCCATGAAAGTCAAACTTCTTTTTTTTTTTAAATTTATTTTGTTAATTACACACCAAGCATGGAACTTTTTTGAAAGATGTATTTTATGAAGAAACTCAAGTGTTGCATGCCAGTGCAGTGTATTGATTAGTGTTTGTAGCTAGAAAGGAGAGCCAGGGTCAGATCCCTGCTGCTATTTAATTGTGTACTTGAGTCTCAGTCTCCCCTGTGGAAGGCAGGGAGCAGAGGAAAGAAAGAGGAGGAATAGGAAAAGGAAACAGATAGCTCTAGGTAGCTGAAGGAATTTTTGTTGAAATAACATGTTCCTTCAACAATTGCTTGCTTTTGGATTTCCCTGGATTTTCTCTGCCCCATTCCATCTTAGGAGGTTGCTGATCTTCCATGCAGAGGGCAGGGAGTAAGTAGGGGAAGCATGGGGCAGGATGGGGAGAAGCCACAGTGAATGGCATCACGGCAGAAACAGGACTGTACTGATGTGTTTGCCAATAGAAATTTATCAACACCAAACTATCTTTTCTTGAAAAATAAGAAGGAGGAAGAATAAATGAGTTACCAAGCAAACTGAGAACTCTGATACAACAGATGATGCATGTAACATCGTGTTCTTTATCAAATATGTAAAGTTTCTGCATTTAAGCTGGAGACCTAGAGGGTTTTAATACTTTCCTCTTCTAGTGAGTGAAGTAAACAAGCAAAACTATGAATGAAATGAAGGCAATTTTCATTTCTTCTTGTTTCAGATGATGGAAAACTGTCCTTTGAGGAATTCAAAGCTTACTTTGCTGATGGAGTTCTGAGTGGAGAAGAACTGCATGAACTTTTTCACACCATTGATACACACAATACTGAGTAAGTGCCCCCTTCTTACAGTTCTGGTGCCACTCTTTGTACCTAAAAGTGGAAAAAAGGCATCAGGCTGATTTAGGAAACAAGCCTAAGTAGAAAGCTGCTTGAGGGAGTCTAGGCTGTGTCATATGGCTGTACAAGTGAACTGTTTTGAAACCTTGTTGATATACTTGCATGTATGTTCCAATAAATGTGATTTGGGTAGCTGAGAACACAGGGTGGAAACTGAATGCCTTCTGTATTCCCCATCCATGGAAGGAAAACCAGCTGTGGCCTCCTTCAGGAATAAATATGAATTCCTCAATACTTGATCCCGCTGATTCAGTATCTGAGATGAATACTTGGAGCAGAAGTAGAGAAGTTGAGAAGGGAGTAAAATAAATGAAGCAATCACATACAGTAAAGAGCTAAAAAAGCATTCCTGTCTGGTGGCATGGCGTTGGTGCTGTCCCTTGGGCTGTTTGGATATCCCCTTTATGGCTGGGTTTAACAAGGCCATAGGGAAATTAACTGACAGGAACTTCATGAAGTTCAACAAGGAGAAGAGCAGTCCTTGTCCTGGGGAGGAATAACCCCATGCTTTTGTGGAAAATGGAATCAAATTAAATGTAGTTTCATAGTAGAATGCACAAGATTTTAGAGATTGTGCCAACATAATGTCCTGAAGTAAGCAGAAGAAATGCTACTCAATCTGTTGGGCCTCTGGGGAATGAAAAAATACTATAGGTTTTATAAAGTGATGGGGTGAAGGAGGCAGGGAGGTGGTGGAGTCGTCACCCGTGGAGGTATTTGGGGGAGTTGGCAGTGAGGGGTTAACAATTGCACTCAATGGTCTTAAAGGTCTTGTCTAACCTAAACAGTTATATGATTCTATAGTTTCATGCACCAGTATATGCTGGGGGCCACCTGTCTGGAAAGCAGCTTAGTAGAAAAGGACATTGGGTGAACACCAAATTGAGCATGAGCTAACAATGTGCATTTGTGGTCAAGAAGGCCAATGGTATGAATAACTCAGAGTCAAAAATTCACTTCAGAGCCAGACTCATTCATGCAGCTTTGGACTTCCTCGTATGTACCACGTATCTGCATAAGTGGTTTTGTTTTACCCTAATTCCATTTATCTGCATCTGTCAGTAAGCATCCTGATAAGGGCAAAAATTCTGGATGACTAAGTAAGATTTCTAAGAAAAAAAGAGATGTTCTACATTTATTCTTTTTTTTTTTATTTTTAGAATATTTTATTCATTATTATTATTATTTTTACACCATTTTCTCTTTAACAGAAAATATATGGATCTGAAAAATATGTAGAAAAGTGAGAATTACATTACGTTTTCCTTCTGCTAGACAGGCACACCTGAAGAATAGATACAACTGTTGAATGCTAGAATTATTAGCTGAGAATTGGTAATGAAACTGTCACAGCAGCTATCTGAGAGATCATTCTCACTGTCCAGGAAAAGCCTGGCAAAAAGCTAGGCACAAGAGTCACAGAATACATACTGTGAAGGGTCATATTTAATGTATTTCACGGAATCAAACAGGACTTAGACAACCTACTAAATTACCTTTTCCAACCAGAAGAAAGAGTCCTTTCTATTGATGTGTTAACTTACGTTGCAGAGTAGAACCTAGATTTAGGTAAGAAAACATAGTTGAAGCTTAGATTTAAAAACACAACAAGAAGTTTTTTGAGTGTTTTTTCATTAAGTCTTTAACTGATAAAAGGCTTTAGCTGATTTTGCAGCTGAAAAGTATTCTACAAGGCTTGATCTTTCTCTTTAACAGAAGCAAATACATTTTAAAGGCATTCCCTTAGCTCCTTGGAAAACTTTTGAGAATCCTGGCAGGCAGACAGCAAGATATCACATGCCAAATATCAGATGGATATGGCGAAGAGAGACAAATTGGACAGTATAATATAATTTCCTTATTGGTATAGCTTTCCAGCAAAAGTCACATGAAGCAGATATAATAAGGAGGCAAAAACTTTGCTCACTGCCATTTCCTGAAGAGGGCAGGTTATGTAAAATGTCTCAAACTAACAATCTGGCTAAGAAAAGTATCAAGATGTTCAGTGAACCTTGTGAAGTGTTATAATGTAAGCATCAGAAGAATCATGTACATATCAACAATCCCAAAACCATCTATTTTGTGATGTTTTCACTTGCAAATTATCCAAGGGAATGAAATGAAAATCCTGGTTTGTGCCTGTAAGTCCCAAGTAGTTAAAGGTTTGTTTTTAGTCAGAAGGGTGAGGAATTCTACTCAGTTGTGTAGCTAGTAGGAGAAGATTTGTAGAGATTGTCTTGTCTCTCTTATCCAATTCAAATACAGACTCTCTCAAAGTCTGGGCAATTCATTTGTCTTCTGTCCGTTTCACTTCACTCTTTACAAAATGCAGACTGTAGTTCCCTATCCCAGAAATATTTTGTTAGCATTGAGATTATGCCGTGATTCACACTACACATAAATGCCTAGGACAGATGCCTAGGGAAGCGTGTCATGATCCCTTAGTTCATTTCTTGGAGTATCTCAAGATTTCACACCCAGCTTGTCACAAGAACAGACTTTGGTTTGTTTCCACCTGCATTAAATCTTTTAGCTCTGCCAATATTCAAAACCTCACTGTCTGTGTGCGTGGGTCTTTGTACTTCAAAGCCTGAAGATAAAAAAGGAGATGTGGCCTTGGGGTGATAGCCATGGGCCACAAGCTCAGGAAATCTCAATTCCCTTCTCAGCTCTGTTGCAACAATATTTCAATAAAATATTCAAAGCATAAAAGACTTACACTTTTCAGGGAACTAAACTAACCAGGTATTAAAACCTCCTGTTACACGGCCCTAATTTCAGTCAGATAGGCTGTGGAAGACTGCTAAAATGAGCAATTACCATTTCAATATTATAGCAGGGCCAGTAACAGACGTTTTACATTCCCACTAATTCAGATTGTGTCTGCCTGACTGTGATCTCTGCACCTTGGTGTTTGGTGCAGTCAGGTGTCATCTTTTTATAAAGTAGAAGGTTGGTGCTCCAGTGACCATAATCACCAGGAAAAATAGATGAGTAGGATTTAGTTACCACTGCATAAATCTTCCAAGAGATAGATTGAATAGGAGTTTATTATGCCAGGATGAATTTATATTTACAATGTCAAGACCCTAAACTACCAGTTATTCATTCAGGGCAGATCATTGCTTTTATTGAAAATTGGCATTAGAAAAGGATATTTCCTCAGTACATCATTTGGACATATAGTTTGTAATTTATGAAGGTACTTACATGTATACTGGCTATTTTTTCTTTCTATTTCAAAAAAATCTACATTGCCTTTTTATAACATTTTAAATATTAAATAAATACCACTAAAAACACACTGTACAAATTGATTGCCGAATTTTTTTAACTTTCATTCCTTTTTCCTTTTGATACTGCCAGAACAAACATTTAAAACAACCAACTTAGGTGAAGTAGTGTATCCATGCAAAAAGGAAGTTATTTTCTCCTATTTTAGTACTGTTATGATGATCTACCATTCTTGAAGGTGTTGTAATAAAAGATTTATATTTGTAAGAACGGGCAATCAAAAAGATAAATAGTAAATGATTACATTTTTGGCAGGGTCTTCTATCCACTGATCCATAAGCCAATATAATAATTAGTCTATAAGTCAGCTACTAAATACACCGAGTTACACAGAAATTACCTCCATGGGCAGACTAGCTCATACCTGTTTGCAAGGCCTTAATGTGGGCTTTTTTAAAAGCCTCCGGTGACCACAATAAAAGAACAGGACACTGGACAAACAAATGGGCCACTGTTGATACAGTGAATGCCAGTCTCCTGTTTGTTAATGAAGGCAGGGAGAAAATACCAAGGATTAATTAATACATTACCTTGATTTTAACATCTTCAGTAAAACAAACAACTTCTGATTATTCAGAGGTATTGTGCTTCAAAAGCTAGATCAAGACAAGATGGAATGGTTTGATTAGGCCATACAACAGCATTCCTGATGTGTAATTAGTACAAGGTGACTGATTTAGTGAAGTAACAGCTAACTATTCTTCTGTAAATGCAGTTTCCAGTAATGTCATTACTTCAGGTTGAAGATGAAAGCCAATTAGGCATTTGACTTCCACTGAGAGTCACTTCTGTTTGTTCTTTCCAGGATGTCATGAAACCTTTGGGCAATCTGTATTCAATCACAGCATTGAATGGTATAAAGAAGCTGTTATGGAGAGTACCCACTCAGATGCCCTCACTCTGTCAGTGTAAGGAAAGGCTTTGTGTTGATGCAGCAGTGATTAGGTCTGGGCTGTTATAACCAGGTCTCCAGGTTCTTGTTTCCTAGCATGCACTTACCACTTGCGCGTACTGCAAAGCAGTGTCTTGTATTTAAAGACCCTTAAAACAAACAAACAACCAACCCCCAAACCAGAACAAAACAAAACAACACAAAAAACCCAAACCAAAACACCAAAAAAAACCCCAAAACTAAAAAAAAAAAACACAAACAAGTATAGGGAAGAAATCAAGCGCAGTGATTGTTAAAGGCTTAAGCTTCAACCTAGTGTTGTACAATGGATCCTCCTCCTCTTATTTATAATGGTTTAAGTGTGTTGTGGATAGTCCAGAAATAAACACGCGATTAGGATCTGGGCAACACCTTAAGCTCTTTTGAAGGTATCAGAAGGCCAAGGTGGATCCCCACAGTGTATTGAGTAGGAGCCAAGCCCCCACAGCATGAGCTAGACCAACATGAGTGCATGGCTGTGAGCTGGGAAGGGACAAGAGGAAGAGCTTATCTTTGCATCCTGATTTGACATCTATTTTACATGACATCCATGTTATACACCTGTAATGTCTCAGTTTGGAGCTGGTCAGTGCTTGTCCTAAGACTTCAGAAAACCTCAATGCACTCTACTTGAAAGCTGAGTTAACCATGTTGGAGATTTGTGAGTGTGAAGTTTCTCTTGGTGTGGCTCCTCTCCCCTCTCTTCCCCCACAATCTTAGCTCTGAGCCATACAGTGCTCAGCAAGGCTCTGCAGGGAGCAACAGGAAGTGTGTTGGAGGCAAATGCAAGTGCTGCAAAGGCGCCGAAAGTCTTTCCTGAGGCTGACAAGGAGGGTGACAACACACAGCTCATGGATGACATGGTCTGCAGGTTGTAGCTGAAATAATTCTGGAGCTGAAGACCTAATGCTCTGGTGTTTCAGAGCATTCTGGTTACTGTGTGAAAGCAAAACAGCTTTCAGGCAAGACAGTGTTGAAGCACAGTTGGACTTCAGAAGAAGCAGTTCTGAAGAAATACAGCTGTTTTCTTTACATGTGTTATTGCCTGAATAATTGTACCGAAGGTAGAGAAAGGTATCAGCAGCACAGGTCTTTTTATACGTGGAGTGAAGTATGCAGGAAAAGTTTGGAATTAGTGGCTTAAGGGGCTTTTACTGCTCATTTCCTTGGTAAATTGGCCCCTGCTTAATTTTAATATCAACTCTCACGAGCTTGTGTTTCAGCAGAGCAAGAATCCTTGACATAGTTAATGATTTAGTGAATAAGTTTTAGCAGTCATTGCAAATGTAAACATTCCTTTTACTCTTACCCTTCACCCTTCCCTCCCCTGCTCATAACTTTCATGGAAATTGTTTTTGCATAATGGCATCCTCGGGGAAAAGTTGTCAGAAGATAATGAGAATATTTGGCAAAGTTACAAACTAAAAGATATACAGAAGATCTCAAGGGAGTTCTGCTGGAGAAATAGAGCGATAAATGCTTCACTGATTACTGACTCACAGGAGTCAGTGGGGAATCAAACTTGTTTTTCTCACTTTACTCATTGGTAAAATGAAGTCTTCAGTCAGGACCCTAGTTACAAGGTAGAAGGAATGCTTAAACTACTCAGGACCTGGGGCACAGGCACCCTCCCAAAGGTAGGGAGGTCCCATTAAACCTTTGTGTGTAGCACAAGTTAAACTATGCGCAAACCAGAGATGAGTTTGGTGAGGACCTAAGAGCTTTGACCACCTGCAGCACTGAGCTTATGCTGGGCGTTTGGGAGAGTCTGTCATGCTGCATGTTCTCCACATCAGGATGTGACTTGGCACAATGGAGACACATCTGCACTTGCACGTGTATGTGTCAGGAGGGAGTCTGAGGTTCCCTCCTGGTCAGTGAAGTCACTGGCACCTAAGACGCGATGCTGTTCTCATAGGCTTCAGCTCTGTTGCCCAGGTATTAGGCATTTAAGATGCTTGTACCTGAAAATCAGCCCAACATGGAAAGGATGACAGGAGAAGCTGATGGGACATGGGTGGCAAGAGAAATACTAGAACATTTGAAGGAACACTAGGTGCCTATGTTATACCCAGTCTCTTGCTAGCTGGTCAGCCAGAACCCTCCAACTCCACTGAATACATTGGAGCTCCTTTGCCTGGCAGGGTGGGTTGGACACCCAGCACACGCACGATCATCTATATTTAGGACTCAGTCCCAAATCCACCTCCCTCCCAGGTGCCCAGATCTTCGTTAGCTGAGCCCTAGTTCTTCTCTTGGGTCAAAAGAGAAATGTTGAGATCATCTGCCCTAGTAGCAAACTCTGAAAGGATGCCAACTGGATGTCTGAGAGCAAGAAGCTGGTTAGCATTATCCTTGCAATCGTAGGAACTCATCTGACTGCATTAGCCTGTGGCCCACTGAGAATGATTTATACAGTCTTGTATACTAGATCCTCTGGTTAGACAGACAAGCTGCAAATAGAATTTTTCTTGGAAATTTTCCATATGGATGATTATTTTTAGTGGAAAATTCAGCTTTCTGCAGAAACAAATGAGAATCACTCACAGTGAGGAAATCAGATGATAATGACTATTTTCAGTTGCATTTACCTAAATGGAGCTGACCTAAAGTGTTTCGATTCAGTTCTTCAGAAGATAGCATTGCCTTCCCAGCAGACTTCAGACTCTGCTAAAAAGTCATAGCTCTGCAGCCCTTGCACACTGCTGTACTGATTTTAACATACACCTCAAGTTTTACTAGCATTATTAAGCCTCTTCTAGCAACACAGAGGCTGTTGTAAGCTCGGATGATTAAGATGACTTGTCAGCTGTGTAGTCATTGCATCCCTGTAAATCACTGCTGAATGCAAAGGACTAGAGGATTGTTTTTTCAGATGAGTTCTTGGAAAAAAACCCAAAACTTTATTCTCTCCTGCAGTTCTGCCACAGGAGAACAGTAAGTGATGATTCTGCAGTTATCACTTAGCCTGGAGCTAAGCATAAGAAAACTAGGCAATTACTTAGTACAGCAAGATGTGGGACATTAGAAGAGCCATGACCCTGCTGCCCATGTCAGAGCCCAGAAAGCCAAGCTGGCTGCTGCCTTTGAGGGTCCAGAGGGTGCACAGTCCAGCTGGACCTGGGGTGGAAGAGCTGCAGTGTCCTCAGGGCAGAAGGAAGTTTGCCTTGCCAAGGACAGACTCAGGAGCTCTGTCCTACTTCTGCTCCTTTTTCCTCCTCTTCTTCCTTTTCCGTGACAAGACGCCAACACCTGGGACTATCACAGCACTGCAACATCCTGGAGACAGTTTTGCCTCCAGTGGTAAGAAACCTTGAACAAACCTGAATAGAAAGGTATTCACTGTTGCAAAGCAGCTGTGAGACAGAAAATCCTTAAATTGCAAGTACGCACATAGGACTCCTTTGTGAAACACAGTCTGTAATGTTAGAGCACTTATATTGCTGACTTAAAGTGGGATGGTGTGCAGGCTTTCATGTTGCAAAGAGCTTACAGCATTTTGGCTGAGATTGTCCGTGGATGACTATTCAGTTACCCTTGCATAGTTTAAGTAATATTTAATTCCTTTCAGTCACAAATTACATGCTTCTACTTAACAGTAGGTGATACTAGCTTCAAACTTTCCTCCCTAAAACCAAATTTAGCAAAAAGTTATGCAAATGGGATACAAAAGAGAGTTAGTTTAAGCTCCTGAAAAAACCCTTAGCATATCTGAGAATTAAGGGAGATATGAAGAAGAAAGTGTTATCCTTCTCCAGCTCTAACAGTCATGGCAATGAATTTTCTAAATTAAGTTAGTTCATAAAGTCTTTCATATAGTATTGGATTCTTCAATAATGTAACTGCATTAAATGCCAGAGTCCATACTTTGTATATAATTCCTGAAGAGATATCATTGCCTCTGCTTGTGGTCCAGGGAAAATATGCAGATCTTCTGCTGGTACCTCTGCCTGGAGGTGCCTTTCCTATCAGAGAACAGTATGTGTTAAGTCAGTGGGTGGGGTTGGGGATCAGTGGATCCACAGCAGTGAGTAAGTGGAATAGCTGTAACTTCCCTCCTCCCTGGCAGCCCCCAGTCCACAGCTAACTGTGGTGGGCAGAACAAGATCACAGCTGCTTTGCAGTTCTGCATTTTGGACCACTTCCAGAGCTACCATGAATAGGGACTTTTGCCACAGTTCATTCAAGTGAATTTGCTTATTTTTCTGAACAACAGGCATGATCAACTTTGCAGTGATCAGGACTGCTCAGTGAATAGTTCTTTAAAAATAGCTCATGTTTTTAGGTAGAGAACATTTTAGACACAGACATGTAGAAGGACTGCATCTAGTACTCAGAAAGCAAATTGAGAGCAGGACTTAAAAAATTATCGTGCTGATATGATATGAATACATTTGGCTACACCCTATGCCTCAGTTGCTTATCGTGAGTGGAGGGCTGATGGCTGGATGTGAGTCATCCAGCAAATATCATGTTCAGCATTTCCAGATTATAGGTCTAAGCAGAAGCATCCTTAGCATATGTACCCACTGAAATGATAAACAGGTGCCTGCTGTAAACCTGAGTACTGAGTTACAGAAACAGCCCTCTGCTGTGTACCTCACTCCTGTATTATTAAATACATGCCAAATTTCTTTAATTATTTCCGTAGCATCTTGCAGGGAGCTCAAAATCGTTTGTATGAAGCAAAAGAATTCCTAGGTTTGTTCAGAACTCTGTTTGAAGCAGCATGTTATTATTTCTGAGAGAATGAAATAGTCAGTGACAAAATTATAGCTTCCCTGCCTAGAACAGCATCCCCTTCAAACAGGATGCCAAGAACAATGAAGGGTATTTATAACAGAGCAAATACTGAATCTACTAGACTGAAATACATGTACTTTGTGTCTTTTCTGTGTTCTGTCACAGGCTTGCTGCACAAATTGCTTTGCACAATATTTTTCTCTTTATTCAGATGTCCAATTCTAACTGAAAATGAATTCAGCATCTAAATACTTTTCCAGTTGCACTGGTAGTCCATTTGCAGCTGTGTCACTCCTGTCAATAAGACAGCATACTGAAAACAGGGATGCTGAAAGCCTCCAAGCTACTCCCTGTACCAGTAGCATGGTGCTGAGGATACTGCAGAAGGACAAAGATGAGAATGGATTTAAAAATGAAATTTGAAAAGAGCATGAATTTGACTGGGTAACAATGTGAAAGGCTATTTTAAACACAGTTATCAAGCTGTACATTAAGAAATTCAGAAATGTGTTTTACATTAAGGCATTAGGGCAGATGATGTGAAAGAGCAGAAAATGAAGGGATAATGAACAAAGAGTAGGCCCTATAACGGCAAACTCCTGTCATTTAACATCATCATATTCTGTCAAGTCTTTTTGACTCAGGCAATTTTCCAGCTTTCAGGAATTCAGTTTGCATTCAAAGGATGAACATCTCTATTGTTCCAAAAATGACTACTGAACTGCAGGAGTGGGTGATCAGACACATTTGACCATTGATGCTGTAGTGATCTGTGGTAAAAAGCCTTAAGGAGTTGCAGACACCTTTTCCCATCACATGGTTTGTTGACCTAAGAGTTAAGTTTCTCAGCTTCGGCATCTGTTTTTACAGACTACGAATTTCTTTATACCTGCCACCAAGGTCATTGGGAAAAAAAATCATGTGCAAGTCTCATTGGCAGCCATCTAACTTGTGCTGTTCAAATGCAGATAAGGTCACCTTCAATTAATAAAAGTTGTATGAAAATCTCATTTACGTTATCAATTAAAAATGTTCAGAAGTTTTTATAGTCCTGAGTATGCAAGTTTGTGATAACCCAGGATCCTGCAATTTCTCTGTTTCTCTCCCTTGTGAAATAAAAGCCAGATGTATGGAAGTTAGCAGTGGTGAAAGTGATTTTAAGATAGCACTGTGTCATCATTTTATTAAAAGGTCAATTAAAAAATCCCATTAAAAAGATAAGTGAAAATACCGTAAGTGCAATCAGCCGTTCAATATTCACCCCTCAGCAAGATTCAAAGAGGACATTCGTGCTTTTAAGTTTCTTTAATAATCAGTTTCTTCTCCTCCTTGGAAGAAAGTCAATATGCTAACTTTCAGTAATGAGCGGTAGGTCAAATGTGGTTTTTTTTCTTCTGGCTATTAAGGCCTCAGAGAGAAAATATTGCTTATGAGAGAAAATATCACTTCAAAGTTGATCAAGATAAAATCTGTTCCAAGTGAACAGGTTTGAATTGTATAGAATACTTGCCTGCATTTATGTATTTATATAATGGCATGGGAATAGGGCAATACAGCTATACTTTTCTTATCACTAATTTTGCTGAAGCTAGTAGTGGTGAAATGGTTTTGCATGGCCAGAAAGTCTTAGAAATTATGTGTGCCAATGGGATATGTCTGGTTTTATCCTCCTACTGTACTGTCTCTCCCATGGAACGCTACTGCACAGCAAGGATTGCAAATGGGAGAAGGTTATTGGGTTTTTCCTCATTTAGTGTGAAGGGCCAATCTCTCTGAGCCCCACTGTCCAGCATGACAGCCACAGAAGAGGATTACAGGCAGAACGGTGGAGGAAAAAAACACACCAACGTTTCTGTTGAGATAGATTTCTGCCAGAACTGGGACCAAACGTGTAAGGCCTGAGGAGCAGTGACTCTGCACCATGATGCACAAAGGCTGGGCAAGGAACATCAAAGTGGGTTGTTAGCAAGTAGGAAGGTGCCAGTGGGAATGTGATCACGAAAGGAGGCTGCACCTGCCACCAGCTTCAGAAAGGCTGCAGCCTTCTGGTACAGATGAGCCTCCCTAAGGCAGCAGAGCAAGGCCAGCAAGGGCCAGGCACTCACATCTCCTGCTACAGCCCAGACAGGGGGGGTTTCATACACTAGTCAGGCTAATCTTTGAGTCCTACTATTTACCAATCCAACAAAAAAAGTATTACTAAGCTCACTAACCTTCTATACTCTTACCTTTCCAGCCAATCTTGACACAGAAGAACTCCGTGGTAAGTTCGTTTTTGGGAAAGAACATAATCTATGCCTGCGGCAGCCCTGTGCAAATGAACATACCATGTGATTATTTTTTTCTGTTTAATCTTTGTAGCTCAAACAGGAAATAATTCCCACTCAAAGAACTCCTGGGAAAATGCAGATGGCATTTTCAGACTCTGTCATCTGCTATGTGCAGAAACTACTTTGAAAATATTTTCCCTAACCAGTACTTCACATTCTCTGAGATTCAAAATTTGCTCTGATACACAGATAAATAGAGAGATGGCTTTTATCTTATTTCCCTCTCATATGAGATATTTTTTCTAGTTAGTTTCACATTTTAACAAGTATGAGTGCATTAGGAATTTCGAAAGAAATTGCCATATTAGTACCCCACTGGAGGCAAATTCATTACTTTCCTCCTACTTGAGCCAGAGAGAACAGCAGTTTGAGAAGTTTTGTCATCCTTCATGACAGTAAAACTCCTGCAAGGCCTAGAATTTGGCCCAATTACTTATTTCTGTACCCTATTCTGGACTGTGAATCATTTCTCCAGCACCCTGTTTGCTCTCTATCTGATCTTACAGCACCTGATTTAAGAGTGCTGCTTCTAGCAGAAAACAATTCATGTAAGATTTTTGCAAGTCCTTCCAGAGAATGTCAGGAATAAAAACCTGAACATTTATACTTGTCAACACCAGCCTATTTCTGAGGGAGAGTTGGTAGCCTGCTAAGTTTTTCAATGGTCAACAATGTTAAAGACACTTAAAAGCTGGAACTACTGTTAAGTTGAAAACAAGCCCCTTTACTCACCCACAGGATGACTCTACCCATAGCCAAGAACTCACTAAGAGGTACCTCAGCCTGTGGCTTATAAATATATGACAAGAGACTCATCTGAAGTGAATTGGGCTGTGACAACTAGTGATGGTTGAGCATCTGGTCAAAATTGTATAAACCTGGCCAAAGAAGACAGGTGGTTTTGTTCCACAAGGGATTTACTGCTGTTGATGTTGAACTGGAGGTTTACAGGCTTGCTGGGCTGAGGAGGGTGTCAATCCAGCACTGACTCTGTTTACTGTCAGTTTTGATTAAATATGAGCTGCTTCTGCTGCCTTTTAAATCTTTCATATGTTACCACTAGAGTGTTTCTCATCTGTGAATCTGGTACTGAGTTTACTCAAGACGTGCTTAAGCTTGTGATTATACAGCTCTTCCTGAGTTATCTCAGTTCACCTGAGAAATTAAACTAAAAAACATCCAGGGTACTAATTCACAATATGTTTCTATTCAACATCTTAGCAATACCAGGTTATGTTGCAGTGTTCCTGGTAACTTATGCTTTCATGATTCCCCTGAGAAGCCTCAAAGTATTGCTATTTATTGTTTCAAAAAGCCCTTATCTAATCTTGTTCTTCCCATCTGCCATTTCGATGTTGCTTTTTGTGTTTGTCCAGGTGATTTGATGTCTAAATGCCTTATCTAACACAGTTTCTAGCTTTAGCATCATTTTTTTTCTTTCCTTTTCACACTTTTTCCTTTCTGTGCCTCCCTCTATTGTATTTCCCCACATCAGCCAAACGGGAACTTGGGTCATAATTTCCCAGGTTTGCTTCCTCTTCTTGCTGTAATCCCTCTGATTGAGTTGTGCCCCCTGAATTTCCATCAGCTCTTTCTGTTAAAATGTCCTTTGCTTTGAGCAGCTACACAAGGACATACTGCAATTTATTATTTCCATTATTTTCATTAAAAAGTATATTGCACGCATCATACTTGTTGAAAATATAATCACAGTACCTGGGACTAGAAGTTTATCTGGCCAACTCATGGTCTCTTAATTTCTCAGACAGAAACAACTGGTCTCAACCAACCCCAACTCACAACAGCCCCCACTTGATCTTATCTCCTCTAAGGGCTTTACCAGAATTATTCATTTTTTTATTAATATAATTAAATTTAGTACATACATATGAAAACTTCATTTCCTCCTAGTACCTGTAAAGTAGACTATTGGACTAAAAATCCAGTTGGCAAAGAAAATGTAGATATTTTGAAAATAAGTTTGTTTCAGCTATCAAATTGATACTGTAAATTTTTTGTCAATTTGGCAACTCATTTATAGAAAGAGAATGTTTTGAAGTACTGATTTTGGTATTTTAACTATTCCAGGAATGATTTTGAGAAATAATACAAAATTAAAAAATAAAATTATACTTTTCATTGTCATTCCTCTTCATTTTATATTTAGATATTTAATAATACCATATCTGAATTCAGATTTAGTAAAACATATTTAATGAAATACTGATTTTTCTTATCATTAATAGATGGTGTGGGTTTTTTCTTCTTTTAGATTATTTTTCCAAGCACTTAGGAGAGTATGAAAATGTTCT
>VZRE01010832.1:0-29012 GCA_013396775.1 Cephalopterus ornatus
GTATCCCCTCCAGTCCCATGTTGAAGTCATTTATGAAGATGTTGAAGTCATTTATGAAGATGTCGAAGAGCGCGGGGCCCAAGATGGAGCCCTGTGGAACCCCACTAGTGACAGGTTGCTTCTGATGTCACCCCATTCACTATTACCCCCTGTGCTCCACCCTTTAGCCAATTGTTCACATACCACATGATGTGTTTATCCAGCTGCGTGCTGGATGTTTTGTCCAGAAGGATGCTATGAGAGATAGTATTGAAAGCTTTACTGAAATCCAAAAGGATTGCATCACCTGGCTTCCATTGATCGACCGGGTGGGTTACCTTGTCATTAAAGGAAAGTTTGATAAGCAGGACTTTCCTCGCATGAAGCCATGCTGGCTCTGACCAACGACAGCATTGTCTTTCAGGTGTTTTTCAATACTTCCCAGAATAATCTTCTTCATAATTTGGCTGGGCACTGAAGGGAAACAAACAGCCTGTAGTTTCCAGGGTCCTGCTTCTTGCCCTTCTTGAAAATCAGGACAATGTTCATCAGCTTCCGGTTAGCTGGGACCGCTCCGGATTCCCAAGACTGCTCAAAAATCATTGAGAGAGGTTTTCTGATAGCATCAATCATGTCTTTGAGGATTCTTGGTTGAATCCCATCAGGCCTCATAGATTTGTAGGCGTCTGGCTGGAGCAGCAGATCCCGCAAAATTTTAGTGTCAACTGGGAGTTGAGCATTCTTGCAGTCATGGTCCTCCAGCTCAGGGCACTGAGACTCACTTGGTCTGTCATCTGTGTTGAAGACAGAGGCAAAAAAAGCATTAGACACCTCTGCCTTGTCTCTGTCCCTCTTTGTGAGGTGACCATCCTCATCCTGTAATGGGTCAATTATATTTCTATACTGCATATTGTCATTAATGGATTTGAAAAACCTCTTTTTATTGTTCCCCACATTTCTGGCTAGCTGCAACTGCAGTTGAGCTGTGGCCACACAAATCTTCTCTCTACAGTGGCAAGCAGCATCTCTGAATTCTTTCCTTGTCACTTGACATTCCTTCCACTGGGCATACACTTTGCTTTTTTGCCTTATTTCCCAGAGAAGATTCCTACTCAGCCAAGCCGGGCTTCTGCCTTGCTTGCATTCTGACATTTGGGAATTGCTGCTCCTGTGCCCTTGGGAGGTAGTGTTTGAAAAATGACCAGCACTGATGGATCCCAGGACCTGCAGAAACATTATACCTGACTTATCAATTCCCTGAGCAGCCTGAAGTCTGCTCTCCTCATGTCCAGAGTTGAAGTTTTGCTGGCACTTTTCCTTCTGTCAACAGAGATTTTAAGTTTGATCACTTTGTGGTCACTGTGGCCAAGATAGCCACCAATCTCCGCTTTGCTTATGTGTCATGAGAAATATTAGGTCTCCCATATTCACTTTTTCTGCCTTTCATGGATCAGCAGAATCACAAAATTGTTTGGGCTGCAAGGAACCTTTAAAGATCATGTAGTTCAACTGTCTCTGTCATGGACATTGAGGTCTTTCACTAGATCAAAACCCTGTCTATGCCTTTCACATCTGTCCTCTTCCTATTTGGTCATCTTGATTCTGATGTTTTCAGTCTAGATGTTTAAACCCAATTCCTTAAGTTTGTTTGTTCTCGTCCACACTTCACTTTTTAATTAATAAATATATATTTATCAATTATATTATTATATATTATTAATGTATATATTTCATTAATAAATATTATATATAAATATTAATTATTTCTGTCTTCTGTTTAGTCAGAAGAGGGAATGCTACTGTTGATTTTAATTTACCTTCTGCAAGGTAGGTTTTTAAATTTAAAAAATCTAGAGAAGTTGTTTGTTTGAAGTGCTGTTAGGTTTGTAATCAATGTAACAAAACTACTGTGAATGTTTTAAGTATATAAGCCTTGCTGCAGCACCTGAAGTTCTAAAATAACCTTCATGTTAATCATTTATGAATTATATTAATTTGATTTTTATTGCTGGAGTCACGGATTTGGCACCATCTGAGATGACATTAAGAGAGCACTAGTGAGGCTAAGAACTAATTGTTGCTTTATGTATGTGCTTGGCAAGGCAAGAGAAAATGCAGCAAAAACAGTTTGATGCTGCCTCAGAGTAGCCCTTGGTGTACTGCACTGTCCTAGTTGCCTATATACGAACTGCAGAGGGACTGTGGTGGGAACCATCCTGTACCCTCAGCCAGGCTTCAGGGCAATGCCAGGGAGAGCTCAGCCCTGTATTTCAAATAAATTCCAAGATGGATTTCAATAGATTTAAAAAATGCGGCTTACCGCTTTACCAGTCTGACAAAATAACTTGCTGTGGATATGTGTGGGATGTTCTGGTGCAGTAATCTTCTAGGGTTATTGATTTGAGGACAGCAATATTTGGTAGTAACAAACTATGGGAGTTACCACATGTTCTTCTATCTGTTGGCACCTGGTTTATCTTTCAATTTCTGTGGCTGTGAGCACTATCAAAGAATATGTGCTGTGCTGCTTTTGAGCTTTGGGTAAGCAATTACAGTTTTATGATCTGGTTTGGAATATGTAGTCATTGGAATGACTTGGACCCTAGAATAAAGTCTAGATTCTGAGACTGAAAACTGTAATTTTTGATAGTTCCTTTGTAGTAGCAACTCATTTTGCAATGTATGATGTTGTACAAATTCTGATTCACACTTTCCAGTTGGTTTTTACAAGTCCTTTGGATGCTTTAGAGGACTGTGTGGGGATGCTCTGATGGGATAATAAGCCTAGCTGACACTAAAAAAAACCAAAAACAAGGATATAAAGCAAACCATCACTGCCTCACTTTCGGGACAAGGTACAAATTGATCTTCTAATATTTTCTAGTGGGCTTTCCATGTCTGGGCATTTCTTGTGTGTATTTTGATTGGAAAGTACAGCTAAATGTGCAAGTGATTACTGTGTGGATTCATAAATATAACAAAAATTCTAGAATTTTAAGCCTATGGCTTGATAAGAAGGCTAAAAGCAATATTCCAACATCCCTTTTGCATCAAACTTTTCAAGATAATTTTTTATACAATACAGAATAAAAATCACAAGTAGATGCCTCTGTGTGTACATCTGTGTGTGTATATATATATGCACTGTATAAAAGTATTGGAATAAAGAACTATTCTGCAAAAGTGGGCCTGCATTTAGGTTCCATGTGAAGAGATTGCACAAAACTGATGCTATGTAGAGAACAGAATTCAACATGACCTGGTTTGGGTGGAAAATTTCAAATATGCTGTTTGTACAGAAGACCTATTCCTACTGGTCCAAAATACACAGTGTTTCATGAACCCTTTATTATGTTCATTAGCACCATTGAAACATGTCCACAACTACTGGTATATGGAGAATGAACTACTGCTTTGGAATGAATGTCAGAGCTGAAGTACTGTAGGAAGGTATGATGTAAAATATGGTGCTGCTGTTTCTGTAAGATAAGTTAGGCAAGGCTGTTGTTATAATGTTTGATCAGCTTTAAAATAAGTAGAGACCAACATGTAGCCCCAAACCTGCCCTCCCCTCTAACTGTTATTTAGTGCTAAGCAGGACTGGTAAACAATGGTAAAACACATTCTTTTGGGCAGAGACTGGAATGTTGTACAAAGAAGGATTAAAAGTAAACTTCCCACACTAGAGAAATAATTTCCAATTTATTGCATTTGGCCTTAAAGGTAATTTATCAAATGCTACTTGTAGTAGAGGTATATTTGATTTGAGAAATGGACCTTTAGTTTCATTGTCCTAAATTTAGTGAATTGAGTAAGAAATAAAAAGTGATAGGTCTCAGATTAATTAAGTTTGGCTAATATTGCTAATAATTTCAGAACAGTCACCCAAGAATGCCATAAATATTGATGAGACCAGAAAAACAAATAAGCAGCCTGTCTGCTTTTTTTAATAAAGTTTAAACAGGTGTCTTTTACTTGACTTTCAGTGAAGTTTTAGAACTAATTTCTAAAGTGATGCCAAGGTTTAAATTCACTTCTAGGAATGGTACCAAGAGCAAAGCCAAGTCAGAATGGAATGTTATTTCATCCCAATTGTACTGGTTTAAGCCCAGCTGGAAATGAAGCACGATGTAGCTCCTTCCGCAACTCCTCTCTTCTCTGCTCCCCCCAGTGGAATGGAGAGGAGAATCAAAACTTGTAGTTTGAGAAAGAACAGTTCAATAACTGAAAATAAAGGAAAATAAAGTAATAATGGTAAATGATGATGATGATTATGATAATAGTATAATAATGATAAAAAGGGAAAAACAAGTCCTGCGCAATGCAATTACTCACCACCCACTGACTGATGCCAGATCCCCATTCCTGCACCCAGATCAGTTGCCCTTCCAGGTATCTCCTCCCAGTTTGTATACTTGGCATGATGTTCTGTGGTGTGGAATATCCCTTTGGTCAGTTTGGATCACCTGTCCTGGCTATGCTCCCTCCTGGTTCCTTTGCATACCTTCTCACTGGCAGAGCCTGAGACAAGAAAAAGTCCCTGACTTAGGATAAACACGACTTAACAAAAAACTAGAACACTGGTGTATTATCAACACCATTCTCATTCTGAATCCAAAACACAGCATGGTAACAGCTACTGAGAAGAAATTACCTCTACCCTAGCTGAAACCAAGACACTGATGCAAAAGTCTCTTCAATTCAGTTTGCATTAGGCTGGATTCAAGAGGTATACCCTATGTGTTAATGTGTCCAAAACAATGTTCTTGAATGGAGTGTATCATGGATGTCCTGATATCATGACTATCTATGCTGTATAAATAGCCTTCAGAGTAGCATTCCAGTAAACAATTTTATTAATTTTACCCATTTATACTAGCTTAGAAGTCACTGTTGTCCTTGGTCTAATCTCAGCAGATTTTTCTCAGAATTTCCATCATCTCCAGCCTCTTTGGTCAGCATCTTTTTATATTAACTCTCAACTTACAAAAGGAGTTCTTGTGAAAATAGATATATAATATATTTGAGATAATACTAGAAAGCACCATGGTCACCATATGGTGAAAACTACTTCAGAGCAAGGAATGATTGAAATGTAATGCCTGGGTTTGTCAGAATTTGTCATTTTTGTTTTAACAATCAGATCTAGGGTCCTGGACACCAGACTTCCCTAGACACCACTTTGAGAACTTATGCCCAAAGGGGAATTTTATATCTTTAATTAAAGATTTCTTTTAAAATAGGTTTTAAGAGTACATGCTAAGGTATCTATTATGGATGCATAAATGATGCCAAATGTTATGAGATGCCAAATGTTATGAGACAGTGAATATTTTTGTAACTGGACTTTTCAGTATTAGAGTTTGAAGATCCTATTTAGTTATCTTTAAGTAGGATTTTGTACCAAGAAATAATTCTTGATAAGAGAGTATATGATGACCATAAACTAAAATGCAAATCTACACCATTTCAAAGGAGATAAAAAGAATATGAACATGGATCTTTCCTTTTTCCTCCTTGTGATTTCCTCCTCCCTTTCAGCTTTGTCTAGCACATAAAAGCCATTTGAAACAATTACAGTGTATGAGTTATTTTTCATGTTTTTCTTGCTACATGATGTAGAGCAACAAGATGTGATAAGGTAATGATGGAACAAAGAAGCATACGGTAAACAAATATGTCTCTAAACATTCTCCTTCAGAATAATGAACTTCTCAGTGAAGTTTAATATAGTAAATGCATTCAAGACATCAACATCCAAGATGTTAAGTTAGTTGTCAGAAAGAACCATACAGAAATTCAGTTTTGTGGTTTTGTAGATGGCGTGCAACCTCTTAAATTTGATTTCTGGAACTTTATAAATAGTTTAGCTTTTCATAGAAAAGGAGGACATATGCTGTGACAGTCATGAAGTAGTTAATATTTAGAAGCCCAGTGCCTAGAGACACTAGTATTTATTCCCTAAAATATCAAGGGAAATGTCTTCACTCATTACACTAGGCTTTGATTCATGCCTCTGAGAAGACACAGGGTGGGAAAAAATGTCATGACTCTAGCTTTCTGGAACTAAAAGAAACTCAAGTCTGTGGAAAATCTGAATGCTTTAATTTTATCTAGCATTACAATGCTCCAAGTCAAAAGTGTTTAGAAAGTAATTTATTTAATGTTTTTTTCCTTAGCTGTGTCTCATATTTCTCAGCCACTGGAGGTTGCAGTGACTTCACAAATGTCAGTTGGTAGCAAAGTGGAGAAGAAAACCAAGAATTTTCAAGTCCTAGTTAAGTGATTCCTCTGCTAAATGCAACTTGTTCAATTTTACCAAGTAACAGAGGAATCTTCTCACTGCTGATATGTTTGAGTATTTTATTTTTCTCCCACCTTATTTGAAACAATCAGAACAGAATTAGGGTTTACTTTATTTGTACTCAACATCTGCAGCCCCTTAATTTTTCCTGGGTAAAGACTAGTTGGTAGGAATCTGTGGTTTCTGCTTGGAAGATGTAGGTACTTGCAGACTACCTCTATTTATTACATTTTAATTTATTAGTGTGGAGATCTCTTGCAACATAATTGCTCTCCATAGGAACATACGGATTTTTTTTTTAGTAAGAGTCTCATTTGTTCGAACAATTATTCATATCTAATATATTTGGAGAGTGAGAAGGGTCATTCTAAATGCTCTCTACAACAGATACAGGATTCCCTGAAGTAATGCTTTGGTTGTTAAACTTTGTTACTTTTCCTCCTATAAATGGGTAAAACAAATAAACCAGTAAAGGAAAAAAGGCTCTTTCAAAAGACTTGTGATTTTTCAAGTGAGAAATGGCTTTAATGCAATTAAGCTTTTATGTTCTGAAAGTAACTTTCCATGAAAATTGTGGTGTAGGTTTTCTAAGACTCACATTAAAGCTACCAGTCTGATCCAACTGTATCTAGTACAGAGATTTTGACTCTTCCAACTCTTCAAATTAACCAAGTACGTATCAGCTGAGAGATTTGAGACTGAGTTGAGATGTCTTGTCCACCCCTCTGGCTGACAAGAAAGGTGTGTATGGCATACAGACTTCCAATATGCATTATGTCATATATTCTGCTCACCATGGCAAATAACTAGAATGAGCCTGTCCTTCTGACAAAATAAAATTTGGCCAAGAAATAGCATTTTTCAATTCTTTCCTGAAGAGTTTTGCCTAATATTTTTCTGGATTAAGAAATAATTTCACAAATGGATTTCTGGGCTTTGTTGTTGTTTGGTTTTGGGTTTTTTTTTTTAATTTTAATTCATTTAAATCCATTTTCACTTTTTGTTTCTTAAGTTACAGTGTGTCTGATTTTAATACTGTCCTTATCTCATTGCATACATTTGTATACATATTGCATACGATAGTATGGTTATATAAATATAAAATAAACCAAAACTCTTTTTTGACGAAAGAATATCTCCTTTCCCAATCATGTATCCGATAGACTAAAGAAATGGTTTTATAGCCATTTTGCACAATTTTCAGAGCTCACATATTTCAAATCTTTTAATGACTGCTGCTCTACTTTCTTTTGTGGCACAAACGTGGTTTGACAATAAAGACATAGAATATTTCTAATCAAAAGGAAAATGACTATAAAGGAAAATAAAATGTAAATACTGTAAATGTCAAACTATGACTAAATTGGACAAGTACAGAACATTCAGACCTAATTTGCTTTAAAGTGTGCAAATCACGAGAATTCAAAAGCTCTAGTGGTTTGATGGCAAAATAGCCTTTTTTGCTTTCTTTATCCCAAAGGAAATAAAAGTATGGTTGGATTTTCTGTAAAAATATAACGTGGATTCATATGAAAAATTCATGTTTTTAAAAGCAGAGAAAAAAATTAAGTAAGACAGAGGTAGAAAGGCCATTTTAAATTTCCTTAATTCCTTCAGAACAAGTCCAGTGGTGTTCTAGAGCTGAGATAATTGCTGCATACAATTGAAAGGAAGTATTACAAAATGTGTTCTAGTTTTCCTAATTATACTGCAACCAGCCAAAATATAAACTAGGAAATGTCACATTGAAATGGGCTCCTATTTCACAAAACACTGGAACGTACACATTCTTCATTGTATCACCCACTGTCATTTTATATGTCAGTCCACTGGTTTTTAATGAGACTTAGGTATTTAATTACTTCTGTTTTCTTGGAAAATTTTCATCTTAAAGTTTACCAGCTGTTTAAGTCCTTTGATAAATAAAGCTTTAGGGAAATTGCTCCCGAGTTGTTACATGGCAGAGGATCCTTGTGAAAGTACAACAATGTAGAGTGGGTGGAGAAGGAAATCAGGTGACTTTACTTATAAGAGGTAAAGCCAAGAGGTCGATCTGTGTGTGTTGTGAGGTAACTATGTTCAATGGAATTAGGTGCCGATTGGCGCTGCTGTGCTTTATCAGGGATTCCTTTTAAGAAAGCTCCTGGGAAAGCCTGCTTCGATTGAAGAATATGGCTAACTTAGCTTTCATTTTTAAACAAGGAACTTTCATTTCTGTTTTGTCCATTCATTGTGTAGAATCAAAAACCCTTATCAAAGTTCTGACTATCTTCTTCCAAATAACTGCTAAAGAAAGCAATGTGCTACATTCTGTTAATCAAGTTACTTTTGCTATGATATAAATAATTTTTATGAGAATGCCAGGATTTTGTGAATACCATAGAAACGTTTACTCTTAGGAAAATAAGATTTTAAATTCATCTTAGGCACAGGCGCTTATATAGCTAGAATCCTATAGTGGAATAAATCTGGGGATGCTGAGAAATCATGAATCAAACAGCAGCAATTTCGACATTCTTTGCAAATTTCCCTTATTTTAATTTCTCAATTAATTATATAGCTCAGTAATAGATGACAGAAATACCTTTTTTCAAATGAAAAATGTTGTTTGACACAAAATTTTTTTAAGATTTTGTTTCATAGCAAATACATTTTGTTTGGTTGGGGTTTTTTCTGCATTCACATTAAAATATGTTTCAAAACTGTAAAACCCAATGCAGAAAAAAAAATAACTTCTACCTTCCACATAAACTCACCACAATATTTTTTGGTTTTAAACGCATGTAAAACTTATTTTTTGTTTCTCCTTGCTGGATAAGAAGTCCTATGACCTATTTTTCTTAAATTTTTAATGTTCTGATGAGAAGCTCGACTAATCTGTATAGTGAGCGAGAGATGAAGAAATATTGCTTGACATAAAGAAATACATAATTTTTGTCACTGAAGGACAGGCTAATATTTGTCTGCTTTGTTTGTCTCACATAAACCTGTAGTTTGCATTACAGTTCCTGAATTACTACTAGCAAGAGCTATACGAGATAGGTTTGTGTTTTAGCATGAAAATTACTACAGTCTGTGTGATGTTCTCAAGAGGAATAAAAAGATGATCAGGCCTGGAGCTTCTGCTGGCTCAAAGGGGAGATGATGATAAGATTTTTAATAAGGAGGGAAAACATACTGGTGTTATTGGAATGCTGGCAGCTAAATTTTTATGGAAAATGTTTTAAATGGTCTGTTTCATTTATTTCAGTACTCTTCTTGATACGTTCTCTTTTTTTTTGCGTAGGGAATGTACCATGATTGCATTTTCGGTGGACTTTATCCATTCTTTATCTGTATTGTTCACTTGGCAGTTCAGTAGTTCAGTACTTCCTTTGTTTTCCTTTTACATTGTTCTTAAAGTGAAAATGGGTGAATTTGACATCCTTTGGGAACTGACACAGCCAGAATATACACAACTGTCTATTTTCTATCTATCCAGGTTAGGTAAAATAAAATACTTGTTTTCAAGTAAGTTGTGTAACAGAGGGTGAACAGACTACTGTGAAACCAATCCATCATATAATGCTACATTACCATCAGCAGCCTCTTTTTTAAAATGCCAAATAGAATTGATACTGAAAGCTTACCATACTGTAATGCAATTAAGAACAACTTTTTTTATAAAAGCATAATTTAAAAGTCAGTGGTAAAAATATGTTTTTATGGTAGCAGTTATGCTTCTGTATTTAATGGGGTTTAATGCTTTGGAGCAATTTAAACGACAAAGAGAACTAGAAATCTAGTTTTTATAAAGTATCTCTGTTCTCTAGATGCTGAAGAAGTAGAAGACCAGCTCGTCTCCTTCAGTCTTCGCCCACCGTAGGGCAGAGAGCAATGCAGAAATCACCAAACTACTTAGGCTTTATCTTCTTCCTTATATTGGTGAAACAGTGCACAGGTTGCCCGGAGAGGTGGTGGATGCTCCATCCCTGGAAACATCTAAGGTCGGGTTGGATGGGGCTCTGAGCAACCCTGCATTAGTTGAAAGTGTCTCTGCTCATAGCAGGGGGTTTGGACTAATTGATCTTTGGAAGTTCGTTCCAACCCAATATCATGATTCTATGGTACCTCAAAATATACTATATACTCACGGTCATTTTCTAAATTATTATTCCATTTTCTTATCATTGTTTTCCCTGAAATGTTATTTCTGTCAATGTAATTTGAAAAAATTCTTATAATTACTTTTTTCCTCTTCATTATTTGAAGGATAATGATATTGAACGTTTTTAAAAAGGTCTCCTCCTTGGTTGGCAGTAACTGCTTCTAAAATGATCTGCTGCTGTGATGTGGCTTTGTAATGTTTAGGATCATCTGATGAGCAAGGAAAAGAGATTCCAACAAGACAAATTTAGATTTAAAACCATTAGTAACAGATGACACAAATAAGAAAGTTGTACCAATTTAGAAAACATATGGTTTTGAAGACTTTAGAATTAAATGAAAATATTTTGGAGTCAATGTAAGTATTCCACTGGGGAACGTCGCTTTGTTTTAGGTAGATGAATATATCATGGCTCTGCTATAGCTAATATTTTTTTGAGTATTTTCTGTGAAGGCAAAATGTGTCAATAGCTACATTTCACTTTTGTTTGAGTTACAAATGTATAAGCTATCTTAATTCCTTACTTTGCATCTCCTACAAAAAATGTCTGCATTTGTTTATTTCTTTTAATTTCAGCCTGTGTACTGACCAGGCTACTAGATTCTGCTTCTTTTTCTTTTTTTCTTTTCCTTTCCTTTTTTTCTTTTTCCTTTTCTTTCTTTTTCTTTTTCTTTTTCTTTTTCTTTTTCTTTTTCTTTTTCTTTTTCTTTTTCTTTTTCTTTTTCTTTTTCTTTTTCTTTTTCTTTTTCTTTTTCTTTTTCTTTTTCTTTTNCTTTTTTCTTTTTTCTTTGCTTTAAAAAATTATATTTTTTGGAATACAGTATTTTTACAGAAATCCTGCTACTAATAAAATTACTCTTTCACCAAGACCACCTTCATCTAGCTGTGTTTCCTTCTCAAGCACCCATAGTGATGTTTCCCTTTTCTTTGTCATTCCAACCAATGTCTCACACCCGTGATGGAAATAATGATTTTACTGAATGCAGCAATGCAATTTCCAAAATTATCATTGCCTTCAGTGGTTTTGAAATTTCACCATCTGGATGTTTTTTTTAACTCCTTTGGATAAACTTTCCCTGGTTTGGTTGTACAACACTAGCATTCAAGTTTGAGGAATTTGTATTTTTAATTGATTATACTAATTGAGTATATGTTCCAAAATAAAAAATAAACTGAAATGTTATCTATAATTTAAGCATGAAATCCATTCATTTAAAATAGCAATTTTTGGATCAGTGCATACACTTTTATATTTTCTAAGTCTGATTGTGACACTTCCTAGATATAGAAAATGCTTCTTGTCTTGGAAAGGGTGGAGTAAAAATAAATTATGAAGTATTAATAGTATGAAACAATTTTAAAGCATATTTGAATTATTTTTCAAGTGGTTAATTTAAAAAAAAATACATCTTTTTTCCCTTACTTAATATGCTTTTTGTTGTTTGAAATTGCATTTTCATGAGGGCCAGGGAGCTGGAACTGCCAACTACTTGACTTTTTGTAGAGTTATTATAGCATTTTCTATAATCTTTTCTCAAGTCCAAAGATGAATCATTATGATATATTCCTCTAAAGCTATATGTTTTTCTGTAATGCCTGTTGAGTAGTTTTTAGAAACTACTTCAGTCTACTAATCACAGTCCAGCTATATGGCGTCAATATGCATTCAGTGAACAGGATGTATGTCCTATGTACGTAGTTGTAGGGATCTTAGGTGAAACAAAAATTTATCTAAGTGAAAAAGTGGGAGTAATAGCTCATGCAGTGTTACAGAGTTATGATGTGCTAAATTCTCAAAATATATATTGACAGAAGCAAACTTGCACTATTTTTCTGAATTAGAATAAAGAATTTTTTTTTTTTTGTGAAATACGGTATTAAAATGTTTTCAGTTCAGCTTATCCAAAGAAGGCACAGTAAGAAATAACTGCAGAGTGGAGATAGAAATAAAAGGTAACTGGGAGATCTTCCATTAACCCAGTGTATAAGACAAAGAAAAAAAAAGTATCTCGTGACATGTTGGTGCACCAAACCAGTAGCTCAACATTAGCAGTCCTTGAAAGAAAATATAATTACTTATTGGCATCAATTGCTATCTACAGAATGTATTATAAGGTATCTCCAAGATTTTCCATTCAATACTGTACAGTTTTTGTTTGATGGGGATTAACCTTTATTCAGTCTTTACCTAGGAATCACTGACAGCTGTAGCTTCCAAGCAGGCCACATGAATACAGGTTAATGACAGGAGTTCAAAGTATGCTTTTAAGTTGCCCTTCTTTATTAAGATAAGTGTAGGAATGAAAAGCACAAAGACTATCTGTATGAATTGTATTTAACTACAAACCCTTTTAAAATAAAATACTGAGTTTGTTGATTTAGCATTTTAGTTACATGAATAAGAAAAGAAATGCTTAAAATTATGATTTGAAGCCAGTTCTAAATCAACAAATTGTGCAGAGCCTATCATATTGATGCAAGCTCAGTGATGAACATACAGGGTTGATGGTAGGGAGAAGCCCAGTGGGACTGTTCCTTTAATTAGGGAAAACTCAAAAATAATTGCACGAAATTGGCATTGATTTTCAAATGAATTAAAAATAGCTTAAATTATTCTTAATAAAGGACAAAGGTTTGCACTGCACTCATTTAATGTAAGCACAGGCTGCTGGTGTATATAGTACCACACTTGCTTTACAGCCAATCTGGAACATTACCTATTTGTTGTATCTGACACAGTATGGATGAAAAGGGCAAACAAATTTGAACCTTAAGTAGAAATTTAGATTGACAACTACAAATGAAGCCATAAGAGTGATGACAGGTAATGCTTCAATATAGACTCTTGTGCTACACGTGAAACCAAAACGTCCTTGGCTCTGCACAGGTATTCTGTTTAAGGTCAGAGTAGGAACTGTTTGCTCATACCAATGTCCTCATACTATGGAAGGAAAGGAATATGAGCAGAGGTGCTAGCATCATAGGTACATGTAGAAAATCAGGCTCTTCAATCTCCACAGCATCTATTTAATATGATTGGAAACTTTTGTGTGGGTTTGTCATTTGATTTTGTGATGTCAAATAATTACTTCAGCAAATAGAGGCTCTGAAAAGAATGAGACCAGTCATTCTTGTATTCTTTTAATTAAGTTATTTCTAATTTAATATTCATCAGAGAGTACTTTGGGCAGTTTCCTGTATGGGTAGACCAGAGATGCAATATTTCTCTCTTATAGGAACTCCTGATGGAGTGCTTTTTCCTTTGAACAAGCTCAGAGAGTTTGTGCATGACTGTCATTAACAGATTGGTTAATCTTGCATGTTTGAAGACCAACTTATAGTGCTGTACTTTCGTCAAAAATCTAAGTGTACTTTTCTGGACTTCTGAATGTTTTAAACTTGGTTTTCATTCCAAGTAGGAATTAAGAGTTGAAATAACCCAATTCTGCATTAAATGGAAAATGCTAAAATCTTTGATACAGGGATAATAAACCACCTCTTCTCTATACACTTGAATTAGAAAAATGATTGTCAGCACTCCTAAACTGAGATTATTTGTTTTACTTTGGTGAGCTAAATATTTGATCAGGCAACCAGTTTGCCTGTATGTGCTTGTCAGTGCAGCCGCCTGGGATTTGTAGCTCCTGTATTTTGTGCTCTTTTCTTCTGAATGAGCAGAATGTGTGCAGCCTAACTAGCTGAACAAAGACCCCTGGTTCACTGATTTGGGCAGCTCTCAGGTGGCACTGTGATGATTAAAGAAGGATATTGCAGCAATTGTTGGCATGTGTAGTCTGGGCAAAGAGCAGCTCACATGGGAAGACTGAGGCTTCTAAACTGAAACTTTGATGAGGTAGCTTAGCCATTCATGCAAATGTGAAGGTCTCAACAGAAAATCTGTAGTATAATTGACAGCATGTGAGACAGAGCATAAGCAGTACAATGGGGTTCAAGAGAGGAGTACTGTTGAAAGGAAGAGCAGGTACAGGTAACTAATTACCAGTGTAATACTGATAAGGTGAGAATCTATCTATCTATCTATTCTTCTGCATAATTAGCATGTGTTGGAAAACAGAAAAAAGGTGGACACTACCTTGTAAGGAATGTTGCACCTCTCTCCTACCCTGCAGGTTTTGTTCAGCCGTGTTGCTTGATGTATCTCTGTATGGGTGGCTGGCTAAGGAAACCTCCTGCAACCTTCTTGCCAGCTGTGCTAAGAACTTCGGACTCTGTAAAATGCTAAAGTAGCAAGGGAAAAATGTCTAAGGACGTAAGGAGGGGAAAAAAATCTCTAAGGAAACTTGTTGCATAGTGTGTAAGAAATCTTTGCATACTGTAACTCTTTTTACTTCTTAACAAGTTTGGATGAGGTTTGTAGTTAGTTCCACCGGGTTATTCCAGCCCTGCATTTGTGTAAAAGGAAGAAAAAAGGTTTTAGCAAAATTAAGAAGGTTGTAGTGTGGGTGGACCCCAGTACACTCAATGTAAGAGCAATCCCCTGTTCTGAGGTACAAGATTGAGTACAAAATTATGCTTGGTTTCATTCTAGTGTCCCTGGGTATTCTCCTAATTCCCTGTCACTGCATTATTTTTTTTTTTTTGGAACAGAAATCAAATTGATATATCTGTATAGTAAGTAGGTCAAAGCTTCAAGTTTTTACCATTTATCTCTTGAATTTCAGTTAATTCCAGACCAATTACTTTTTCTACTATTGGAATCCTTGTATCCAGTGATCATTATGTGGAGTTGATCTAGGCTCAATTTTACGGAAAGAAAAAAATTCTTGTCCTGGACTTGCAAACCTTTTGCAGTTTTGCCTTTTCTTGTCTTTGAACTAATGACCCCCACACACACACTTCTTAAGATGCAGTGATGCTGAATTATGGTGAAAGTTGATTATTTTTGCAAGATGTGCAGATGGTTAGCAATGAAATTCATATTTAGATATAGAAATTTAAAGATCAGGGTCTCCCCTCAAACCACATGGCACTGAAATCTAAAGAACCATAAAAATTCTGCTCCTAGGAGTTATATTCATTTCATCTACCTGTAAGTAGCTAAAGGATACTAATCTTGGTTTGCAGTCAAGACCTCCACTGCCAATAATGGAGAGAGACAAATCGCTTTGTGTAGGTGATGATTAAAGACAGAAGAAGTGAATCATACCCCATATGGCAGAAGCCTCTTCTGGTCATATTAAAGAAGAAAATCCTAATAAGCCTAGTCCTTCAATGGACTTCTAGCAACACACATCAATGAGAACCATCACCTTTACTTCCCATTTGATAACTTTTGATCTCTTTTACTGACTTTGTGGGCATGTTAGTTCTTTATGGGTTCTGGTCCTGGGGTAAGTCATGCATGCCTGCATGCCTAGCTCCCAGTGTGTTTGGAGCAGAGTGAGTTGTTATTATTTAATGACTCCTGTAAGCTGTAGCCTTTCTATTATTACAGGATTTTGCTATCTTCTTTCTTTTTGCTTCATGTAAGATGCTTTGTCACTGTTGTCATAGAGTTAGTCTTTGAAATAGATTTCACAGAGTCCTTACATGTCAAGATGAAGCTTTAAATTATTTTCACAGGGAGAGAAATGAAGTTTTAAATATTAATATTTTAAGTTTGTTCTGAGTTGCCAATTCATCAGAAGGTTAGTGAGTTTTTGTCAGGGTTAAAATTCCCTCACTGGTAAATAAGTTGCACATATTTTGAAGAATACTTTTATTTAGAAAGGCTGTAGAATCTGTGATGCACTGGGAACTTCTTCCTAGCTACACTTTCCCTGTTAATGATGTATAATGATGTCCAAAAAGCTAAAAGATGTGTTTATACAACTTCCTTTTTTAAAGCATATTAAGTTTAATTTGCAGAATGATCATGAGCCAAAGTATTTGTGGATTTTTTTCCTCTGAGTTCTTTGAGAATGTTTAGGGCTGAAAAAGATCCCATTGCAAGATCAGAGACAGTCAGGTTTAGCCAGGTAACAACATATGAAAAGAATTGTGAAAGTCTAATTCTGAGGTAAAATGAAGAAGCCTATATTATACTTTTGAGCATCAGGTCAGGTAACTCACAAGAAAACAGTGATAGATCAGGAAGGAAAATTATTATATCAGGCAGCAGCATGTGTTTCCCAGATTAGGCTTCTTGAGCAAAATTAGATTAAGATTTTCTTTCATCATTCTAATTAAACTGTTCTGCCCTTTTCATTGTCTTAGGTCATTTTTGATGAATGACAGAAGTGCCTTGACTGCTGCTTCCCAAATATAATTAAGTGAGATGTTTTTCAGTAGAAGAGATTATATATTTGCTGGATTTAAAGCAGCTAAAACAGAAATAGCCACTACATATATTGAAAGTTAAACTGTGCACCTGCATATGTTGGATTAGATAGTTTTGAATCTTTAATTGAAATTTTTTTTTTAAAAATTGCCCTTTGTTTGCTTGAGTTCTTATGTTTAAGATTTAAGATAACCACATACTACAAGTGATTCTTAGATTTCTGTACAAAAAGGGACAGGACAAATAAGAATTTTGTAGTCTAACATATAACATTCCGAATCCCAGGTCAACTGTAACTAATTAGCCGTCTGTTGTTGTGTGTTGTTTCAGAACATTCCCACTCACTTAGGAAGTAATCTTTTTTCACTGAGTTAACCAGGTAGTTCATAATGATGCTGTCTGGAGTGTGAGCTGCCTATTGCACAGGGGGAATTCACTCCTAATACAGAACAATAATATGAGTTTGACATGAAGGGGAAGGTGTAATTTTGCAGTGCAGACATCCTAGAGCTCACTTTGTTAATCAAAACCAGATAACTTTCCCAGAGCTGCAGTCACTATCAGAGTGAGATTTTATACAATTTAGAATAAATAAGCTCAGTTTTTCATATCTTGCTAACAATTGCTACTTCTGTGTACTTTTTGGATTTGCATTCCTTGGGTTGTCAGTGTACGATCTGTAAGTAAATGGAGCATGGGAACCTCCAGACACCCTCTGTGTAAATAGGTTTTTCATAAGCAGTTGAACTCACTGATTTTAGGGTTTTTTTCCATATGGATGTTTGTTCTTTTTCCTACATACACCATGGGTAATCCCAAATTTATTCTGTTTCCTGGCTCTATACAACTCCCTTATTGGGCCAGTTAATGCACAGCTGCACCTAAAGCTGCTTTGCTGTTTGCTAATGTGGGTCATCTGACTTCAGTGGATAAAAGGAGCATGGCAGAATTTTTTCTATTCGTCTGCTTCCACAACCCATCCCAGCCACAAACTTTAAATGAATTCTTTGGGAACCTATTAGGGTATAGACGTGATATAGAAAACTTTTTTAAGCTTTGACTAATAAAACAGTATAAAATGCCCTATCCTACAGAGTTTTTCATATACAGTATCTTGGTGATTTAATTAAAAAGGAAGAATAGCTGTAACTAATTTTATCACAATTTCATTGAATATTTTGAGAAGTTAGCTATTCAAAGAAAGAAAGAATGAAGTTGAAAATGTGTAAACTTCAATTATGAAGTGATTGAAACAAAATAAGCAAATAACTCCAAATATTTGTTCCGTTTTCCAGTAAAAGGGTGTGCTCTTTTTAGTTCACAGGAAAGTGAACCTTTGGGTTGGGCATAATTTATAAAATATATGGTGCAAATTAGCCTAAAAATTGAGTTGAAAAAACTGAGCTAATATAAATATATATTAAAAAAAAATCAGAAAATCAATTTTAAATATTTTTATACCCACTTCATTACCTAGAAAGAAATCTTGTGTTTCTGGCTCTGCTGTCTTCAGGGATGCAAAATTGCCTCATGCTGTATTTTTTTCCCCTTCTCAAAAGAAAAGAAGAAATTTTTGCTTGAACTTAAAAGCTCTATTTTGGTTTTGAACAGTGTATTTGAGAATTTTATTAGTCCCCTAGAAGTCTGTATGTGTCTATTTTGCTTTTGTATGTGGTATAATACCATTAATACAATCAAAACATGAAGTTTTATATCTGCCAATGATTTTCGATAACTTCTTTTACCTTCTTTAACTAGATATAACTTTAATTAAGTTGTTCTGCATTGCTGTTTCTTTCTCAACAGACTTTGAATACATACTTTTTTTTACTCTTGTGCATGAATAAATTACTTGCAGTTTGTAGTCTGTTCAATAAAAATATGGAATATGAGTTAAGAAAGACATAGCAAGAGTGGACCTGTCATTCTGAGAGATTGATCTAGGATTTCTTGGAGAATAATTTTAGGAAATAATTCTGGATTTCTTTATTCTTTCTTTCTTTCTTTTTTTTTTTTCCTCTCTCTGTTCAGATGGAAGATGTCATAGCCCGCATGCAAGATGAGAAAAACGGGATTCCTATTCGTACAGTGAAAAGTTTTCTTTCCAAGATCCCCAGTGTCTTTTCTGGTAAGAGTCAAAGCGAATTTCATACTATTTTAAAGTTTTAACTCTACCTTATATAAGGGCATGCTCAAAGGGAAAGCAGTTTTAAATGAGTGCCATGGGGAATTCAAAGTCATCTGGTCTGGAGGAGATATCCCAGATCCTTTGAATAATGATAGAAATTATTGATGTTTCTCTCAAATTGGAGTGGTCTTGCACAGAGGTGTTTTTGTCCTGTAAATTAAGTGAATATTTAATTCACTACAAAAAGGCAATATTTTTATTGCAGATCAGAATCTGTTTTTTAGCCAATTTTCGTAGCAAGTATGAGTTTAGTGTATTAGCCAGTACATAAAGGTAAGAAATGCCATAGTAGCAGCACAAAAGAAAAATCATCACTGCACTCTGATACTGAATGGGGGTGTGATATTTATTACAACAGTCATGATCTGCTTTTGCAGATGGCTGCCGGTCCCTGACAAACCAAGACTGAGGTGTCTGTGGTGATTTGCAAGACAGTTGTTAACTTTATAGCTAATCCAAGTCAGTATTGTCATGGGCACAAAAATCTCTCCATTTATTAATTAAATAGCATATATTTATTCAGGTATTTACATAGTTTTACAACCATTTTTGTGTTACGTATGTGGATATATGCTCCAATGAGTATATATGTGTATATATATCTATGTCCTTTGAAATAGATGACATTGTTTAACGTAATTTTTCCATACTCTCGTAACAGTTGCAATTTTTGTAACGCAAAAGGTAATATTTCTACAGAAGGTATTTATAAAGGTTTGTACTGTCCAGAACAGCAAGAAGAATTCTCTACTTTAGTTTTCCATTTTGGGAATGTTTTTGCTAGTGAATAATTCTGTCACAAAGAAGGATGGAGTCTTAAGAGTGTACAAAATAGCTTCATGATTTTACAAATTACTTGTACTAAAACTAGCCTTTGAAGAATGGACCTCTATTTCCCATGAGGTAGTTCAGCATGGCATTTTATTAAATAATCCATATTTTTAATCTGTGCCTTACATTTCAGGATATGGATTTCAAAATAGACAGAGCAAAATATCTTTTTTTTACTGGTGTAGACATCATACTTTTAAAGGTTATGTTAGAATATATATACAGTAGTACATAGCAGTCACCAGTGCAACACCTTTTCTATTGATGCACTAACTTTATTAATTGCAGAGGGAAAGAAAAATCATAGGAGAGTTCATTTTTTTCCCTTTGCAGATTTTCCACCTCAAATACCAGGGCTGTAATTTTTGCTAGACATGACTAAAAGCCCCACCAGAATAGCACAACTTTCATTTTAGTTAAATTGATATGCTTTTCTGTCAATTCTCTATGCAGAATGGAATCTGAAATATTCAAACCTTTGTGTTGAGTAGCAGATTTCTTGTAATGTCTGAGAAGTTTATGTAGCATACAAAACTTTTTGGCTTGAACTCAAAACTGTTGATTGCTAGGAAGCATGGGAATATTGCTGTCTAAGGATCGTGATGACAATAGTGCAAAAATATATAATAAAAGCTTGTACTGTTAATACCCACAAAAGCATCCAAAAGAAAATTACCAAAATGAGCATCAAAAGCAGATGCTCTACAGTTAAAATATATATATATTTATTTACTCATATATTTATATATGTGTGTGTGTGTCTATGTGTAAAAGCATATCTTATATGTAGCCATCTGTCCAGGATTATGTCCCATGAAAACCAGAGCTTTGCAATTGTTGGGATTTTTTTGGTGGGCAGAAGCAAAATGGGTAGCTGTACCACAGTGAAATCGTGTTCCTGCAAGCACTTAGAAAAGATCTGTAAGAGTCCTTTAAACAACTTGTAAAAACTAAAGATGTCCATAAATTGTCTGTAGGAATAAGGTCTTATGGGATAACATTTTAATTATGTTGTTACAGATTTATTTTTATTTTTGTGTACTTTTATTTCATAGTACTGCTTCTCAAAACAGCAAGTGAGAACCTAGTGGAAAGAGCAGTCACTTTTTTAATGCAAAATTACTGACCACATCTATTTAAGGATGACTGCATTAGCAAAATCAGCCTGGGGAATGGTATTTGAATTTAACAGAATGTTGTGATTATAATAAACAAAATGATGTGATTATACTATCTAATTTACCGAGTCATTCCTTAAATGTTTTCACAAGTAAAATATCCACAGAGAGAAATATTTGAAATACAGATAATCCTCTGTATGCTATGCACATTGTTGAGCTTCAGAAAAATATCATTCTAAGTTAGAGATTATTTCACTTTGTGAAATTTTGAAAATATGAGGAATCATTTTGCTTTATATTCCATATGTTAATAGAGAGAAAATAAAAATTTGAAACTTTTAAGGTGCCAAGGAAAAATGTAGGCAGGAGAGTTTGCTCCTTTTATGGGAATATGCATTCAAATGAACAAAAGAAGGGCTTACTGTTGTTGTCTCCATTCATTTAAAGTGGTTTGGAGGAGTGAAGAACATATTTTTTATAGATATCTTGCTGGTCAGCAGTAATAATTGCATGAACATTGATGTGGGCATTCCTTATTAACACTGATTAGAGTATTAGCAATAAAGACAAGGCAATTTGCCTGGCCCATGGTTTGCCATTAGACCTGGAAATGGATAAAAAAAGACTTACTTGAAATGATGAATGTAGGGAGTATGCAATATGAATCATAGAGAAAAGAACGAGCTCTAAAATTTCATTTTTATTTTTACTAAGGAGAGATAAGAAGCAAATGCCAAACTTTTGCTGTTCACTTTGAAGGAGAAAGCAGCATTCAGTTTACCGACAAAACACTGCAATAGCTGAGGATTTGTTTTGGGGCTCTTTGTGGGGCTCAGTGGATTGGTCAGTATTAGTACTGAAAGTTTCATAAGCTAATCATAACGTGAATATTTCATTAAAAAGATGTAGTGATACAGTGGTGTCTTATGGTAATTATGGAATATGAGTGTGATGCTTTATGTAATACTTGGATATGCTTGGTACTGAATAAAATCTCTGGAGAATGTGTCAGTTGAGTGGTGTGTAAGCTTGAGTGCTAGCATTTTTATTGAAGGAGCAGGGAGAACTATGAGAAATATAAGTTCAATTAAAGAATGCAAACAGAGACAGAATAAGGAGCATTCAAGAAAAACATGTTCTTACTAGTTATTACTGGCTGTTTCTGATGCATGGCTCAATAATTTTGGAACGTAGTCACAGCTTGAACCAACAAAAATAGGAGAAGGAGATCAGTGGAAAGGTGGTTTTTTCACATCTCCTTCTAAGTTAGAGAGAAAAATGAAAACATTAATTTACCTTTCTCTGGAAAATATAATCCATTAAAGTCTTTAGTTTTTCCTCATTCCTATATGAATGAAGCTGATGTTGTGTCTTTTCCATCAAGACATTATGGTTTTCCCATTTTTTCTGAAAGATTATTCTTGTCATATCTAATTTTTATTAAATGTGTTTCCTGATCTCAGAAAATGTTTATTTCTCTTTTACCTGGGAAATCATGAAAATATTGAGATATTCCGCTTTGAGTAGCAAATGAATTAATATGATCATTATTTACCAATTTTGGTTTGAGCACTAGTAGTTGTGTGCTTGGTAAAAAATAAATAATTTATGTGCTTAAACATAAAAGAATGCTGCTGAAAGCAGAATAGCCTGGTCAGATGTAGTGAGAGACTCCAGAGGAAAGCAGTGTCATAATAGCTCATCTCACTCACAGATCACAGGTGGGTGAACCCAAGGGATGAGTCACAGGGGCTACCTGCAGCAGTATTGCATGTCATATAGGGGCAGGCAGCAAAAAAATAAAGATCAATACAGTGGGAATTGGATGACTCAGGGGACTAATAACAAGAAAGGGAGTTTCATCTGTCATTAGTTTTGATCGTCTCCAGATGAGTAATGAGTTGTTAGCATCTGATGACTTCTCAGTGCTGCATGTGAAATTAGTTGATAAGTTTATCCACTTCAGTACTGAAGATCACCTACCTGAAATACAAGATGAAAGAGAAAGCTCTACTACTTGGTTTGGCAGAAAAAATGTCCCACAAGAAGTGTAACACTTCAATCATCTGGTACCTTTTGAGCAAAGTAACACTGCATTATAGGTAAATAAAAGGAGTTTTGAATTTCCATTTTTGATAGATTTTCCAGAATAAATTAACCATGTGGGAGAAGCTAGGATTCCCATCTCCCAAGTCTCGAATTTTATGGGCTTTTTTTTTTCTTTCAGTGTCTCCCTTGCTGGGTCAACAACAGTTTCCTACGTTCTTGTTCTATATATTCCTTCATCTCTCTTTTCTTGCATTCTCCTAAAGTATAATTTAATAGTAGAATTATTGCTGATTTCTTTATGCCAAAACAGACTCTTATTATTTGCAAACAAAGCCTTCAGTCAGTGTTAAAACTGCAAGCTCACTGCCTTTATGAGGTTCCAGTCTTAGTAAAATGATTTGATGAAAATCTTGCTGTCAGTTAATGAAGGACAGAAGCTGGATAATTCATTCTCCTGTGCCCCTTCAGACGGGCAGATGTGAGCAGGGACTAGCTAGCTTTACAGTTTCACTTTTCAAAGCAGAATTTTGAGAACAAAAAGTTAATAATCCTCTATTCCCAAATGAGTAGTTGGTTTGAAATTATACAATGAGTCTCATTTGTGTGTCGTTTCCATTCATCACTTTGTCAGAGTGACTGATCTGCATTCAAGTGTTCGTGGTCTTATGGGAATGGATATTTTTAAGAAGACTGGTTCTCTTATTTGTTGATATCATGTTCATGATTTTTTGAGTCATAAGTAGAAGAGATTGACTGAATGGATATACAGTCATTTCCAAGTAGTGAGATAATTAACTGATTAATGAGTGATGCTTTATATGCTTTAGAGAAAACCAAATTGGTTATTTGAGTGCTGTCTACATACCTTCACCTCTTGTTTCTATTTGTTTGCCTGTCTTGGCCTCCTGACTTGGCCAGAGAAGGGTGCTGTTAAGCTGCTTAAAACTTGACAGAACTTTTGTATTTTACGGAAAATGAGCTTTGTGACAGCATTGCAGTTTGGAAGCTCAGAATGAGAAAGCTGTGGTGGGGTGGGATCAAATAAGAGCTAAATGCTGTTCAGAAAGAAATGAAGAACTGTTTCCAATAGGTAGTTCCAACCTCCCTGCAGTGGGCAGGAACACCTTCTACTAGACCAAGTTGCTCCAAACCCCATCCAATCTGGCCTTGAACATTTCCAGGGATGGGACATCCACAACTTATCTAGGCAGTCTGTTCCAAGATGATTATGCTCTCCATTTTCATTTTAAGGCATATGTTAATATCAGACCTTTAATAAATTACGGTCACAATGAAAAGCTTTTCAAAATGTGAAGACATATTTGTTGGTCATTTTAAACAGAACAAAAAATACTCATTTAAAAGTTATTTCTTCTTCCCAACTAAACAGCAACAAAAAAATTGTATTCTTACATTTATCTTTAAATTCATTGATGATTGCCATTGGGACCATTAGTAAAGAGACAGAAATAAAGTGGAAAAAGTCTGAGGCAATTTTGAAAAATTGGCCTAGGAAACTGAAATATACTGAAAACCCATTGAAAAGTCTTTGAAAATAATCTGTGTGCAAAACGTTCATTGTAAATGTCCATTCCCTTAAAATCAATAGATGCAAAAAGCTTATTTTCACAGACATTTGCAAAATGATTAGGTATAGAAGTCATTCACTGATGGGAAAAATTTTTAATAGTTACTGTCTTGTTATGAGATGGAAGATTGCTGACAACATTCATCTTCTTTGTGGTTTGTCTGCATGAGGTGCACATTTTGAATTAGATGATCCTCCGTTTCCCCAAACACATTTCCAGAGAATTAGCTACGGGCTTTGTTGATCATCAATACAATTTTTTTCCTACTATGTTGTTTTATAATGAAAATACTTCCCTTCCTTTTCTAGACCTTCTTCAAAATCTCTGCACGCGTAAGGTTTTGACAGTGTATTAAGTGGAAGGGGATTACACCTTTGAAGTGTGAGAACTTTTAAAAGGAGTATGGAAAAACCTATTGCATTCATTACAGCCAAAAATGCACCTGATTTGCCACCCTTGACACCCCGTCTCTGGACACTTGACATGTAACATTCCTGGAAAATGTGGGGTGAAAAGGGAGCCCTGAATCAGCCTCACATCAACCTGAAATTATCCGGAACTCCGAAATCTATCATAGCTTCACTTAAAGCACTTTACCCTTTTTTACCTTTTTTTTTCTGTCATTAACACCGGTTAATAATTGGGTTTTGTTGGTTTTCTATCAGCAATGAGTAAGTAGTACTTCCAGAAAACAGAGAAAATAGCCCCCCCAACACACACATACAAAAATAAGTAGCATGCATATTTATGCCATATGTATTTGCCCATGAAGGCAGTGCATAATATATCAGCTTAACAGAAACCCTCTTAAGCTGATATAAGCAGCATCTGTAGTAGTGATAGGTTAACTGAAATCTGTTGTATGCATAAAACCTTGTAGGAAGACAAGACTGGATTATGTCTAAAGAAGAACAAATATGCACAAATATATTCAGGACTTCTATGAGAATGGTTTTCCTTCCTGTGTACCTCTTGGAAATCTCTTAGAAAGAAATACTATTAATTTTGCATAGCAATGATAAGAACTATGGAATAAGTACCAGTGAGAATTTTCTGGGGACCTGTATTTTAAGTAATTGTATTAATTAGGAAGCATAGCAAAGAAATCTACTTGACTCTACCACTTTATAAGGTACTTCTATGATCACAAAGCTGTTTGTTTGAATCACATTGGATTCTTTTCACGGGGTAATTTGAGGTAGTCAGAAGAGAAGTGTTTTCTGAGAGGAGAGGGCCGGCACTTTGCTGTTACTAATTTCTGAGACAGGAGGCAAATTTGCTGCTCATGCTAAGAATAGGCAGAGGAACTGTATATAGCTGAACATAAATGAAGTCCCATCAAGAAGTCCTTTTTGAATGTTAGTAGTGCTTCTACCACAATGTGAAATCTGTTTTAGGCTATGCTTGTGAAAATAGTCTCTGGAAACTATTTCAGAAATGAACATCCACTTGGACAAAAGGAAAAGAAACCAAATCTGGTCCCTCTAAAGACAAGAATGCTTGAGCACAAAAAGTATCCACTGTCTTGCCAAAAAATCAAAAATTTGTAGTAGTACCTGGGATTTTTAAGTGTCAGTTTGTACGAGCATAATGTAATTCTAAAGCCAAGGATGTATGTTAGCAGGTTTGTGCCTTGAATATATTGTCAGTTAGAATGGAATGGAATAGAATAGTTACAGAGAAAATCTGCGTGCAGGGCTGTAGTTAAGCAGGTACTATAATTGTTTTATAAGCAGAGATGGTTGATAATATTACAATTACGTTTTGGAGTACACCTTTTGAAAAATATCTAATTTTTTAATTTATGTGCCATTGTATGTTATCGTCTGGTGGCATTTTCTTAGTTGAGTGTGGTTATTTATTATATGTGTTTAGCAAGCAATGTAGTCGTGATATGTATTGCTGGTACAGACACAAATGATACATTATTTAGAGCTATCCTATTAGGTGTAATACACTCCAAATGTACACATTACCTCTTCTTTTTAAGATAGTACAAATGTGTCTGGAATAAAAGTCCCCTTTTCCTCTTAAATGATGTCTAATATTGACTCATTTTGTGACTTTTCAAGCCAGATAATTTATTTCTGGTTGAGTTTTACATTTTTGGTAGATTACATTCTAACTTATTCTCTTTAAATCTACCGTTATAAAGTATTTTGGAATATTTAAATGAACTGCATGCAAAGAGAAAGTGGTTCTGTATTTGCAGATTTCAATCTTCCATTTTTACAGGCAAATAAATATAGTTGGCCGGCAGTTAAAATAATCAAACTAAGTAAAATCATTCCCTGGAGAATATGTCCTTTAAGCAAGAAATCAAGTTAGCAAGGTTTACAAGATTACTTGTGATTTACCTCCTAATTCTGTTTGTTCCAGCTATAAGGAAAAAGACTTTGCCATTGCACTTGCATCAGAAGACTGAAGACTCTTCTATGCAAAAGGACATCATGGCATAAATTCAAATAATTGTTAGTTGTTTGTATTTCTGTTGTTACCGAAGTTATCCATGGACTGGTTTTGCATGGTGCTATTATCAAACAGTATATGCACACTTTATGATAACAAATATCTCCCTAAGATAAGGATTTTCCTTTTCAGTGGATGTCATTTGATGACCCCCATCTCACTGCCACTAAGTTACACTCAGTCTAACTTTGCTTTACTAGGAGCCAGTGTGCATCTGGATTGTCTGGAACTTTTTTCTTGAGCATTTGCCTGGTACAGGCCTATCTGCATGTTTGTTTCATCTTGGCTGTGTTTATTGAAGTGACTGATCATGACACAGACTGAGCAGTCCGTTTTATCTGTGTAGTGTATCTGCATGGATGAACTTTCTATTTGTTAAGAATGCTGGGTATTTGTGAAGCAGAATAGTAAGTCTGAATTTTCATTTCTCAGTTGTTACTGCATATTGGGAGCCAGCTCTCTGAAAAAAAAACAACAAAAAAGTTGTTAAGGAATCTTTCTTTAGAGCTGGCAGAGCTGGCAAGACATTCCTCACCACTAAAATAATTTTCCTCCTGACTTAGGACCTGATGCTAAATTCTCAGCTTTCTATATATAGCAAAACTGTCATATTTTAATTACACACATATATATATATATTTTTATATTCCAGAGCAGAATGAAAAATGGAGAGTTTCTTTTTGGAAAACATTGTAAACAGGACATTAAGACTTCTAAAAAACTTAAGCTGCAACAAACTGGTTTTCCATAAATCCCACTTTTTGACATTGAAAATGTTCTGAAGAAGTTCTACTATTGTTTTTCAGCCAGCTGTGTTCCTGACAAAAAGTGAGATATAATAAATTAGAAAGTCACCCTCATGGGAAGCAGAGGTAATTTCATGCAGTTTACTGTGACTGACAGTCTATCACTACCCCGATAAGTGGATCACTGATAGTCATTTATTTTCCGCAAATTATCAAAATATTTTTAAATGGAATCAAGAACAATTTGTTAACAGGAAATAAAAGTGTTCAAATGTGCAATGAGTGTTATTACAGTTCTGCACAGATTTGACACAGCCTATTGTAGGCTTCAAAATAAAGGTCAATAATCTACTTTCTAGCCTACACAGTTTGAGAGTGAGCCTTGATGTTACAAAAAAAGCCTGTAAGCTGGCAGGAGTTACCATGTTTTCTATTATCCCAACCCCACAGACTAAGCAGTCCCTGAGGCCAAAGGATGTTGGCAGCTTTGAAGGCACAAAGCCCAGCATTCCTGCTGTGCACCTTGCCATTTTGCTTCCCACACAGCATCTGTCTGTTTTTGCCTTAGGGAGGGAAGACCTCAGTGGGGATGCTTTTGATTTACTTGTTTCTCCTGTTAGGGAAGATCACTGGAGTGCATGCTGCTCACCTGTGCTGCACTCTGGTTTGCAGTAGGAAATGGGCAGAGAAGTTGTAGTGGGTACCAGGAAGTCAGGAGGTGCAGGCTGGTGAGTTTGGTGTCTGAAGAGCAGAGCAGAAACCTAGGACTCTACAGGAATCCAGGTAGATGGCACAAAGAAATTAAAAGGTCCTCACTTATTGGTAGGAAGGAAGACACAGACATTGCAATCACTTGGTTAATGGAGCCAAACTAATTGGAAAACATAGAGAACATTTAAAAAAAAAAAACCCAAAACAAAAACCCAAACCCAGCACAACCAACCAACCTAAAAAACAAAACCAAAAAAAGAAGAAAAGGAAATTAAAATTAATCTCCCTTCCCCATACACACATTTTGTAAGATAATATATTGTATTATAAGGCCTAGTAGGGTTGAGTGTAGGAGGAGTGGAGCTGATGGGTACTTGATGAGTGTTTCACTGTTAGAATAATGGAATGTCTGTGAAGGATTTGAGTTGTTGCTAAGAATTTGGTTCCATACTATCATAAGAAAAACACCATATGTGGGGTGTTAGCAGCAGACAATTCAGTCTCCGTGGGCCTTCCTGAAATATTAGCCTTTTGAAATATTTGGACAAAGCTTTTTGAAAGTAAACAAATCCATTATGAAAATAGTATATTTTTTTTT
>VZRE01010833.1:0-42884 GCA_013396775.1 Cephalopterus ornatus
AAAGCCATGAAATCTATTATCTCCTTTTTAGTAATGTACAGCATCAACTTTGCATGTTTGATCTTGATGCTGACTAACTTCAGTAGGAAACAAAGTTATGTGAATTTTCTTATTTCTATATTTCTGTGTGCTTTTCCAGGTGTTCATTCCCTTATTGTGATTTTCAGCAATCCCAAACTGGAAAAGAAAATGCTAGGGATTCTATCCTGTATGAATTGCAAGGTTTGGTAGGAACTGTAACAAAAGCTGGAGCCCATTCAAAATATTGATATTTCATTATAAAAATCAAGTCCATTAATCTCTAATGCAACACTCCAGGCTGTGTAGAAGGGAAAGATATTGTCTATTTGGCACTGAAGTTAAGAGTATAGCATTCAAATACCTTGACTGAAATCAGAATGAGCAAAAGAAATTATTATTCTTATCCCTAAATTTAGGTATTTTTTTGAGCAAAGTTATTGTCAATAATAAAATCTTTTAGACCTTATACACATGATTTGGTTGCAAAAGGGCAATAACAATACTGCAAATGGCGGGGCATTTGCTGATTGAAACAACTGAACTAAACCACAGGTTTACCTCTATTTTGGTTAACACTTCTTTCTTCTCTGGCTCCCTTTTTTGTAACGTTATCAGCTGTATCACTGTGTGCCCCACAGCGCAGGTGGGGTGGGTGCAGCTTGCAGGACTGCAGCCTAAGGAGACCCCGCACCTGGAGCCGGCTCATCCTGAAGGACTGCAGCTCAGGGATGGGATCCACACTTGAGCAGAGGAAGAGCGTGAGGAGGAAGGAGTGGAGGAGACAACTCGTTATGACCTGATTGCAACCCCAACTCCCCATCCACCAGCGCTGCTGTTGGGAGGGGGCAGAGAAGACAGGAATGCAGCAGTGAATTTTGGACTGTTAGGAAGAAAGGGGGAAGGGAAGGGGTTCTGGGTTTATGCTTCTTCCTCCTTAACCCTACTCTGTTTTCTATAGGCAATAAAGTCAACTCATTTTCCCCAATTCGAGTCTGTTTTCTCCATGACAGTAACTGGTGAGTGAGTTCCCCCTCCTTATCTCGACCCCTGAGCTTCTCCATCTTCTTTTCCACCCCTCCCCTGTTGTGGAAAAAGAGAGAAGGAGCAGCTGGTTGGGGGCCTGGCAGGTGCCCAACCTCTGCTGTCAGCCAACCACTGCTGTCCTCTCAATGTGACATAATTCCAACACAAAAAGAGCAGAACATGATTTGTTCATTTCTGTCATCATCTCAGGCACAGAGTGACATCTTAGCTAACGGCAGATGCCAAGAGTGTGTTTTTCGTGCTTCTTGGCAGGTTTTGCTTTGGCTCTTGTTCTCCCAGGAGGAGGAACATGCCCCAGGTGTGCAGCTCAAACATCAGAGGTTTTCTGAAGCTTCTCAGATTTTCTTTTCCCCCAGTAAAGCAAATGCATCCTTTTTGTAGGTCAACACTGCAAAGGACTCTGTAGATTCACTGCACTGTCTTTTAGAAATTGACCCAGAGGAAGAGTTTCTGCTCAGGGAACATGAGTGGCCGTGGGATGCTAATTTGAAAAGTCGAAGTGAAGGTGAAAAACCTTGTCTTGTGAGCTTTATTTTTGAAGAGTTTCCTTGCCATGGGCATTCCCTCCTCTCTGTCTCTCCATCCCCACAACCATGAAAGGGGAAGAATTTAATATTAAAGTGTAAGTGGTTTTTAATTGGACGGGGCTTTGAACAACCTGGGCTGGTGGAAGGCATCCCTGTCCACAGTAGGGGGGTTGGAAAGAGATAATCTTTAAGGTTTCATCCAGCTCAGAGCACTCAGTAGAAATTCAGTAGCAACCAAGGCTGATCATCTGGGATTCCCCATGTCATAAAAGGAGAAAGAAAAGGCTTCTGGGGAGAGAAGAGATTCAGCCTGAACCAAGCTCCAATGGAAGCAATTCAATCTGTGTGTTATGTGACTCAGATCACAACAAACTGTGTTTCCATACAGATGCATATACCCAGGGGTGAGGTGCCATTTGAGATGCACAAGGACATCCAAAATATGCACATGGACTTGCAGATACAAAGTCTGGGAGACTCCTTCCCCTTCTCAAGGGGTGCTGGAGGGGATGGATATGAACCAGCAGCAGGGACCCTGTGCTTCAAACACCTGACCCACATCTTCCTGCTCTGAAACCCCAGCATGTGAGACTCTTATGTTATAATCTTTTTTTAATAAGGTACCAAATGGCCCACACAGAGTTGAGTCCAAACTCCAGCCACAGTATGCTCAGTCCTGCTGGTGTAACATTTTCATTTAAAGGACAAGTACAGTCCCAGCACAGACAGTTCACATTCATACAGGTTGTTATAAAAATAACTTCTGTTCTCTTCACATACATATGGACAGAAGAATAAATAAAGAAGCAAACAAACCTACCCAACCCTGTACCGTGTTTCCTGTTCTATCTGAAAAAGCAGAAGAAACTCACACCAAAGCATAAAGAAGAGAACAGGCAGTATCAGGAAATACTCAAGGCAATGCTCTGCCCTCCATCAACACCAACAATTATCAAAAGAAATAATATTTTTGAATGGCTGCATGCAAAATTAACTTGCTCATTTTAGGTAGCCAAGGGACAGAAGAACCTGAATCCTGAATCCTCACAGGGATCAAAATGGGTCAGTCACAGAATCACAACACTGTCCTCTGCACAAAAACATCTCCACTCTTTGTGCCACCCAACACGGCCCTCCTGATCCAACATTCAAATACTGCAGAGTAACACTGACACCAGGTAAGGGGACACCCAGCACATTTCCATCCCTGCACCTGCCCTGCTCTCAAGAGGAGCGGCACCAAAATCCCCCCCACCAGCAGCTCTATAAAGCTCCTCTTTCCAGACGTGACACTCAGGGAACAGCAGCCGCTGACCTGCGCTTGGCATTGGTGCAACAGCCCCCTTGTCCAGCACAGCACTGCTCCCAGCCCCCAGGATGGAAGCCTGTCACGCTCAAGAACAATTCAATATCACTTCATACGATGCCACAGCTTTGGCCATTATGACCCTCGAGGCGTTTGCTGGCATGTGGATAAATGCTTTCATTGTTTCTGTGATTTGCATGTCTTGGGTCCAAAAGAAAACCTTGAACTCTAATGAGAAGATCTTGCTGGTTGTGGTATGCTCCAGGTTTTGGTTTTTGTGCATCTCATGGCTATATTCCTTTCTTTCAATAACTTATCCCCATTTCCTTTATGTTCACCCTAGACTTCAACTAGTTGTGTCTATTGAAAGCTTGTTAGATTATTCCAACATATGGTTTTCTGCCTCTCTTTGTGTTTTTTATTGTACAAAAATCGCCAATTTCAGGAACAGCTTCTTCATCTACCTGAAAGTAAAAATTGACAGGATGGTGCTCTGGCTCTTGTTGGGGTCAGTGCTTTTCTCCCTGGTTATCGGCATTGTTGCCTATGAGATCGCTGATCAAGTGCACTGTAACAACAGCAACTCCACTGGACGAGGTAGTTTTTGGAAAGCAAATATCAAAATGGATAAACACTTTTTCCCTTCTTTTTTTATCACTGGCTTTGGATATGCTATTTCATTCATGGCAGTCACCTTTTCTGCCCTTCTCCTTCTTTTTTCCCTCTGGAAACACAAATGTAACATGCAGACAAACTCCATGAAGGACATCAGCGTGGATGCCCACATCAAAGCCATGAAATCTGTTCTCTCCTTCCTCATAATGTACAGCATCAACTTTATATGTTTGATCTTGAAAATGGTTTATGTCACGAAGAAGGGAACTCCTGTGATGTTTCTCATTGTAGTATTTCAATATGCTTTTCCAGGTGTTCATTCCCTTTTTCTGATTTTTGGCAATCCCAAATTGGAAAAGACATTGCTAAGGATTCTGTCCTGTGTGAAGTTCAAGGTTTGCATGAGGTAGGAACTGTAAAAAACTGCTGTAGCACTTGCAAAATGTTGATATTTCGTTATAGAAAAGGAGTCTTTTAATCTAGCTCTCCAGGCAGTGTAGATAATAGAGATGTTCAGTCTTCATCACTGAGATTAAGAAGATATCATTCAAATATTTTGAATTAAAATAGTGTGGCTTAAATGAAATATTTTCAATTATAATTTTATCTAGGTAATTCTTTGAGTTAAATTATTGTCAATAACAAATTCATTTAGACCTGGTACAGGGGTTGGATACAGAAGGGCAATAACAATAGTGCAGACTTTCCTCAAACACTTTGGTATTTGCTGATTGAAACAACTGAAATAACAACAGGTTTATCTCTGTTTTAGTTTACATTTCTTGCTGCTGTGGCCCTGGTCTAGTGTAACATGATGAGCTGTATCACTGTCTGGCAGTGGTGGATAACTGATGTGTGAACACGCTGATCCCTGTCACTCTCCAGAGGTGGTCACTGACGCACAAACAGTGATGCAGGAATGGCCGTGGGGTGCACAGGTGGGTGCAGAGCCCACTTCCCACTCCAGCCCTGTGTGACCCCTCTGTCCCACTTCCTGCAAGAACAGGATTGCCCTGCTCTGTGTGACTGCTCTCCTGCTCTGCTTTTACTTGTAGATGAGACTGGCTTTTCCTAACGGACACTGGCCCAGTAAAATACCCAGGAAACAGGATTTGTGCTGGATCAGGGGAAGAGCATGAGGAAGAAGGAGTGGAAAAGACAACACATTATGAACTGACTGCAACCCCCATTCTCCTTCCCGCTGTGCTGCCAACATGGAGAAGCTGGAGTGGAGTGGAGTTGAGTCTGGGATGAATAGGGGGATTAGAGACACCAGTTTCTAGTTTTGTGTTTGTTCCTCATCATCCTACTCTATTTTCAATAGGAAAAAAATTCAATTCGTTTTCGCCAATTTGAGTCTGTTTTGTCAAGACAAAATAACAAATGAGTGAGTGATCTCCCTGCCTTTATCTTGACCCATGAGCTTTTCCATCCTATTTTTCAGCCATGCCCTGTGTATAGGTGACAGGGAAGGAGCAGCTGGGTGGGGGGCTGGCAGCTGCCCAAGGTCAACCCTTCACAGCAGGTCCTCTAAGCAAAAAATAGCTCCAGCATGAACAGAGCAGAACCTGAACTGGTCATTTCTCTCACCACCTCAGGTCCTGAGGTAGATCTTAAAAATCTCATCTGGACACATCTCCCCACTGAAAGGCCTTGAAGACACCACCACACCTCCCTTCTCTCCCTGCTGTTGCTTGTGCACTTCATCCCATAACGTGACAGTCCCAACTGATTTCACAGTAAGACCCTGGAAGACCCATCTGATTCCCTACATCCCATGCTACATCATCCCTCACAACCTCACATACCACAACACTCTGCAGGCAAAACCAGCATCTGACCAATGTCACCACACAAAACAAGGCAGCCCCAGCAAAGCACACTGCAGATACCTTCTGCCATCTCCATGAAAGCCCTGAGAACATGACACCCAGTACAGCCTCACTGTCCTGTGCACCAGCCCCACTCAGCTGGACCTGGAGGGGACACGTCACCCACCAGCACAGCCACAGTGATGTGCCCAGCCCGGGGAAGCTGACACAGAACACATGTCACAGGTCAGTGCCAGGGGCTGGAAAACTGCTTTGGGTCACATTCCAAGTTTTCATGATTGAGAAGTGAAACAGTTCAAAATGCTTTTGCCCTGGGAAGTGTTAAAGAGCAGAGGCACAGCTCAGGACGAGTTTCACGGCATTCCTAAGGGCAGAGATACAAAAATAGTTGGGAGTACTGCTGAAAAGAAGGCAGTGTTCCAATACTCTTGGAAGTCACAGCTCTCTGAAAGCCGTAAGGAGGAGCAATTTTTCCCTTTTGCTGGAACAAGAATGGGAGATTCAGGCTGTTGGACTCATGTGTCTGACGAAAGCACAAAATCAAATCTCAGCTTCAGCCAGAAGAAGCAACTATACCCCACGACTGAGAAAAGAGGGAGGTAACACCAGAGGTTACAGGCACCTGCAGTGCCTCCTGGTTGATGCAGGACCAGAAGCAAACAAGGAAAGGCCACGGATATCAGCAGAGTAAAGAGAACCACAATCCCAGATGCTTTTGTGATTCAGGTAGGAGCGAAACCATTTCCCTCCCTCCCAATATGGGTAACTACTGGTCACCTCAATAACTTTAAACATTCTAGTGATTTAGAGATTGGTATATTTAAACATATTCTGCAGTTTTTTGATATTTGAGATCTGATACATAGAGACACACAGAAAGACAGAAGCACTTCTACTTCTTCCCTGTTAAGGACACTGTTTACAGTATATCTCAAGGATACATTCCCGTGGCCATTTGCTTCCCCCATTCATGTGTATATCACCCTGCAGATTCACCTGAGATCTGCCAGCGCCTTTGGTCTGCATTGCAAGTGCTCAGAGGCACCAAACAGACAGGACAAACTACTATTTCCCTTTTTTTTTCCCATTTTTCTTCGGAGCAGAGGTTGTGCAGTTCTCCCAAAAACATTGTGGGTTTCTCCCCAGCTCCTCTTTCTTGCGTTCCCAGTCGTCATCTCTCTCATCTAGGGGGATTCCTTTCATTGCAGCTGTCCTGTGGTAGTTTCTGCTCTCCACCTCTGCCCTGGGAGAGAAAACAAGAGTGAGCACAGCACAGTCACACCCCCAGGTTGTTCATGAGGCACCATCTCCAGGGTCAGGGATTGTGTCTCAGTCTGGTTAAAACCCTGCTGCCAGTAACACTTGAGAAGCTGAGGTGTGCCTGGCATGGTGCAGCCCCAACCTCTCCTCACAGAGATCCCCCTCGGCCCCACCACTGCCAGGATCTGGACATGGAAACTCCAAGTGTAAGTCTTGTTCAAGAGAAAGCACACCTTTTTCTCCTACTGCAGAACTCTGATTTTGTAGGCACTCAGGATTTTTGCAGCTCTGTCAGAAACATCAAGTATCAGAAAAAAAATACTTTTTTCTGTGAAAGAACAGCTCTGTCACATCAGTGCAATGCTGACCCAACTGAGAGCACGAAGCAAAGCCAGTGCCTTCACAATGACGAGCTCCATCACATAGGCTTACTATATCAGAGAACGGTAGAACGGTTTGGGTTGGAAGGGACCTTAAAGACCATCTTGTTCCAACCCCCTGCCACGGGCAGGGACACCTTCCACTATCCCAGGTTGCCTCAAGCCCCATCCAACCTGGCCCTGAACACTTCCAGAGAATGGCCAGCCACAGCTTCTCTGGACAACCTGTGCCAGGGCCTTTACCATCCTCACAGTGAAGAATTTCTTCCTAGTATCTAACCTAACCCTACTTACCTAGGCCATTCCCCCTTGTCCTCTCACTCCCTGCCCTTGTCAAAAGTCCCTCTCCAGCTCTCTTGTAGGCTCTCTTCAGGTACTGAAAGTTTTTCTAAGGTCTCCACAGAGTCTGTGTTCGAGAGAGATGGCTGAGGCCCCAAGCCTGCTGGTGTTTAAGAGGCATTTGGAAAATGCCCCTAATAACATGCTTTAACTTTTGGTGAGCACTGAAGTGGCCAGGCCATAGCACCAAATGACTGTGGCAGGCCCCTTTGAACTGAACTATCCTAATCTTCTCCGATTAAGTATCTGCTACCAAGGGCAAGAAACCTCTTTCTGTAGATTTCTAAATGTAAGTACCTATACACACATGAGTATAAATATATGCTTTGGGCTCAGAGAGCAGGAGCCTTTAGTGCAGGTTCAACACTTGGCACTTTGCAAACAGGCTGGCGGCAGGCACAGGCTGTGGGTGTCTGGGCCAGCTCAGCACCATCCTTGGCAGATCTCACAGCAACCAGAGTAAAGCCCTTTTCATGCAAAACAAATCTGATGCAAAATATGTGTTTGTTATTCAGAAGTAGCTGTTTTGAAGGCTATTTCCTAACCTTTGCATGTCCATGCAAACCTCAGTGAGTCGTACAGATACTCGGTAGCAAAATATTCCCAATATTTGCATGTTAATAATATTTCCATGTTGATACATGTAATATTTCCATGTGGATGCAAATAGTCCTCAGCACAGAGCAGTGGCCCAGCCTGGGCAGGCAGGTAGTTCATGCAGCTGGCAACACCTGGGGACAGACACACAGTGTTCAAGGGTCATGGTAGTGCTAGTGGGGCTGAATTAGGATTTAGGAAGGATTTAGATACTCATAGCCCTTTTTAGATATGCTCATCAGCCTTGCATTTGGCACAGACTCTCAGATTTAAAAGTGTAAAAACTGCTTTTTCTCTCTTCTTGCATGACAAGTAAATACCCAAAACTAACAAAATATTCCTCATATTTATATACCACAGACACGGTGGGTGGCGTGCAGACCTGCTCTGTGCTGTGCAGCATTATGTGCAGGCACACACTTCATTCTCTGTCTGCAGCACACATCAGTACTGCCCAGCTGCTGACGCTGCCTGACCACCTCTGGGACCTTCTGCACATCTGAAGGAGCAGAAGGTAAGCAAAATTATACTATAAATGCCAGCCATTCCAGCTCCAAGGTTGCTGGCATGAGGAGGTGAAGCCACTGCAATTGTAAATTACAGTGGCTGGGCTTAAAAAAAGTGTTCCTGAGTCACAGTGACAAATTCTTGGCTGCCCACAGGCTGTGATGTGGCTGTGAGGTGATTGCACAGGTTTTGTGTGCCTTATAAAATGTCCTAGGCATGGGCATTTAAAGCAGTTAAGTTCTCCCAGCCATGCTCCTAGACGAGCCATGCCGCTGTGGGGTGAGTCAGGCCAGCCTATGGCTCTGAAAGGCAAGTTTTCCAACTTAAATCAGTCATTCACCTCAGAAAACCCCCCATCAGCTACCTGAGTTGCCCTAGGCTGTTGCTAAGCTGTCTGAGACCAGGAAGTCAATCATCTTGTCAATCAACTTGTCAATCATTCTCTCAGGAGCCTCTGTCTGCCGCGGGCATTGCCCATTGGCATCATCCAGGCAATTCCCCTACCCGTGCTGTCACCTCACTGCCATGGCCCTTGTGCACAGCCAAGTGCACAGCAAATGCTGAAGATATGGCAGGAATTCCTGGTGAGCTTAATGCAAAAACGACAGCATTGAATAGGTAAGTAATTGCTATAAATGATTCATCAAGGGAGAGAAGCCTGCAGACTTTCGCTCTCTAGGTTAGACAATATTTACCTGTGCTGGTATAGGAACTAAGCACGCCAAGAGCTGAGAACAGTATAAAGAGAAACTCCACTGGAACATAGTGCCCCATTCTCAAAGGACTGGTAAACCTGACCTTTACTACAAAGCCAGGGTCTAGATAGTAAAGACTCTACTTAGCAAAGCTTAGGTACCAGCTGCTGGTTGTTTAAATGTCTTTAAACTGAATGTCTGAGAGTAAAGAAGAGCTGATACTTCTGCATGGAAGGAACGTGGTGAATAGTGAGGGTTTGCACATGTCAGCTCCAAAAACAGCTCTAAGGTGTCCCTGGAAGTGTTCAAGGCCAGGTTGGACGTGGCTTGAAGCAACCTGGTCTAGCTAAAGGTGTCCCTGCCCATGGCAGGGGGGTTGGAATGAGACGAGCTTTAAGGTCCTTCCCAAGCATTCTATGATTCTGTGTTAGGTGGCAGGTAAAATGCAAAGGTTCCAGAAGCTTTCATAATAGCCAGAGCTTAAAAACTGGAACCTGTGGCTCCCCTAGAAAGATTTTTGGGCTTTGTACAAGGGGATTTTGCACAGTTTGGGCGTCTTTTCCTATGGAAGGACACTGATGCTGTGTGAAGATAAAAGGTGGGCACGGAGCATTTCAGTAGGAAACAACAAGCTGTAGAAGTACAGCTAAAGGACAGTAGCACCTACAGAAAGGTTTATGTGGATTAAAGAAAAGTGGCACTTGGTAGGCACTGGCCTCCTCAGACATTTTTGCCCAGTCACCATGCCTGATTTTTAACTTGGCAGCTCTTGTGCCGCATGGCTGGAAAAGCTGGAAAGTTGGATATGTGTCTATAAAAAAAAATGCCAGTGAAGGACTATGGCAGGACTGTAAATTAACAGAAAAACCCAGGGGAGAAAAAGACTTAGGAAGCTCTCAGCATTCCAGGGTTTGGCACGTGCAGGTTTCACGGGCAGTGTATCTAAACACCAAGTAGTGTGTGGGACTGTGGTTTGCACTGAACAAGTTGGTTGGCCTCTGGTGATCTGTCCCACTGCTTTAGAGATGCAGGTATGGGACACAGCTCAAACCTCTGGAGTACAGCATCCTAATCCAGGGAAGCAGCTTCACAAGGATGAAAATATCTGTGAGCCAAACCAGTGGCTGAAAAAAACAGGAATGGTAATTGGGAGTCTTCTAAAAGCATATTTCTCGTGGCAAGTGGTGCCACAGTGCTAAGTGTAAACAGTTAAGACTGTAAGAAGTTTCCCAAAATTTGAGAGTAATATGTGGCCATCCTATTAACAGATCAAATGGTCTAATTTTCAATAAATATGTAAAAAATACAGTGGTTCTTTTCTTCACTATAAGAAAAGCCAGATGATATACATATATATATATACACGTACAACTGCTGAAGGGCTGTTCTTAAACAATTCATCCTGTGTCTTCAGTACTCACCACTCTCTAAGGGTTTAATCTTTGCCAGCTGTTGCTCTCATTTCTGTTGCTTAACAATCTCTCTGTAACATCCTTACAAAAACAATGATGTCACGAAGTGGTAACACTGTTGAAAACATACCAAGGCAAACCACAGGAGGCAGTGGAATAAAAGAATTTCTTCTCAATGACTTCCCCGTGTTTGCTTATCTCCTACTGCTAGTGGCGTGACGGCTTTAATAGGCTTTAGGTGGATAGATAAGTAACACCCTGTGTTTGTTCTGTTCCTTTATAAGACAGTTTGTTTAACTTTCATTGCTGGAGCCCCATCTGCTGCCACAGTGGGACCTGCCGTCACTACTCACTTTTCCAAGAACTCGGAGCAGTCCTGGTGACCGTAGATTTCCGCAAGCCTCTTGGGAGTGTCGCCAAAGAGGTCGGCTGCATCCATGGCAGCGTGCAGGGAATGGAGGGTGCGGAGCACCCTCAGCCTCCCCGACTCGGCGGCAAAGTGAGCCGCAGTCCAGCCCACGTCGCTCCGCAGGCAAAGCCGGGCGCCGTGATCCACGAGGAGCTTGACCAGATCCGACCGCCCTTGAAGTGGGCAGCAAAGCAAGGAGAGAAAATGCAACTGCATCAGAATTTGCACCTTCAGGATGCAGGAGACAGTCACACACGGTTGACATAATTCCCTCAGCCACGGATCTTTACCCACGACCTGACCACTAGTTTTATCATATAAATGATACTCAATAGAAAATGCTGGTTGATTTTTCCCAAACTAGAATGCTTCCAGAAGAACTTTAAAACAAAAACAACTGTTAGATCAAAAAGCTTTCTAATTTCTGAACAGCATATCTCTATTAGTCATTGACCAATTGGCTATTTCTTTGTTACATTTTGCTTTTTAGTTCATCGCAATATAAAATTTAAACACAAAGAATGGGACAACCTGTGAACAGCTTTACTAAAACAAACGTTTGTTGGATAGGAGGTAGAGAAAATACTTGTTTTCATTCACCTTCTTATTTTTCTAACCTGGGGAATTGCTTAAAGAAGCAAAAAACATTCTTTCTAGCCCATTTCACACTGCCTTGACTGAGCTAGATCATTCCAAATGGCCTCTAGGCAGTGTCAGTCTCCCATTATTTTCTAAAGTAGTTCTGTTCCCTTTGCTGATGCCTAAATGCATAATAATCTATCAGGGCAAAAGAAAAACATGACCTCAAGTTTCAAACAGCAAATTATACACTTAATTTCTGAGTCAAGACAGATGCCATGACATGAGATCCCAACACGTAACAAACACTGCAGCATGGAGGAACAGAGGTCCAGTTTCCCATTTTACACTGTGTACAAAAATTGTATATTGTTGCATCATCTCTTTTTTGAGATGTAAAGCGATATTTGACTTTAACAGACACTTCTGAAGGGGAAGGTCCAAATGGGAGCTGCAAACATGTCTGGCTGTGCGTTGTCCACTCAAGCAGGTGAGAAAAATGGAGAGCAATGTAAAACATGGTTATTATTTTGTTCTGTTGGGTTTGATAAATACCTAGTATAAATACAGTGGGTTTTACTTTCTGCTCATTCACACGGGTGTACATGAGAAATAACTTCTTTGCACCATATGGAGTCACTTCTTAGAAAAGTAAAGTGGGGACAAGCAGCCATGCTCTATGTACCTACCATGTAAATTGCAAACTTTCATGTGACAGAAGAAAACAAAGCTAAAAATCACTTCAATGGCAATCCCATGAATTATTTTGTAGGCAAAGTTCCCATTTAAACTGGTATTTTTATCTTTTTTTTTTCCTCATTAAGGACAAAACTACCAAATACAAGCTGTGATTATTTCCAGCACACATATAATTACAACCAGCATCACCTTTTATGAAGGTGGTTAGCAGAAGCAACAGAGCCAGGGGTGCCCTCACCTTTGGCAGCAGCCCAGTGCAGTGGGGTCCTGTCATGCCAGTCGACATCCTTGTGGTTTGGGTCGCAGTGTCCTCCCTTCAAAATCTTTTCCACTAGGTCGTAGTCCCCCAGAGCCACGGCTTCGTGGAGCTCTGTCATGCTGCACCCTTCAGAAAGGTTCCTGGTAACAGAGCAACAGGTGTTTGGTGGGTGTTCACTGATGTATCAGCTCCTCTCAGGGCAGTTTTAACAGATCAAGCAGCACCTGGATTAAAAAGGAGACAGGAACTGTGAGAAACCAGGATTTAACTAAAAATAAGGGAAAAGGAATGAAAGGGGGAAAGTAATTATAATTTATCTTCAAACCGGTGATTACAGACTGATGGTGACATTTGGTCTGTAGTCATGGAAATCTGGAGCCAAGTGCAGCCCTTTATATAAAGGACTTTTATAAAGGACTTGTAGCTAAAGCCTTTTTGAAGGAAGTTGCTGCTAAAGCCCAGCTCACAGTGAACATTTGCCACGGGTCTGTTGTGCTCACTAACCATGGAAACTGGCTCCTCCCTTGCAGTGCTGCAGATCTGTAACTGGTAGCATTTTATTGCAACAACAGAAACGTCTGTGCAAGTATCTTCTCTGATGTTCTTTGGTCCAAATAATAATAAGGGATAATAATAAGAAGAATGAAACTTAGAGAAAAGGAGATGGGCAGACAGTGATAAGGCAAGGGGGAACGGACTTAAACTAAAGGAGGAGAAATTTAGATTAGATGTTAGGAAGAAATTCTTGGCTGTGAAAGTGGTGAGGCCCTGGCACGGGTTGCTCAGAGAAGCCACGGCTGTCCCATCCCTGACAGTGTTCAAGGCCAGGTTGGATGGGGCTTGGAGTAACCTGGGCTAAGTGGAAGGTGTCCCTCCCTGCCCACAGCAGGGGGTGTGGATGATCTTTAAGGTCCCTTCCAGACCATTCTATGATTCTAGAAAATAACTGAGCTATGGCCCATTGCTTAAAATTCTCATCCACAGCCCCATTAAAGAGACCTCGATCAAGCAGATCTCCAGCCCCTGCAAGACTTTGGATTTCAATAATTATACCTGTGGTAGGGGATATTTCCCAGTTGCTTTGCTGGCAGGGAATCTAAGCAGATTGCAAGGATCATGAGGCTACTTCATCATCCCGAGAATGGAAACTGCAATATTTTCTCCAGTCTGGTCAAATCAATGCGGAGAAAACTTTTATATTCCCATATTAATAGCTGAATAATAGCTAATTAGTCCCATCACCCTGATAAACCAGAAGCGTTTTAGGATTTGCCCCAGCTTCTGCACTGTATTTACTTCAAGGAGATATTTTCACAGCTTTGAAAAGAGGGTGATTTTTGTGTTCAGCCTGTTGGAAAGGACCAACATCAGAGCTTTCAGAGGCTGATTATGAGGGAAGGTTTGCAATCCTAACGGCTACATCCTGAGCCAGAGATGGGTGGAACCATTTCTCTGCTCCCAACTCCCATAAACATACCAATCACGTCCCAAGTCCAGACTGGAAGGACATAGAATCATCTCCACTCTGCTTTTTGTAAGAAAAAGATGGAGTACAAAGGTCAGAGGGATTCACAGCCTGCTTCAGTCTTAGGTGGTTGGACTGTGCAGACAAGATCCAAAAAAATGACCCATACTTGTCTTCTACGGAGTTTGATTCCTGCATGTCTGGGAATATCTGAACATATTAAAAAATAAAATAAATTTTGGAGCTCCTAGTGGGCCACAGACATATTGGCTTTGACATGTGTCTGTTACTTAAACCACTTGTGCACTGCCTCTTCCTCCTCATTGCCTCTCACTAGTCTTGAAGAACCTGTTCCTTTAGATTAAGCAGAGATGTTCTGAGCTGTCCTCCAGGATTTCAACAGCATTAAATCTATCCTGAAAATGTCACATTTTAATGTATCTAGCCCATCACTGAAATGAGGGCTGGACCAAAGTACAGGGAAAAAACCAAACTCTTGGACCTTTTAATACAACTTCCTTATTCTTTTCCAGCTTCAGATCATACCTACACACAGGCATGCAAAGGGAAGGGAAGACAAGCCACTGATTCCACTCCAGGAGCTCACCAGCTCTCCAAGGGGACAGTCCATGGGACAGCTTCATAAGCAATTTAGGCTAAGCAAAATTTTACCTCTCCTCCTCCCCTGCTGCTTCCCTTGAAGCTCATATGGCCATTTAATATCTGGTCATCTCTCATAAAATTAATCTTTTATTATTGGTGCTGGTTTTAGGGTTAATTTCCTGAATTCAGCGTTACCGAGGGGGCAAACGCCAGGGCTGTGCAAAGGTGGGGGTGAGGGCAGATCTGCCCCGCCAGCAGGGACCTGTGCCCAATCTGCTTTAAACCCCCCCAGAAGTTGCACCCAAAAGCGGGATACGTTTCCCTAGAGTGTGATTACCCCCATCTCCTAGGGCCAGAGGAAAAGATTCGGCTTTTTACGGAGCGACCTCGAGCCAAACCGCTCCCCCGCAGCTGGTCCCCCCTCCTCGTGCAGCCACAGCTCCTCCGCGGGATGTTGCAACCCATCCGGGGGAATTTTCTCTTGGGGTTCCTGGTGCTTGACCCAGCCCCACTCCGCCACGCTCGGCAGCACCGCCGGGACATCCAGAATCCAAATATATGTGATCCCGTCCCTGCCACACGGAGGCACAGCGCGGGGTCCGCCGGGACGCGCAGTCTTTGCTTGGGATGGCCCCGAGCCAGAAACTTGTTTTCCAGGCCCAGGGGAGATTTCTCCCGGGAAGATTGTCTCAGCTGAAAACTAAGGCAAAGTTTGGTCCCTCCCCTTCGGGCAGAGCCCGGCAGTGGCTCTGCCTGCGGGACAGACGTCCTCCAGTGGGAGCAGCCGCCGCTCCCCTGGCTCCGCAGGGCTCCGAGGGGCCGTCCTGCTCCTCCGGACGGCGGGACGGGAGCACAGGGCGACCGGGACACCGCACACCAGGTATGGGAAACACCGGGCGCTGCTCGAGGGCAAAAAAAGGGTCTGGGGAGAGCACGGGGAGGAGCGACGGTGACGTGAAGGGGATTTTAAAGAGCTGGGTGGTTTCAGCGCAGCCCCTCACACAGGTTATCAGCGCTCCCCTCTCCGCGGGTTCAGCCGGCTCTTGCAGGAAGACCGTTCCCAATCATCGAGGGATCGCGTTTCTCCGCTTTCTCCCTTCCAGCCCCTTATCTGGCCCCACATCCCTGTGCGTCCCTGCGGAGGGGTGGGATTCACTCCGGTGGACATGCCCCTTCGCCGCTGAGTGTACCGGGAATTTTCCGGTGCGGAAAAGTAACCCACCTCCTGACACGGCCGTGCCCAGCCTGGCGATGGGAAGCAGCAGTGCCAGGCTGCGGCAGGGGAAACTCAGTCTAGACGGAAGGGGGAAAGTTAATTCACAGAGAGGGTCTGAGACGTGCAGACCCCAGGTGTGTCCTGCTTTGAGCAGGGGCTTGGACTGAGTGACCTCCAGTGTCCTTGCCCAAAGTAAATACTTCTGGGAGGTTGAGAGGGACACACAGCGGGAGGTTTCGGGTGCTCTGCCAGCACGGCATTCACTTCCCACGCACCCAGCGTCCAGATACCCGCACGGGACCCTGTGCCCCAGCTGCTGTTGGAGCTGGTGGGGAGAGGGATGGTGGTTTTAGGACGGGGGTTTCCTGGTGTGTTTTAAGCTCGATGAACTCAGGGTCGAGGTGGTGGACTGGCAGACGTCAGGACAACTTGCCTGTACTTTACCCTGTGACACGACCATCCAGGCCTCTCCAGGAGCAGCAGGTGGTGGCTCCTCCAGGTAGGGACCGGGGGTGGTAGTGCTGCCTGGGCTTGCCCTTACCAACCCCACTGACATCTTTAGAGCAGCCAAGAAGCTGTTGTGACTTACAAACGAGATGCTGTAACAGGCAGCTGAGGAAACGGGATACACCAATCTCCATCTCCGATGTCATTAGTGGGTGGCCTCCCCTTTCTCCGCCTGCTGGCAGTGAAACATGCTATCTCTTCAACATCAGCTAAAATGATGGAGGAAGGGGCTGTTCTCCAGGGCTTGCAGAGAAGTGAGAGGGGACACTCCTGCTGTGGGACATACACTTGGATTTAGCTCCTGGATCCAGAAACTCCAGTTTATGGAAAGTCTGAACCCAAGTGCTTCCTCCTGCTGACTGCAGAGCTGCTTCCTGCTGCTTCCACCTGACATCCCCATGCTCCGACCACACAGCAGACAGGTTTCTCACCACCCAAGTCTTGCTGCAGGCCCAAACCAGCAAACCAAGGGTAGTAAGTTTTTTTCAGTGCTTAAAATGGTGTATTTAAAAGCAGGGACAAGAGCTGGGGCTCTCAGGTAAATGCTGTCATAGAGCTTACGTGTGCTTTTTCCCCCAGACCCTGTGAGTGTTGAAATGTTTTGGTATCTGGGGTAGGGACTAAGATGATCCCGATGCAGGACACTGACGTGAAAACTTGGGAATTACCCAGCTCCACCTTTGGTTCTCTCAGTCTCTATTTCTGATCTTGAGAAGGGGGATGTACCAACCTTCCCCAGCCTCTGTGCTGTCACTGAATGACTGAGGTCAGCACTAAGCCACACCAAGATGTTGCATGGAAGCAGCCTTTAAAATATGCAGCATGCTTGTTTACTGGGAAAATAAGTGGCTCGGATCAGTGAAAAAAACACACATTAGCATTTCAGTGCTCAGCCTTTTACACTCTGCGACACAAAAGGCCCTGTGTGAAGGGCTCTTTCCTTCAGCTCCCTCACATTCCTCAGGCTCAGCTCTCCCCCGCTTTGGCAGCCTTCAAATAAAGGAAAAGCCAAGGTCAGGAAAAAAAAAACAAAACAAACAAAAAAAACCACGNAAAAAAAAAACCACAAAAAAAAAAAAAAAAAAAAAAAAAAAAAGAGAGAGAGAGAAAAAAGAAGCCAAACCCCAAATCTAAAACCATAGGCCCTGGTAAAACCTCCCTTCCTGCTGCCCACTCCCCAAGTGAGAGCTCCTGCTTGGGAACTGCTCGCCATTGGCCAGTGCCTTTCACACTTCCCAGAGCCCCCAAAGCCCTTTTCCTCCCTTGCTGGAGGAGCTGGCATCTCTGCAGCTCCCAGCTGCTGGGACAGACACTTGCCAAGGTGACAATGATCAGGTTTTGCCAGGCACACGGAGAGCTTGCTCCAACACCAGCACCACCATCCTCTGTTCTCCTGCACCAGCAACTTCCCAGGAGATTCATGGAGATGTTGGGCCCCCTCGGGAACAGCAAGCTTACTTCAGAAAGTGCTGGGAAGAAGCACAGTGGATGCCCAGGACCCCATCCTGCTGCTCTCCTGTGCATAAGCTCTTCCACTGGAAATCCCTGGAGCTCTGGAGGGGAGTTTGCAGGATTTGGCCCAAAAAAGCTCCATGCTGGATGATCTCGTGCCAGTTCACACAGACCCATAGAAGCTGGTGCCAGTCTATACTGACATTGGATCCAGCCTTGGAATTTAAAAAAAAAAGCCTCTGTGTTTATCCAAGTGTTGGGAAAGGTTGTCAGAGCTGCTTCCTGTGCCCTTTCAATCCCCAGCTCTGGAATGGCTGTGGGAACCACCCTGCAGCAGCCACAGCAGATCAGCTCTGGCAAACAAACTCAAACCCACAAACTGAAGGCAAAACCACCATGAGACACGAGGAAGCCATTGTCTCCCTGGCTGTATCCACCATCAGGAACAAGGACATGCTGCTGGAACTTCCATTTTACCTGTTTATCACACTTGAAGTGGACCCAGCTCTCGTCTGAGGCACGTGAGGACTCCAGCTGTTAAAAATTGAGGAGCAGGACACTCATCTCAGGCCTCAGCTACTGTACAGCCAGCACAGCTGTGAGACTCCAGACTAAGAACATATACACAGACATACAAACCCACAGCCTGATTTCTTAGAGAGCATAAGAATTTGATTTCCACAGGAAGAGAGCAGGGCTGATGGATGCTGTTATCCCACAGTATGTATAGGGAAATCAATTACCAATGCCTAACTTAATAGTCTAGAGGGGGCTGGGTTATTTCTCTTCTGCTGCAAATGCTAGAGGTGCACAGATGAAGGATGAGAAGTTGGTTTAATATAAAAAGAATGGGCTGATGATGTAAACTACAGAGGCTGACAAGCTGGAGGTTTGCTGTTTCCTTTTCTGCTGTTCCTTCAAGGGTTGGACACACTGGGCAGAGCAGAGGTAGTAGTAAAATACCATCTGAGTAGTAAAATAACATGCACGGTCACTGTTTTGTTGTTCAAGTTCCCCCAAAAGAGTAAAGAAAAGCAAAAGCACCATTTTTACCTGTACCTGAATCGGGCACCTTCTGAATTCCCCAAGAAATAATGACATTGTTCTGGAGGAGAGCTGGGAAGATGTTTAAAAGTCAGGCTTCAGGTGCAAAATGTGTTTTCAATTTGTATTTCTTACCATAAGCAAGGTGCATTTGGTGTCCTTAATATCTATTATCGCTTTATAAATTAACCTTCTGCTTAATACAGCTGGCTTATGAGATGAATAGAAATTTTAACATTTAGTTTGCCTTTTAAAAAACAGCCATAATATGACAGTTTCTGAAACCTCCAAAACAACCCTCACCTGAACATCTTTCTGTTCAGAAAAGCTACATTTAAGCATACAGACACAAGAGCTTCAGTGGCAGCTGAACTCTAGCCCTTTGGACCTGGGATGGGCAGTCACAGCTCCGCTCCTAAACCTACTGCCAAATCCTTTCATAGCCCTGGGTAACGGAAAGAAAGCACTGCTCACAAAAAACACTTTAGAATTCAGTAATAGCCCTGTAGCTATCAATAAAAGAAAAGGTTATGTAAGTTACATAAAAGACCTAAAAAAAAAAAAAGTTCTACAAAATGACAAATGGGGCTTACTGGAATAATTAAAAATCAGAACAAACTCTCCGAGAAACTATATCATAAAACAGTACACACCTTTCTCCACCAACTTACAAAAAAACAACTTTATTTTTGTTTTTCTGTTTTTTTAATGAAAGGGACATGAAGTTCCCAACAATCTCAGAAAGCCTAAGGTTCCCCTTGAGTACCAGTTTTTGTCTGGCTAATGTGCTAAATGCAACAGTTCCCCCAGATCTGCAGTTATGGTTAGGTCAGCTTTTGCTCCTACACCTCCCCAGTTAGATCCTGCTCTGTAAATGATGCCTAATTGTCAGCTAGAGACCCACACAGCAAAGACACTGAACTCAGCACATCAAACTTCCCTTTACATCTTCACATGAAAATGAGTTGGCTTTTTTTTTTTTTAAATTCCATTTTTGGCTAAAGCTTTAACAGTTCTGGAAATGCAGTATTTGGCCTCCTTGTTTACTGCTGACCCCCAACAATCCCCACATTTCCCCTATATACATGTTGCTTGGTATCAAGGGGAAACCCTTCCAGAAGCAGCAACTCTGGCTCCTGTGCATCAGCAGATGAAGGAGGAACCAGCAGGGCAATCTCTCAAAAAAACAGCAGCTGAGCTGCCAAACTCGGTCTTAAATCAGCCACTTGGTCAGGCTTAAAACCCCTTCCAGCAGCTAGTATTAGCTGCTGAGCACTTAAACCTGACCACATCCTCTCCTGCGATCGGGCAGAGACTTTTCCAAGCCCTTTTGCTTTATGGGATGTAAGGACGACGGAGCTGGGCTGTAAGAAGGATGGAGCTCGGTTGCCGTGATGACCACAGAGCTGGGCCACTGGGATGATGATGGAGCTGTGCATTCCGGGGTGATGGCACTGGACACACCAGGGACAACAAGAGAGCTGGGCCACTGGACTCACTCTTGAAGTGGTGGATGTGGAATGGAATTTTTCTTGCATGGATGAATGGAGCCATTAGCTGAGAAGGGGAGCCAGGAGGAGGGCAATACCACACTGGAAGCGCGGTTTCCTTCCGGCTCCCTTTCCAGGTGCATCTGGAAGGCGTGGGTGAATATCCAGCGGTGGCATCAGCGGTGTGTGTGTATGCAGCCCTACGCAGCCAGGTCGAAGTCGTCGCGCTCCTGGTTGTAGTCGAGCACCTTCTGCCGCAGGCGCGAGGCGTCCACCCAGGTGATGAAATCCTCGACGGCGCGGGGGACGAGCAGCGCGGGGTCTGTGACCACCTCGGGCCCCACGCGGACGTGCCCCTGCTCCACGAAGGTGACGGCGTGGCGCAGGTTCTGCGCCATCCGCAGCTTCACCAGCAGGCAGGGCAGGCGCCGGCGGCAGAAGGCGGCGGCCGAGAGGCTCTCGCAGACGGCCAGCGACTGCCGGCTGCTCACCAGCCCCAGCCCGTGCAGCTTCTCCAGCAGCGCGGCGGCGCAGCGGGCGCGGAACGCGGCGCTGGCCGGGCCCAGGTCGCGGAGCCGCCGGGCCAGGGCGCGCACGGAGCGGGCCAGCGCCTTGTACTGCACGTAGTCCTCCCGCCGGCCCAGCCGGTACCGCCGCAGCGCCCGCACCTCCGCCAGGTTACCGCCCGACGCCTCCCAGTTCACCAGGTCCAGCCGCCGCAGCAGCTTCTGCTCGTGGTACTTCAGTTTCCGCACCATCTTGACGGGATTCGGGCTCCGCCGCGCCGCCGGCTGCGAGGGGCCTTTCCGGGGAGGAGCGGCCGCTTACAAAGCGGTTCTTCCGGGGAGGAGCCGCTGACATCGCCCGGGGAGTGAGTCCCGCCCCGGGAGTCCCGCCCCGGGGCTGCAGAGCCCGGCCGGGCAGTGGGGCGGTGCGTCAGGGATGGTCCCGTGTCTCCTTCCCGAAGGAGCAGGCAGCGGATAGAGCCCACCCCCGTGGCCGGAGCGGCTTCCTTGCTGCCTAGCCCGGGATGCGGCTGCTTCCCCCTGCGCTCGGCGCATCCCCGGGGCCAGCCCGGCGCGGAGGGGTCACCCCAGGTACGGCCGCGCCGCCCCGACACCCGCTCCGGCACGGGCAGCCCGCCCTCGCCTCTCCAGGGATCGAACCCGGGCTTCGTCATTACTCCTGGAAAAATGGCAGCGGCCTCGTATTTCTCCGTGACATCCCGCTCCTCCTGATGCATAGGCCGGTTTTCCTTGAGGAGCCGCAGAATCCTCCCTCTGTGCGGTTCGTAGCACCGCAGACCTCCCGAGTGCCACCTCGGCCTCCCCAGCCAAAGGTTTTATCCCATCTTTCTGTAAGTGCACGGTGCTGTCTGATCCTTAGGATTCAGGATACTCCAAGGAAATCCCCCAGTAGAACAGGTCAGGTTGGTGATTTCAGGATTTCTCTTGGCTCAGTCTTGAATTTCCTACCCCTGGATCTTCAACGCACTGGATTTGTTTCAGAGTGGGTGATCTGGTCACAGAGGCCATGGCCCTCTCCTGATTTGCTTTATGCTTTTCTCCAGGTTTGCCAGTGAAGGCACCAATGGAAATGTGGACCAACAGCACTGAGAGGTTTTACAGGATTCCTGAAGGAAAGGGGCCACACTCGGTTGGATGTACAGACCTGATGACAGAAAATGCAGTTGAGGTAAAGCTCTTTTGGATTTAAGCCACAGTGTTAGTGAAACAACTGTAGTTTTGCAGAGCAATCACACAGGAGGTCTTGTCTGCGTGCTCCATACTGACATTCACAGCTGAGCTTTCTATCCTCTTCATCCTGGTGTAGGATGTGTACTGGGCATTTACTAGATGGATGTAACCTGGAAGCCTTCCCCATGGCCAATTCCGCCCTCCTCCTAATATCCTTTTATTTCTGACTCCCCTACTCAAGATACTGCAGAGAAATTGTGTCCTCCTGGGACCCAATGGGTTCTTCCCACCCACCCCACCACTCCCTCTTGCACTGGGCTTCTGAGGATACTCCCCACATGCAGTCTCTGTGACTGCAGCTGTTCTCATTACAAAGGTCCCAAGAGGATTTGGCAGTGTTGGGAGATGAGGGTGTGCAGTGTTTCAGCTGCAGGGATGTGCAGAGTGTGCAGTGTTTCAGGATGAGATGTCTTCTTGAGATTTTATCTCCCTTGAGAAGAACAGGATGTCAGTTCTGTAAGAGGTTAGCACAGTGAGAAGCCACGATAAGAAGATGGACACAGTAAGTAGACAAGTAGACAAACGATCTCGCTTGTGGGTTTCTGTATCAAATCCTCCTGCTTCTTAGACAATATGCCTGCATTTACACTGTGGTTTTACCTCCTCAAACTAGCCACAGTGGAGCTTGTGATCAGTTCGTAGTGGTTGTTCACGTTTTCCTTTACTGAGCTTACTCTGTATTAGCACAAAGCAGCAGTTAGTTTCTCTTTGCAATGAGCCCATGTGTTTTTGTTTAGATAAGCGTTCTGAACAATTACAGTTCTCTCAAGCATAGATAATGGACATTTTTCCCTTTCTGGTAAGCAGTTAATCACTGGGGAAGTTCACTGGGACTATTTTGAGATCAAGTTAGTATCTTTACCAGTATGGAGGAAGGTTCTTCCTTAATGGTCTTTGTGTCAAAGGTTGGTTTAACTTTGATGAGTAAATAGAACCAAGCTTCATTAAACAAGCTTTTGGTAAACTGATACATTAGTGTTCGAGAAATCAGGCTTTATTCTAAAGCTCGTGTTTATTTTGGCCCTAATCTTAACCAAAAGCACAGTTGGAGCAAGACAGTTAATTTTGAGTAGTGTGTCGCAAATTCCCTTGCAAACCAGGAAGTAAGAATGCAGAATACACACGGTTTGTCTGCTGGGAACTCTGCTTTGAGGTGTCCCATTGGTACGCTGCTGCTGTCTCCAAAGGAAAAGGACTGACAAGGGGTATGGAGGGTCCATGTGAGTGTGGAAAGCTTGGGTGCTTTCCTGGGGGACCTGGAGTGCAGACAGAAAAAGAAGATTCAAACTGGTGGTAAGAAACAGAGGCAGATAAAGCACAGGTTAGCAAAGCTGTGTTTGGAAAGGTTGACCACTGGAGATTTGTAAACATCTTGTTGAGGAGGAAGAACGTTAGACTGTGTTCCCTTGCTGTGCGGCTGCCCAAGAGCTTCACAGACAGCCTCTGCTCAGTTTAGCCAGGAACACTGTAGCTGCAAGACCATGCCCCTGACACGTGTCCTCTGCTGGACCACACTTACAGAAACTAATCTCAGGGTAAAATCTGTCTTGATAACCTAGTAGAACAAAATACGTCCAGGGGGCTCCTTTCCCCCCCTCTCCCAGTTTAGCAAACTCAGTTGGGTCAGTAACAGCTCCATGAGACTCACTGATGCAAGGAAAGCGACGACAGCTCCCAGCTGGAAGGGCGGAGGGACAAAGTCGTAGAATCATGGAATCACTGAATGGTTTGGATCGGAAGGGACCTTAAAGATCATGTGCCATGGGCAGGGCCACCTTCCACTAGGCCATGTTACTCAGGGCCCCGTCCAACCTGGCTGGCCTTGAACACTTCTGGGGATGGGGCAGCCACAGCTTTTCTGGGAAACCTGTGCCAGGGCCTCACCATCCTTCCCAGTAAAGAGTTTCTTCATAATATCTAATCAAACCTTGCCTTCTCTTAGTTTAGAGCCATTACCCCTTGTCCTATCAGTCCAGGCCCTTGTCCAGAGTGCCTCTTCAGCTCTCTTGGAGCCCCTTTAGTTACTAGAAGGTGATCTAAGGTCTTCCCAGAGTCTTCTCCAGGCTGAACATCCCCAGCTCTCCCAGCCTAGGAGAGATGCTCCAGCTCTCAGATCATCCTCAGTCACCCCTTTAACAGTCAGCCCTATAAAACTGCATCATAGAACCATTCCCAGTGAGGAAGATGGAAGGAAAGATCCAGCAAGATGCAGAAATGGGGCAAATAGGTAGTGAGTGTTTGTAAATTACTAACTTAGTTAAACGGAGCATTTTGAATTAGCCATAGGCTAACCTAGGGAAGGTGATGTGCATGTCTACCCGTGAAGATGTGCAGCTCATGCTACTTTAAATTCATTTTACGGACAGAAAGTGAATTAGCATCAAAGCCTGTATAGGATTATAATTTTCTCATGAGCTTCTATTAAATCTCTTGCGCTGTCATTCTTGCATCTGAAACCCTTTATATAAATGATTTTATCTTCCTTTTTTCTCTGCCATATATAAAGAAATGCCAATATTGCTTTTTTTTACTTTCCTCCTGATCCCAGGGAAGCTTCTTGCGTCTCTATTACCCAGCATCTGATGCCACAGATATCGAAGAGGCACGATGGATTCCAGATAAAGAATACTATCAGGGACTCTCTGACTTCCTTAATATGTACCGGATTGTAGGAGAAAGGCTTTTCCATTACTATGTTGGTAAGACTGGCTCTGGTTTTATTACTTGACTAGTGCATGAGCTCTGTTTGCAGGTCGCTGCCTCGCTGCTCCCAGAACAGGGTGGTATTACTGGACAGAAAAATGTATTTTAGCAAACAAGTGTTTTTGTGGAATGGGTTTGTGTAGGGAGGCTCAGTGTTGAACGTGACCTAGTTCTCGGGCAGTCCCTGACTGCTGTGGATAGGAGTGTCTGGGCAGTTTGCTTTAGGAAGAGCTTGGGTAAGCTGCACCTGTGTGTCGGGACTTAAATCCCACAGGGAAATGTGCAAAGATGTAAAAGTTGGAGAGATCCTAAGGTCTGAATACCAACAAGACTTGGATGCCTGACTGTTAGGGTTTAGGAGATATATAGACCTTGTGCCAGGCTGTGGCTGGGAAGAAGAGAAGGAAAGTATCTTCTGCCAAGCAGAAAGTATTTTTGGAATCAGATCCAGATTCATCTGTATTTTAAAGATGAGACTTGGTACCTTATCTTTAGGTGACTGCTCTGAAGTCAGATCCCACATTCTTGGGATCTCTCCCACAGGAACGAACACTTTCTCTCATTTCAGTAAAGTGACATACACTTCTGTTTTTATCCAGGTTCAGTGACCTGTCCTGCAAAGTCAAATGCTGCTTTTAAGCCGGGAGAAAAATACCCACTTCTCATTTTTTCCCATGGACTTGGAGCTTTTCGGTAATTCTGCAGTTCGTTGACAAACTCTTTTTGTCATCTGTGGAGAAAAGAGTTACCAAGGATGGTTCTGAACAGTTTTTCAGTAGCGGGGTGAGATCCTTGTGGAGCTGAAACAGATTTGAATAACAGGCTGCTGTGTGTCAATATGCCTCCACTGTAACAACAGCAGTAAATAAAAGCAGGGTTGATGTATTTTTGATCATAGAATCATAGAATGGCCTGGGTTGGAAGGGACCTTAAAGATCATCTCATTCCAATCCCCCTGCAACAGACAGGGACACCTTCCACTAGACTAGGTTGCTTGAGCTCCATTTGTGTTTTCCCTTTTTATGATAGGGGTGAAGGTATTTACCAACCCATAAGCACACTGTGAAGACTAGCTAGTTGTTTTTTGGTCAGAAGATGCAAAGTGCTGTATGTGCTACTTATTAAAAACCAGTAGCATCTTCCCTTCTGAATAGACAGTAAAACAGTACCAAGGTTTTGTGAACAGGCTTTGGTGCCTGGCATACAAAAACCTGCTCTGCTGGGCAGCAAATTCAAACAGAAGGAAATACCGAGTGGGGACTAGCGCACTCATGATGTGGTCAGCATTTAAAAAGCAGTGGAGTTGAAAGAGTTAATGACTCATCAGCATGTGTTTTTTATTGCAGGACAATCTATTCTGCTATTTGCATAGAGATGGCTTCTCAGGGCTTTATAGTGGCTGCTGTGGAGCACAGGTGTGTATGCTGCACATTTTGGGAGTTCAGATGGCAAGAAATTTTCTCACGTTGAACAGAATGTTATTTATTCTAAAGAATAATTTTTGATTCTTTTTCAAAAAGAAAAATTGACATCTCTTTTTCAGCCCTGCTCCTCCCATAGCTCAACTCTTCCCTAAACAAAAGGAATTTTGCTTAGATAAGCCCTAGAGTGAAAAGTCTCAGAGTAGATAGGATCTGGAGAATATAAAGGAGTTGAGAGCTTTGGTGGGGTTATTGCATGATTTAGAAAGTCTGTCTACAGTCAGTTGCAACTGCAGTAGCACTAGTTGATAACTGGATCTCCAGATGAGTGAAATCTAAAACTTGTGGTGACCTTCATCTCAGACCAAATGGAATGCATACCCAGAAATAACCCTTTGCTGATATTACAGAGATGAATCTGCTTCAGCAACATATTATTGTAAAAGAAGGTCCGTTTCTGAATCACAGGAAGAGTCTACGTCAAACATGGAGAAGGAATGGATCTACTACAGGAAACTGAAAACTGGAGAGGAGGAGCGTTGCTTGCGCCATAAGCAGGTACTTGGACTGCGTCTGTGCTCTGGGAAGTGTGGCAGGAGTGGTGTGTTCAGGACTGACTAGCAGACTCTTTCCCTTTGGCAACGTCTGCAGTCCTCCGCCATGACTCAGGGTATATATAAATATGGATCCAGTCATGTGTTCCTGAAGATGGAAAAGTCATCAACAGTTTTCTTCAGAGCATAAACTACTTCCTCAACAAAGCTTTCTTGTGAAGTTGCACTCTTGAGCTGAGTCAGCTGTTTGTCCTCTGGTTCCACTCCACTTTCTGTTTTCTTCTCTCTGTCTTCACACTTTTACTGCCCAGCCCAGCCTATAACTGTCACAGAGTTCAGGTCAAATGTTTGCATGGCCTTAAGCTTGCTTTAGCTTTCATTTACTGTCACATAGCAAGATGAATCATGGCTGCTCTGAGGGGGATGTTTGCTTCATTATCTTCAACACACTTAAGGTGGTTTTTAGCAATGTAAGCAGTGCAGACTTCCTGCTTATAAGCAGCATCCATGCTGGATGTGATGTGACCACATTGGTGAGCTTCTCCAAGCATAACTTGACCTTTAAAATATGGGAGTTGTTTTCCAGCAAATGAAAACTGAGCCAGGGAGCTGCTTCTCTTTATCTCCCAGGGCCATGCAGCCAGCAATCCAAGAGTCATTTCCGGTGTGCCTACAACGTCCTACTTATGAGTCTCAATGTGTAATGTCTGAGCTTGCAAACAACCTCCAGAAGCCATTGTCTGCAAATTTCACAAGTAGAGAAGTCAGGAGATTGGGATGTTTTTGAAATTCAGTGGTGCACAGACATCTTGCTGGCTGCCTATGCACTGTGGTTCCCAAGAACACTACTGTTCTTTACGCCTTTTTGGAACTTTTCTTTTACTGATATATAAAAGTTAAAAACTGTTCTTATGTGGGACAATGAAAACCTTTCTCCCCAGGTGCAGCAAAGAGCACAGGAGTGTATCAAAGCTCTCAATCTCATTCTTAAAATCAATTCAGGAGAGGAAGTAACGAATGTACTACATTCAGACTTTGACTGGAACAGCCTAAAGGTGAGTGAAAGGTAGCGACTGCATTTTATTAAACACCTAATAATGCTTCTGGTTTCCCCCTTCCATTTCTAAACTGGTTCCTGTGAACAATTCTGAAGATCACACTGTAGATCTATGAACATATTCTCAGGTCATCCCAAGCTGGATAGATAGCAATGGAGCTGAAATTATGCTCTTCTCATTTCAACAGGATCTATTTCCTAAGAAATTATTCCCTTTAAAAAAAAAAAAATTTGGGAAAGAGTCTCTTACGGCACCTGGATTTTTTTGACAGGATTCTGTTGATACTAGCAGAATAGCTGTGATGGGACACTCTTTTGGTGGTGCTACAGTTATTGAGAGTCTCAGCAAAGAAATAAGATTCAGGTGAGTATGCAAAACAAGGCAAGAGACATTTGGCACTTGAGAGCTCTGGAGCAGGGCACCTTCTCTAGGATCCCCCAACTACTAATTAGCAACTGAAGCAAAGGTTTGTTTGGTATGTCTTACTTTCTGCGGTCATGCTTCTTCCAGCTGGGGGGATGTGGTGGAACATAATAGCTGTATCTTATTATCTCAGGATACTGTGGGACCCTGCAGTCCTGGCAGTGGAGACCAACAAATGCAAGAATGGACTAATTCTTTTCCCCCAGAGTAGAAATAATTTCGAAACAAAATGATTCATTAACCTGTTCAGTATTGGAGAGAGTTTCTCTTTCCCATGTCTCTTGCAACTCAAAGCATGCTGAGAACTTCCATAAAAAGCTTTCTGCTTCTGTGCCAATATCCAGTTGTTCTTGGCAGGTGTGGCATTGCCCTTGACGTGTGGATGCTTCCTGTAGGCGATGACATTTACCAGAACAGTGTCCAGCAACCACTGCTTTTTATCAACTCTGAAAAATTCCAGTGGGCTGATAACATCTTAAAGATTAAGAAGCTCATCTCCAATGACACAAACAAGAAAATGATCACTATCAAGTAAGTGTCTGGGATCCATCATTTCTGTGGTTGAAAGTGAATCTTTACTTTCTTGTTGGAGCATGTAACATGTAACTGCAGAAGGACAGTCACTAGAGCATAAGTCCTATGAGGAGCAGCTGAGGGAGCTGGGGGGCTCAGCCTGGAGAAAAGGAGGCTCAGGGTGAACCCTACCACTCTCTGCAACTACCTGAAAGGAGGGTGTAGCTGGGTGGGGATCAGTCTCTTGTCCCAAGTAAAAAGTGATAGGACAAGAGGAAATGGGCTCAAGTTGTATCGAGGTGGTTTAGATTGGATATTGGGCAAAAATTTCTTCACTGAAAGGGTTGTCAGGCACCGGAACAGGCTGCCCAGGGAAGTGGAGGAGTCAGCATCCCTGAAGGTATTTAAAACACATGCAGATGTGGCACTGAGGGACCTGGTGTACTGGTGGGATTGGCAGTGCTGGTTTAGCAGTTGGACTTGATAATCTAAAAGGTCTTTTCCAGCCTAAATGCTTCTGTGATTCTGTCCTTCCTCACGGCAAGGGTTTTTACTGCACATTTAAATAAGCCATACATCTCCCACAGTGGGGACAGAGACCTCTCAAAGCAGCCAGTAACCCCAAGTTTTGAGATACTCCAAGGTGTGCATTCCTGCCCTGGGGCACAAGTGTTGCTCTGAGCCTCATGCATCACCTGAAAACTGTAAATAGCCTTCTGGGGGCAGTTCTGCACTCACCCAGTGAAAGCGCTGCAGCCAGGGGAGTGGATGGTTCTATCCTGCACCACAGACCAGAAAGGCAACTTTATCTTGATGGCTGGCTAAGCCACGTCTTTATTGCCATTGCAGCTGTAGTGACTTATACTGAGCATGTACAAACCTTCCTCCCTTCTGTGGTTAGCACAGAATCTCCTGCCAGTCTTGCATGCTCACGAGATTAACGTGTTTTATCTTCTGCTAAAGAAAACAGTGTAAGACATGTGACTGAAGTCTGTGCATATTTTAATCAGGTGATTTAACGTATTCTTATAAGCCTGTTGATCATTTCTCTGTTTGCAGGGGGTCAGTACATCAGAGCTTTCCTGACTTCACCTTTGTGAGCGGAGGAATTATTGGAAGATTTTTCAAATTAAAAGGAGAAATAGATCCAAATGAAGCTATTGATATCAGCAATCATGCTTCATTGGCCTTCCTGCAGAAACACCTAAGTAAGTATCCATTTACAGAAAAATATGAAGTTAGCTCATATTTAACTCCTGTAAAGCTTTTTATTCAGTTTAAAGCAAGATCAAAATAAGTGTGTCAGTGGAAAAAACAAGTCAGACGGTTTCTAGAGGTTTGTCAGTTAGTTTTGTAATCTTAGCAACTCAGAGGAACGTTGCTGGCATTTTGTTCTGATACTTAAAAATCTGGAGTATCATTTTTTCCTTCTTAAAACATCATGCCTCCCTTACTTTGCCAAGTTAGTTTAATTTTTCGGTGTAGTTTTACAAAAAGCTGATTACTTAACTCATTACCACTTGGGTTTTATTTTCCCCATTTTATAGGTCTTAAGAAAGATTTTGATAAGTGGGATTCACTTGTGGATGGCATAGGACCCAATGTTATTCCTGGAACCAATATTGACACGTCTCCGGTTGAACCTGAATAAGGAATACAAAGAAGTACTGAAAATGTCATGGATATCAGGACACTAATGTTGGCCAGACATTGCTCAAACAAGTGTTGGCATTAAACACCTACACAGCTTTTGGGGTGTGGAATTAAAAAAAAAAAATAAGGCATTAAGTTACATTACCATAAAACCAGAGGTTTTGGTTCAAATAAGTTAGTAGGATAACACTGAATGAAGAGTAGGATAATACTGAAATACTGCAACAGGGTAACTACTGCTTTGTAGGCAGCTTGAGGGAAATCACTTCATGGTAATTTAAATGCTCTTTCTGGTTTTGACTTAAGTTTCCAGAGAGATAGATTAAGCTCCAGGGAATTCAACTACAGTTCTGCTTACTAAGCTTTAAGTCAGTTTGCATCCAGCAAGCTTTTATTGCAGTGAAAGGAAAAAAACCAAAACACCCCTGCCCAAACCACCACTTTGTCATTTAGATACTCTTTCAGCTGTGCTCTGACAACAGCTGGGAGCTGGGGCAGGTTGTTGCTCCTTCTAGTCAGAAAGGTGCTAGTGGAGGATGCTCTTCTAAACTGCCTTATTTAGTAAGCCACAGTAAAAGCTACAGGAAAGAGTTAACATCACAGCAGAGGAGGGTGTTTGTTCAGACACAGCACACCTCATATGAATTTAATCCACTTAAATGTAAGATCTGTGTTTAGTGCCATACCTAGAGAATGTTTCTTTTCCAAAAGCTTCTGAATTGGTCGCTCTTGTTCTAGTAACTGTACTTCCCTTTGGGCAAAGCTCCAAGCAGTTCCTTTCTTGATAATGTCTGTGTTACCACTATCACACAGCCTGCAGGTGAAATTACAGAGATGTGGCACCTGTGTACCTGTGGTACAGCTCCCTTTACATGGTCCTTGTTAGCACTGCTTGACCTCCTGAGGTCTCTCGTGGTACTTATCCTCCCCTGATACTCATCTTTGCCCAGGTACTCACAGTGCTGTCTGTAGCTGACAGCAGAAGCACTTGGCTCCCACAGAGAGCAATGGTAATACCTGGACAAATAGTGTCAGCAGCCACCTGGTCAGCCTTGTTTAAGGCTGTTGTTTTTGGATCGTAAGTCTCTGAATCTGCCTCGTGGGAAGGGTGTCTTCTAAATTATGTTCATTTCAAAATGAGGTTACAAACAAAACTGAAGCAAGCAGAACACGCAAAGCAATTAACAGTGTAATTAAATATGTTACATAATCTGTGATCTTAAGATGAGATTGCAACAACACCTAAGACCTGTCCTTCAGAATTTAATGAAGTTCTTTACAACCTACCACCATGTATTGTCTTTATTAAGCAATTAAAGATGTATTATTTGTCTTACTGAGTCAGCACTAACACCTGAGACCTACATTGAGACATGCAGACTGACACTATGAGCCAAGCCTGTGTTCCTAATCCACATGGCAGCATGAAAAATCCACAGCTTCTGAAGAGGAGGAAGAAGCTGTGCGATACAGGAGCATAGAACACCACTATAAAATAAAAACCCCTCTTCAACACCTGAGGAGCAGATTAAAAGCTGAGATCTCCTTCGAACAGCTGCAGGTTAAGTCGTAACACTGCTGTACCTGCGTAGCAGCGACACCATGCTTTTGGGTCACCTTCATGTTTATTGGAAAAGCTTTATCTTTCATTAGTGCAATTCGAATAACTTAATTAATTAAGTGCAATTAATGTTTCTAATTATTCACCGTAGCTCGCAGTGCTCTAGAGAGCTGATTAAGGTCAAAACAGAACTAGGGACTGCAGAACAGGACCCACACAGCATTTGTGCTTATCCATAGGGAACAGACACAAGTCAATAACAAAACACATTAACAAACCAGTATATGGCAGCCAAAACTTTATTCCAGCTTCTTCCATTGCTTTAGAACAGCACCAAATCCAAGACTTCAACCCAAAACAACTGTATTCCTCAATGGAGGAAAAAAAAAACCCCAAACCTCGTCCCCCCACCACACCCCTGCAAAAATACCCTTAATTTTTTTTTCTTTTTTTGAGGAAAAAAACCCATGTAACAACATAACTTTTGCTTTCCAAAAGCCAGCATCAGCAAGCAGTGCTGCACAACCAAATAGCATACACAGAAACTCATAAGAAGCCTTTTTTCAACAACCACCCACCTCAATACAAGAACTCAATACAAGTCAGTGCAACCACATGCAATAAGAAATGCCAGTCAAGAGGCAAAATATAAGTCAAGAAAGTACAGTTATGAAAAACAAGCTAACAATAACAGTCTACCAACAACAGCTATAAGAAAACAAGCTGACATTAAGTCTACCATCAACACTTCTTTGATAGGGAAGCGCAGTAGTGACAGGCATATGGTCCGTTAGGTAGAAAAAAATACTCAATGCTTTGCTTGTATTCTTGTTCCCATGAACCATTTTCATGGGAATGTTTGGTACACAGGCACTTGTTCAGTTTCATGTGGTGAACATGTCACTTGGTTTCAGCAATGCTGGAGGACATGAGTATCTTCAACTAAATCACAACTGCAGCCGGTTTGCTTTTCTACAGGGAATAAACACAGATTAGACCCAACAAGATGTGTCTATAAATGGCTATAAATGCATTATCATCTAAAGTCACAGCTCTACAGGGCTTTAGACTAAATATTATCAACATATTGGATCATATTAGAAGACTACACTTATAAAAAGATGAAAGAGCAGACCTGCCCAAGAGATGAAGCAGCAGTGCTCCCAGATTCCAGTTATGAGTTCAAGTCACTCCATCCCTCATTGGGCTTGGCATGCACCACCGCAGGAGTTTCTGCATCCTGTGGATCAGGTACCTTCTACTCAAACTGCCTCTGCAGGCAGTGGCACACTTGCAGCAAGATCCAGCTCTGTGACACATGGTTGCACCACCTTAGCTCACATCTCCTGTGCTGCTGCTGAGAGGCTGAACACACTAACTCCATGCAAAGTGTTCAAGAACAATGGGCAAGTTTGGACAATAGTATTTAGCAACCAAATAAGGGAAAACAACTAAAATGAAATGGTAAAAATGGTAAGTATTATCAAAACCACAAAATCAAGAATAATTCTGCATTTGGGTGAGGCAATTGGGGGAGAATTTGTGGATTCACCATTTGAACATTTTAATCAAGTTCTTTTAACTGCCTTTTTTTTTTTTTTGCTTAACAGGCGACTAGATCTCTATTGCAGGCTTCATTATTTGCTACCCATAAATCAGTCGCCTTTCAGTACAGCGGTACTGATATATAATTACCAAATCAGTCCCTGAAAGCACAAATGCTATGTCTACTTAAACTCAGGTCAGTCTTCATCAGACAACCACAGAAACAAGTTACCCAGACAGGTTTTGGAGTCTCCATCCTTGGATAGATTCCAGACCTGTCAGTAAGGTTCCTAGCAACCTCATCTAGTTGATGCTGCCTTCGGCAGCTCCAAAGGTCCATTTCAGCCAGAACTGCTCTACAGTACCATAGATTATAAAAGATAATCTATAACCAGAAAGAACCTGTACTATTTATTTGGTACACTGATTAGGTGTTCACCAGTAACACATCAAAATTTTTAAGTAACAATAAAGATGTACATGCACTATTCACAAACAACTAAGACGGTATTATTATGGGTTTAAATTTATAGACCAAAGATCTATTATGGGATTGGGGCACTCAAATCCCAAACTAAATGCTTGGTAGAGTCTGCCTAGCAGTCACTCACTCTGCCTCAGAAATGTGAGCAAGAACAATTTGGCAGATGCTCAAAACCCTACCAAAAATTATAGCTTGGGTGAACCATCCAAGAACCAGCTTTTCCAAGAGGCTCAATCCATCAGGTGAATAATTATTAAACTGGTTTCCAATCCACACTGAGTAGCAGCTCTCATTGCATGTAGTCACCCCTAAACTGACAGTACATAAGCTAATGCTACTAAGAGAATCCCAACAACAGTATCAACTACATAAATTCAAATTAGTGTTTTAACTGTGTTTTCTAAAATAAAGCATTTTGTAGAAAATTAGAAAGCATCTCAACACCAAACACAACCCATTTGAGAGGTTTAAGGTAGACTTACCAACAAGTGAAGACTCCGCTGGTAAGGACTGGAAGTTTTCTGTTGCAGGGGTTAATGCCTATACAAAAAGGGATCCTCTTAGGAAGCTGGCGCTATTGCTAAGACTTCCATTAAGATGCTTTCTTTAATACTAGACTAACTTTTTACATCAGCACTACTGGACTCCTATTTACCACTCTTTTCCCCCCTTATAACTCACTATATTACGTCTTCTGCCCACTTTTCATTTCAATTCAAAAACTGCATGTGAAGAATGAACTGAAAATTCATTCTGTTATCACCACAGCATGGCTGATGACCTGAGCTTTCGGTTCTACACATGAGTTTTTCATGGTAGGTACTTCATGAAGAACACTGGTGAAAACCTTATTATTCTTTCCTAACTACTTCATAACAGAAGTATATTTCATGATTTGCCAGTTAGCACCCTTTCTGAAAACCAGTACTGTCCTACCCAGTCCACTACCACACTGCCATACCTCAGGTGATCTGCAAGACGAGTCAGGAATACCATTCCAGACATTCTCAGGATCCACAATCTCCTCGTTTCCACTGGAGAGATTCAAGACCTGCAGAGAGGGAGACAAAGTGTATGTAGCACAGCAGCAATACACTCAGCAAATAAGACACTGCAGTGAGAAAACACAATTGAGGACTCTCTGCCTTTAGAAGGTTTTGAGAAGTCTGGATCTTGCAAGGAGGAGCAAGTTAATCTCTAAAAAAAACCTGAATATAATTACTGAATCTGCTCAAGGCTCTTCTGGACTTCTAAGCTAAGTATAGTGATAAACAAAGGCTGGAAAATACCTGCTAGATCAGAACCAGAAGGAAGCTGGTGAAATAATAATACATAATGGACAGTGGCACTCATCTGAATACAGCTGAGGTTAGTTTTAGATACCCAAGGGATCTACTAGCAAAAGAGCTGGCTTCCACAATCTCAGGCATTCAATCTTCCAAAAGGTTGCTTTTCTGTAAAGATCATCTGGATTTGCAACCTTAAGTTACAACTTCAAGGTCATTCTGTCCAAGTATAACATCTGTGATGCATGTACATAGACACACACCCCCTGAATTGAAGGAAGGCTTCTCATTCATCCCACAGCTTAAAGAGCAGTACAACAAGGCAGCTCACTAGATTATCCTCTACTGTTAAAGTTAACTCCCACCAACCACTAATGCAGTACACATTTCATTGAAGCAGGAATAGTCTTGGATTCATTATTACTTACTATGTAGTTTAAGTTTCTTCCCGAAGTTCTACTGTTCTAGCACTAATTCCTCAAAACACCAGTACAACAGTACCAGGTTTCATGAACATTTAATGGTAAAACAGCTCCACAGCAGAACATTAACTCGCAGGCCAGACAGAAGCACACATATGAGTGTGCATCTCAATCTGGAGCCATCTCCTTCAATATTCCCAGTCAATACAAGAGAATAAGATGCGAAGGGAATATCAAGTGTTGGCACGTAGCATCCAACTCTATTTGAGACACTTCCGTTTCTATGTAGCCTACTACAGAGTGAAGATATAAAATATTCAAAGTTTAGAGGAAGACTAAAGAAGGACCAGATCTTAAGAACGAAGGAGTATTCAAACCATACTTACCCTAGTACCTTTTTCAGATATCTCCAAAATGCGAGCCTCACACCATTGGAGGGAAGTCCACACCACACATTTGGAACCAACGGCAAAGCCCTTCAGATTACAAGGATAGTCAGGGTGTGCTACAAGAAATGATGACATATCAATGAAGGAGGAAGAAAAAACCCCGATATAAAGCCCCCCAAAAAAATCACCCCTCAAAAAACCTCAGATGCCTCACAACACTGCTCCCCTTCCCCCCCTCCAAACTACTTACTTGATATTAGAAAGTTAAAATTTGTCATCCTGAAACAGCCTTGCAAATGAATTTCATGTTCAGAAATAGACTCCAATCAAAATCATTTATCTCCCCAAGTAAGATTAGTTGCTGTTTCATGTTTAACATGACAGTGTGATACTACACTTAGTCTGATGTCCTTAACCCATCAAAGCATACTTACATTAACACTAACATCTTATTAGGAAATAAAAATTAGGTTTCTACAAGAAAGCTATTCTCACATCTGAGTGACATGAGAATCAACATTTTGATTATTTAACTTCTCAAAATCAGGTAATTTACCTGCACTGCAGTCAGCCAAGTTCTCATTTTGCTTTTCTTCTCCTTCATCCCCAGACTTACAGCCTGAAGACTGCACACACATACTTCCACGCTCTTTAAACGAGTCAGTCAAGTCTTGTTCCATCCACTCTTCCACAGAGTCATCTTGCTGCTTCTGCCACCCCATACGTTTCTTAACTTTGTACTCACATGATTTTACAGGGAAAACAGGCCTCTGATCCACTGAGTCTTTTGTGAGAAATGAAAGTTGACTTCCACTATCTGCAGAACTCTGCAGCACAGCATGTTCCAACTCTAACAAGTCCTCCTCCCTGTCTTCCTGAGAAGGCTGAACATCAGGCAGCATGAGTTCCAGAAAGTGCCCAAACTTGGCACCTATCATTGATTGCTTGTCATGGGTCTTCAGGTCCAGTTGTTTCTCAGGTCTATCACCAGATGATGACAGCCTTAGGGGAGGAGGGTCTGCTTCCATCCAATCACCTAGTAGATCTTCTGCCTGATGAATTCCAGACAAATTCACTTTCAGTTTCTTTGTGTTCCCTCCCAAAGAAGGCTGAACATCAGGCAGAATCGGCTCTGACTTCTTTCCGTCACTGACTGAAGGCACCAGGTTTTCTTTCTCATTAAGTAAGGTTAAAATTTCAAGAAAGTTCAGAGCTGCCAACTCCCCTGTCTCCTCACTACCAACTGGCAGCTCTAGCAATTCCTGTTCCAACACTGTCTCTCTTGCTTCACTGCCGGATGCCATCTGCATTTCAAGTGACTTTGTTTCCAGTGCTTCCTTTGTTTCTTCAGTGAAGGAGGACTTGGCTGAAAGTGCCTCTAGATCCAGCAGGAACTCTTTTAGATCATCATATGAATAGTGCATTTCTAATGGATCCAGTTCTACCAACGTCCCTGTTCCATCGCTGGAAGATGGCTGTGCCTGGAGCACTGGCAATTGCTGCAGCTCTTGTGGTTTGTCTCCTAGAAAGAGGCTGGCTGCTGAAGCACTGCCTGTCAGTTCTGCTTGAAGCTCAGCATCCTCTCCAAACAGTACTTCAGACAGTTCTTGTTCTGAAGCTGTCATTTCACTCCCTGAAATATGGGGGCTGCAGCATCTCATTGGTTCTAGTAACATACTGGTACCACTGTCGCCTTCAGACAGAGGTATCTCTTTATCAAAACTGTTCTGATGGTCTGCTGTTTCATATCCATCATCAGCGTTCCCACTGGCAGCTCCCACTGACACGTTTGCTTCTGCAGTTTCTAAGCACTCAGATGTTACACTCAGGAAAGGGTCAGAACAAAGTAAAGCACTTCCTTTCTGAGCTAATCCACAAACAGCAGCAGTTTCTCTTTCAAGACAAAGACTCATATCACTGTTTGAACTTCTGTTTTCCTTTAAGAGGCTGTCAAGACTTGAGAAAGAGCTGTCACCAGTTCCTTTATTAGCCTTCCAAAAAGGCTTCATCTCTTCATTAATACTATTGCCAGAAGCTTCCAGCTTGACAACACACAGAGGAACTTCAGAATCTTTATCTTTCCGAGTTTCTACTACTTCAGCTTCTAATACAAGGTCTGCAGTCATATTATAAAACTTCTGATTTGCTTCACTAAGCCATGAGCCCTCTGAGGGACTGAAACCTGACAGACAGCAAGCAAATGCTTGACCAGGTACTCTGAGCAGTTCAGATGGAATCTGTCGGACCATCTCCATGCCAACAGCTTCCTGGCTTCCGTAATCCACATGTCGAACAACTACACTGTCACCTTTTACACTGCTGATTTGAGCTCTGTAGAACCATCCATCTTGACTGTATTTTGCTAGACAAGTATGACCACTTCTAATACAAGATATTCTGCCATCATTCAAAGAGCTCAGTCCAAGCTTTTCAGCTTCCTCTATTTTTTGGTCAATGTAGCTCAAGTGTTTGGTATCAGCACTGTGACACCAGAAGTATTCTGGGCCATTTACCACTGTGACATAAATTTTTAAAGTCTGACCTGCCTCTGGAAACTTCCAGATAAATGATTTACAATCACAGGACTTCTCATTTGGTACCTGAGGAAGCAAAGGCTCACAAGCAGTTATCATGTCACTGTTCTCTCTTTTATCATTAGGTAAATCCACTGTTATTATACCTTGATGGTCACTGAGAATAACTTCCCATTTATCCTCAACCTTCTCTACAAATTCACATGACAGCAGGATTTCACTTGTTCTCTTGGTGAAGTAAAGCACTGCTTTCTCTGCCCAGTCTGTATTTTTTTTACATTTAAGTCCACCTAGGAAGCAGTGAATGCTTATTGCTGGAATAGATGACAAGTCCTCAGGGAGCCTACGTGCTTGATGAACACTAATTACTGAAGTATCACCATAATCAATATAATGTACCCTTATCAAATTGTCAGAAGTCTTCTCTTTTACAGCAGCTCTGTACCACAGGCTGTCTTCTGAATAAACAGCACTGATTAAGTCTCCTGCTTGGAAAAGTTCTCCACAAGGATTCTTTGCTGGTGTCCCATTGTTTAAACTTTCCAAAATGCTGTTAAGCTGAACCTCATCACTCCCTAGTTGAACATAAAAATCCAGTGGATCATTGATATAAGAAACATACACTAATGTTTTAAGAGCTGGCACTATATTCTGTTGTGGTAGATCAGACACATTTTTAAGCATTATACACCTGCCTTCAGCACCAGTATCTGACGGTGCATCCATCTGGACAGAGAGCAGAGACTCCTCCCCTGCTTTATTTAACAAAATAGCATCCTTTTTACTGCTAACCATTTCATCAGATTCTAATAATTGAGCTGCCAGATCTCCCTTGCTAGAGAGCTGGAAAAGGTTTACATCTTCTTCAAAGTGCCTTTTGCTCCCTTGTCCTCCCTGAGCTTCAGATCCACATTTTTTTCTTTCAAGAGGCCTCCCTGAATTTAAAGGGGACACTGCAGTCTCATTCACATCTGCATTTCTAGAGCATCGAGTCTCACTTTCTACATGACCACACATTCTTGTGTTGTTTAGGCTTAGCTCCTTCAGTTTTGTATTAATTTGAGTATTACTATCAAACAACTCAACCAGCAGTGTATTATCAGAGTCCTTTGCTACTACTATTGCTTTTAACTGCCTTTCTAGGACAGCTTCCTTAAACCATGTTGCAGCTTCTTTGGAAACAGAAGACACATCAGATATGGAACACTTTATGGCCTGCATTGGCACAAGAAGGATATCAGAAGCATCACTGGGTAAAGGAAGCAGATCATCTTTCTCTATGGTCTCTGTGTTCCCAAAATCCACAAAGAAGACTTTAGCCTTAGGTTGTGTTTCCATAATTACTCCCCTGTACCACTGACTGTCAGCATACCTTGCTAGGCACAAGCTCCCAGACTTTCTCAAAGTTCCTGTGCTGGTCATTGTTTCACTCAGGCGACCGATGTTATCAGCCAGCTGTGCCAAGGTATCTGCACATCTTTCAAGCTGGCAGTAAAACGTCCATGGATCCTCAACGTGTGTAATATAAACCTCTTCCTCGCTCCCAATTTTGATACCATGACTCGAATAATAGTAAGAATGAAGCTGAACCAAGGATGCCAGATGCTTTTGAGGAAATAAAGGTCTGGCTACACCTCTCTCAGTCAGAAACTGGCAAGCACTCTGAAAAGGTGTGATTAAGTCTACGATGTTAAACAGGTCCCTATTTATTGAAGCTAAAGCAAATATTGTACACTTCAGCTCCAGTTCAGACGACGAATTGACAACAAACTGCTGAAAAGTATTAATCGCTTCTTCTTCCCAAGCGAAAGGATTCTGACCATTGGGTTGGATTAAGTTGTAAAGGCTGCACCTGAAAGCCTGAGCCTCTAACCTAAGGAAGCGCTCATGAATCGCACGGAGGTTTGACAGGCACACCTGCTCTCTGTTGCCATAGTCAACATAGATGACTTCTACTTTTTCTGCATGAAGTGCTTCACTAACAATTAAAGCCCTGTACCATTTCTTATCCTCTGAGTACTGGGCTAAACACACAAGATTTGGCCAAACATATGGCTGGGATGAATTCTTACAGTACTCCTGAATTTCATCCATTAGTAACTCAAGGTCACGGCTATTTCTACTCAACTGACACCAGAAAAAACTAGGATTTTCAACATATGACAAAATAACACTAACTGTACTTCCCACTTCTAAGTGGCCTCCACAAGAATAACCTGGCTTAATTTCCACATAATTCTGTCTCAAAGACATGTGCAGGTTTCCCTTGCCCTTACATTCCTGAGCAGGAAGAGATTCACAACTTTTGGAACTGTGAATGGCTGCAACAGGACTCTCTCTGACCATCACAGTGATGTCAGGATCAAGTACTCTATCACTGCTCTTTAGAGCAGACTCTTCTCTGAGCCTCTTCTCTGCGTTTATTTGTTTTTCCTCTGCACTACTTGCTAGGGAAGAGGCCTGTGCCACAGCCTTTCCATCTGAATTCTGCAGAGTCTTGGGTATTTCACACCTCTGGTATTCAGCATAACCTCCCTGGGCCATGAGTTTACTTACTCTTTTCTCTCCTAACTGGGTCTGGTCAACAATTTCAACCATATATTTGTCACCCTTCAAACTCAAAAACCAAACCTTCAGTGCCTTGTTCAGCACAACCTCCCTGAATGCAGACACAGAGGCTTCGCTCCAACTCCCTCTCAGAGGGGAGACACCTGCCAAACAACACTTCAGAGCTAGAGCAGGCAGTTCCCTAAACCGAGGGAGCAGCTCCTTCACCGCACACCGATCCACAGTTTCCGTACTGCCCCTATCCACCAGGTGTATTTCCACCCCACTGTCCAGCACCCTGGTGACCATTGCTCGATCAAAGCCACCGTTGTTCCCACTGGCACAACAGAGGGATCCAGGGTGTGGGTCCCACCCAGCACCATCCAGCTTTGTAGCATGGGAGTAGAAATTCCACATGCACTGCCTCAGCTGCCTGAAGAGCTGATGATGCTCATGGACCTGCAGCCAGAACTCGGATGGATCTCGGAGGTAGGAGACATGTGCACTGTAGAACACACAGGTCTTTAGCTGTATACCAGGTACAGCAGCAGAGCCCAAATCTCTGTGTGTTAAAACAGGAGGTGCTTCTGATGGCAATTCCAATTCCCAAGCTGATGATTCTTCTACTTCCAGCTGCTCACAAGCCTCAGTTTGGCTAATCTGCTTACAACTGCTGACCAGGCAGCAAGCTTGAGACCCAAAAAGATGGTTCAAGTTGACGCTGTTTTCCCCATACAGGGTCACGTAATAGAGATGCTCAAAGGAGTTAAAGGCTGTGATATGAGCACTCACTCCTCTGCCTTGCACCAGGGCTTTCAGCACTTCGATCTGTGACGAGGACCAGCCACAGCCCCCATCTGAAATACCCTGAAGAGCACACACGTAAGTCACCACAGGCATCTGAAAACACTCAGCAGGCAAATGGCGCAGGTTAGCTCTGGTCACAGTCTCTTTTCTGCCATAATCCACAAAGATCACGAGAGCTGCCTGCTGGTCCTGCTCCTCTGCAATAAGCTCCAGCAGAAGGGCACGGTACCACTGGCCATCCGTCCCACGGGCAGCACAGGGTGAGCCCACCTTGGGCAATAAATCCTGCTCCCACCGGTCATAAACATGGCACATGGTATCAGAAAGACAACGGATCTCCTGGGACAGGCATTGCAACTGGCAGTAGATGTGGTGTGGGTCAGAGACATGGGTCACTAGGACAGGCTCTGTCACACCCACCTGAAGCTGTGGGTAGAAGTAATCCAACGCAGGTGACAGGGGCCGATACGAGAGCAGCACATGGAGAAGCTGAGGCACTGCAAAAGCTCCAAGGGAGCACGTTGAGGGCTGCTGCTGCCAGAGCTGCTTCTTTAGGTGGCCAAAAGGCAGGCAGCGCCTGAGCACCTGGCAGAACCAGACAGGAGAGACGCGCCTGGCCAAGCCCAGCTGCCGCATCTGGGCCACGAGCTGGGGCAGCTCGATCACGATGAGCTGCGGGGACATCACCTCCTGCACCACACCTGACACCTCCTTGCCGTGCAGGAAGCTGAGGAACTCCATCGCCTCCGCCGTCCACTTGGAGACCGGCGAGTCCCCGCAGCCCGTGCCCTCGGGGCCTTGGGAGGGCATGACATTGGCCACGACGCAGCCCAGCACCTCCGGGGGCAGCTGGAACAGCTCCGGGCAGCCCCGCGCCAGGTAACAGGCGGACGTGGCCACCACGTACCCCTCGTCCAGCAGGAACACGCGGTATCCCTGGGCGCTGCAACTCACCACGCAGCAGCGGTA
>VZRE01010833.1:43725-94847 GCA_013396775.1 Cephalopterus ornatus
TGTGTCCCCTGAAGGGATCCGTATTGCGACCAGAGTCAGGGGAGGGTTAGGTTGGATGTTAGAGAAAGGTTCTTCACCCAGAGGGGGGCTGGGCGCTGAACAGCACCAAGCCTGACAGAGCTCAAGAAGCGTTTGGATGATAGTCTCAGGCATGTTGTGTGACTCTTGGGGATGGTCCTGTGCAGGGCCAGGAGCTGGACTCGACCCTTGTGGGTCCCTTCCAAGTCAACATGTTCTATGCTTCTGTGAATATCTTCTTTAATTATATAGACAAAGGGATCAAGTACACCCTCAGCAAGCTTGCAGATGACACTGAGCTGAGTGGTGCTGTTAACACTCCTGAGGGATGGGATGACATCCAGAGGGACCTGGATAAGCTCAGGAAGTGGGTCCACAGGAACCCCATAAGATCCCCATCTCACTGGAGATATTCCAGAACCATCTGGACACAATCCTGTGCCATGTGCTCTGGATAATTCTGCTTGAGCAGGGATATTGTGCCACTGTGGTCTCTTCCAACCTGACCCGTTCTGTGATTCTGTGACTCCCTAATAATGGTGAGATTAATTTTTTCCAAGCTCGAATCACACCCCCAAATGCATACAGCCACAAGGGAGTTACAGTAAAATCAAAAAGTATAAGTGCAAGCCAAAAGATGCCCAAACTTTATTTAATGAGAAATTGGCACACTGAAGTCACTGGTTACAAAGACTAGAAGAAATCATGAGTATTCACTCAGAGAGCCAAGTCTTGTACAGTCATTCTATTACTAGATATTACTAAATCAAAGCCAGCTTTGTTCTATCTACTAACGGTGGCTTTTGATACTGCATTTTTGCCTCTTCATTGCCGGATGAACCTAGTGACAAACAGCACTAGTCTCCTTCCCTGTGAAATCTGGAAGGCTTAAGGTTTAAAAATAAATAAATCACTCCCGTTCAAACGTTTTGTGTTTTAAAGAGAATGTGATATTTCTGCCAAGATTTAAAGTGGGCAGAGTGCATATTTTCATGGAAAAGTGGTACCTTAATAACCCAGTCTGCCACATCAGCACTGGGACTGTCAGGGACAAGTAGTTCAGTGTGGAGTATCGTGAGTCCTTCAAGAGGGGCAGAGTGAACTAGCTTTTGATTTCTTGGGAACAGGATTGTATTTCAATCATGGATCTACTCATGGTTTAGTAGAGAGGTCAGGCAGTCTCTGGGAAGTAAGAGGAACACAAACCCTTCCACTTTCTGTGCAAAACAAATTTGGAATCAGGTAAACTGCTTTTATCTTTTTCAATACCTAGCACTACAGGCTTGGTTTGCTGAGGCATCACACTAACAAGAGGTAGTTCTTTATGTGCGTGTAAATACTATTAATAACAAAAATTCCCAAATAATTTTATAGATGCTTAGCCACAGAAGATGTTCAGTGCTACGTTTTCAACCTGCTCTTGTCCTTAAAAATAGGAGCCATCTCTATTGTCAAGCAAGCAGACAATAATGTCTATTATTGTCTAATGTTCTATTTGCTTGGTAGACTTTTTCTTTCATCCTGTTTACAGCTGATGCTGGCTGCTAGTTGAAGTATTATTGTGACAATTTAAGTCTGTGCAGTTAATATAAATTTCATATAGCAATCTGATAATCAAAATGTCCTTAAGTCATGGCTGTTCCTAACCAGTAAGGACTGGATTTGGAGAAGCAACGTATACATGTGATCCTACTGCCATGTGAAATGGGAATTCAGCTTTTTGATTCTTCTCTGTTTTATCAATATTGAAGATTTTAAAAAGAACTAACTCCGCAGATCCTTCTGATTTGTTCATATGTAAGCCAGAATACCAGTGACCAAGGAGCCTGTGAAAGCAAACACGGAAGTTAGAGGCTTAGAACAGAAGTAATCCAATAAATAAACCCATTAGATTAACTCGTTTTCTCTTAAAAATTATATTCTTAAATTCAGTCTCATGTTGCACTGGTTCCCAGAGAGGTTATGAACTCCCCATCCCCGGAGGTGTTCAAGGCCAGGTTGGATGGAGCTCTGAGCAGCCTGGTCTAGTGGAAGGTGTCCCTACACATGGCAGGGGGTTGGAACTAGATAATCTTTAAGGTCCCTTCCAACCCAAACCATTCTATGATTATATGATTTTGTCTTTCATACAAAAATCGTAATATTACATATGGTTAGGGCTACCAAATCCTTCACAAGACACCTAAACCTCTCTTTTTTTTTCAGCTTGCCAACCCATGAATGTTTGACCTGAAGTGTTTCACACGTGTGGGCTACTTCAGCCTGAATGCTTTTTAAATTTTTAAAGGGTTTACCTGTTCTAAACCTTAATCAGAAGATGACAAAGTTTGCCTTGCATAAAATGTATATCCTGCACCCATTTAGTTAAAATGCTCTTGCGGTTTTGGTTGGTTGGTTGGTTGGGGTTTTTTTGTTTTGTTTGAGTTTTTTTTTTTTTTTGTGGTGTGGTTTTTTTTGTTGTTTGGTTTTGGTTTTTGTTTGGTTTGGTTTGTTTGTTTGTTTGGGTTTTTTGTTGTTTTTATCAATTCCTTTGGACTTAAAAAAGGTAGTCACATGTAAATTTGCTATTGGGAATTGTCCTTTACTCAAACTAACAGCAGAGTTCCAGTTCCCAGGCTCCAGTTACTGCACCTGGCTGAACTGTAGAGCTGGAGCTTTAACAGCCCAGCAGTGTGCAGGAGAAAGGTTGCCAGCCTGAATACAAGACGGGTGAAAATGAGACCCAGGATGGAAAAGAAAGTAATTCTGGGATCAGGAGAGAAGGAGGGAAGAAAGTATGAGGTATGCAAAGGTTGTCTGGGGCTGGGAGTAGGAAGGGAGCAATGGAGAGTTTTCTTTGGGAGAAAGAAGGGAGCCTGAAATTGTAAAAAAAGCAAGGGAACTCACTAGCAATTAAACAGGATAGTGTTTTCATGTTGCAGAATGCAACATGAGAGAAGTGACCCTATATACAGCTGTGTAATGCACTACATTCAGCTATGCTAACTGCAGTTAAAGAAATTGAGAGACTCAAAGAGTGTTGAGGAAGTGCTGATGCAGAAAAAACTCCTCACATATTAACGCTAGTTGTTCTTGTAAAGAGAGTTAAAAGGCACGTACCATTCGCATCCAGGTCGGTATAAAGCCTTTGTATAGAGACATAAACCCTTCACCCTGGACAGTCTGAATCAAGCAGTCTGTGGAAGACTTATAGAGCAGACCTCTAGGAATGCGCCAGGAAAACAAACAGTGTTAGGATTACAAATGTCCAATTTAAAAAAAAAATCCTATTCCCCTCATAAAAATAATTTGTAGCTGATATTTCTTTACAAGCTCTTTTGTAAGCTCCTTAGAATCTAATCAGAACTGAAATCCACTGGAGTAACTGCCTATGCTGAGGTGGCCATCACAACACCACCCCGCAGACATTTACTAAATCAGTAAAATCATCATCAGGAAGCTGAAGAGCAAATCAGAAACTTAGCACTTTCCTCCCAGTAAAATCAGTGAGACTTAAGGTTTTCATTTTGCTTCTGAAAAGTTGTTCTCCAAAGTGTCCACACCTTCCCTGCTTGTCTCTCGGCTGGTTCATTATCCGGGTTTTGACCACGTCGGCAGGAGTTCCCAGAACAGCTGCTACCAGGCCAGAACAGACACTGCCAACAGCAACAGATACTTAAAGAAGAAACCAAGATGTATCATGGCAATTGTAGCATTGGGATTCCAGTTCTTATAACAGAGATATACTACAACAGTTACCATAAAATCATGAGTAATAACTCTTGGCCAAAATAACTCCTAAGACAATAAACTTGGCTTAGGAGCAGGCTTGCTAGTACTGCTCTTGCTCAGACATCCTCCCAGCTGCCCTCACCTCTGTGTACTGTTCTGAGGCAGGAATGAAGGACCTACAATGCGCAATTCATTATATTGTTTCTATAAAGTAGATTTCTTCATAATTTAAGGGAGTAAAAGAGGTTGTTCTGCAGGGGTTATATGACTGTGCTCCCACAGATTAGAGCAAAGGTGTTTAAATGCACCAGCAAGGCCGTTGTAGTGAGGGCAGTTTTGTAGGAACAATTATGCTCTCTCATAAAAAAAAAATTCTGAAAAAAAATTTTTTATTTTATTCATAAAAATAAAATTCTAAAGTTGCATTTCATCAGCAGTATCAAAATCAAAGAATAGGAGCTTCTGCTGACACAGAGAGGCAGATGAAGACAGTGAGACTGGAAATGCTCCACAGTGGAAAAGGGGTAATCAGGGAATACAGCACCTGGAAACACTGTGAGTCACACTATTGTCCACAAGTGGCGTGTTCAGAAGCAGGAAGTGTTTCACTGTGTCATAAGTGGTCAGATCTGTAGAGAGGATAATGAGAAAAAACACTGTCAGAAGCAAATGGTGTCTGTGCTGTTCATGGCATGGGACGTTCATTTCCAGTGCAGCTCCTCCTATTGGCATGGCTGGCACTCTGCCCCCAGGTTCTGATGGTGATTGTGGTACCTAAGTCCTGTCCTTAGACATGTGAGCATGCTTTCTGCTCCCATCTGCTCTGATTTGCCTCAGAGGTGATCGCTGAGCTCTGTCTGGGTGACCCTCACCAGACCTGCTGCTGGCTCAGCTTCTGGGCTTGGCCTCATGCTTGCCTCATCACCACACACTTTCCTGAGGATCTGGATCTTGGTGAAGCCTGGCTGCCTTCACTGGCTCTGCCCTGCAAACCTTACCTGAGTGCTGGGGGCTGGATTGTAGCTGGTGAGGTCCCTGCTTTGTTGGCCACGGGATCCTCTCATCTCCGAGATCACTTTTCCTTAAGCTCAGGCACAAACTTATTTTTTAGCAACTCGATTTCCACAGGACTGAAACACAGGTGCACAAGGCAGAGGTCACCTGCAGTGAGCTCCAAACAGGTCCCCAGGTAATCAAGACACTAAGGCCAAGGGAGCAGCTGAACTCTTCTTTCTTAAAGCTTCTGTGTGGCCTTAAGAGCTGCAGACCAAGTTATTCCATTTACCTCCCATGTTCACCAGAGCAGCCCTCTGGACATTTGGCACCCATCCAGCCCAAAGCCCCCGTATTCCTCCTTCAGACAGGATCTTCAGAAATGCATGGTGCACACCCCGAAACCTGAAATCAATATGCAGCTAGTAGGTAGACAGCCCAGATACAGCAAAATCTTTGCATATTCCAGCACTTTGCTGCACCCGATCCTCATACAGGATTTATGCAATTTACACCTGCAAGGATCTGGCAAGGATGCATTTTTTGATCCATCTTTGACTTTCATGCCACACTATTTTACCAAACATACTGTTTGCCTTGCTAGGCAATGATCTGGTCTCTAACAGCAGACAACCCTTTGATCCCACACAGGGTTGCAATAATAAATGTACAAGACACCAAAAGATGGCAGCAGTTTGGAATGCTAAGAGCAGCATGTTCTGGTATTTGCAGGAGGGTCTCAAGCCTTGCTGTCTGCCAGCCTTCCCTGTGCCTGTGCATCCTGCATGAGCCATCTCCCTCATCCTTTCTTCCAGCTTACCATCTTCAGAAGGCATCCTTCCCTCCCCATGGAATCATGCTGGCCTGGACATGCTGCAGCAGCACGGAGGACAGGTGAGAGTTTGTGGTTCTGGGACCAATAAATCAGAATAAGGAAGGCAAGTATAGATGGAATGAGGAGAAAGTCTGAAGTCCCCCACCCCCTCCACTGCCCAGAGCCATCGTGTGCTTCCCAGGCATTGCTCTCTCCCTGAAAGAGCAAAGAGCAGCTGGGGAGAGGGAGTGGCAGAAAACAGAGAACCACACTCTGGGCCAGAGCGTGATCAGCAACAGGAAAAAAACACCAGCTCTGAGAGGAACCAACCGTAACGGCTTTCCTTCCAACTTCCTCTTTCCCTCCATCTGCATCTGCACCTTCACCAGATCAGTTGGGCTGGCGAAAAACTGTCCAATGGCACCTGCAGACATGCCTCCAACCACAGCTTTCCTGCCAAACAAGGGGAAATTTGTGCTCCAGAATAAACTAAAAATCGTCACAAATCACAGTGCTTGAGCTGCGGAGTTCAGCAGCACGACACAGGTGGAACAAGTGTAAATATGGTTGTTCCATATACTAATGACCAAAGTGAAGGTAATAATTGTGGTGACTGCAGGTTGGCAGTCAGTAATATTCCTGACAATTTTAAGAAGGGTTAAAACTTGCCTGGGGAAAAAAAAATCAAAGTTACATTATGCTCCTCGCTTAAGGTTTAAAGGCAGGATGGGAAGGTACATAAGTAAGGGATGATGTTCCATATACTACAACTGAATGCCAGTGTGAAATTCTAAACTGCTTGCTGATATATAATACTTTTCTTTATCTCTCACTGCTACTAGTTGGGTTGTGTTCATTTTCTGGTTCTATTTATTTTAGTAAACCCAGAATTTTCAGTAGTATCCATAGACTCCTTCAGTAAGGACAATCCCCAAACAAGCAATAAACGTGCATAAACACGCAACATTACCAGAGGGGAAAGGTTTTATCCTCAGCCCTGCAAAGCACAGAGTCACGGAGATGTTCATAAGCAACCATCCGAACGCCAGAGTACACTGTGGGAAACAAAAACAGGACACAGTTCTTGGGTCTGCCATTTCTGGAGGTCACACTGTGAGAAAGACATCAAGAGATTGGTTTAAGACAGATCTCACCTGCGTCAGCTGGTCACTACCCTCAAGTTTGTGAGGGCTTTACCTGGTATCAGTGCTAGAGACAGAATGTTTCAGCATCAGAGAATCTCTCTGGCTGAGCCATAGGTCTGCCAGGAGGCAGCATGGCTTTGCCTTCAACCTAAGGAGATGTGACTGCATTGCTTCCCCCTCAGCTGATGCCAAACACAAAACCTCCCACAAGTTTGTTGCTATCACCATATTTCCAAATAAAGCACAGAAAGCTGTGGCCAAGCCCCTAATGCATTTCATCTAGCACTTGTATTCTTCCCTAGTGCTTGCAACCTTATCTTTTTTTTCCCAGCTCATCCCCACTTCCCTCAAATATAATATATTTATTGTTCTGAGGACTCTGGGTGCCTGTTTTGCTTCCTGCACAAGGCCTTTGAGCAAAGATGACAGGGAAACTATGTTTTGTTTTCCCAGAGGCTAGAATAAGGCCATGGAGAGAGAAGGAAGAGACAATATTGATCCAAAATCCCATATATATTTCTAAGTGGGATTGCAGGCTAGACTGGAGATATATCACAGATACATCTAAAATACAAAAGGGGTGTCAAGCTCACTCCAAAAGGCTGTTGGCCACAGAAGGCAGGACCCACACCGGTCCCATCACGAGCAGATAATCACCTATGTGGCGGTAGACTGCTGGTGTGGCTCCTTGCCAGAGCTTCCCTAATCCCTCCTCCTGCACGATTCCTGCTGCCGTGCGCAGCATCCCGCGGTACGGGGCCGCCTGGCTGGCCGGAGCTCCATCCCGACGGACGGCAGCCTCACCTTGGATCTGCAGCCGAGTTTTTGTGAGATCCAGGGGAAATGTCACTGAGGAGAAAGGGCAGGGAACACACGTGAACATGGGTGTGGCTGTGGGGAGACCTCCCACGCTGGGAACATCTGCACCAGAACCCCCTGCCAGGCACCGCAGGCATCGGGGGCCGTACCCAACGGGTGCAGAAGATTTGTGGAGGGGAGAAGAGTCACATCCAGATCTGTTAAAAGCGGCTCTGGGCACGAGTAACCAGATTACATTCCCGCCAAACACCAAGTCTTCCTCCCGCATTTCATTTTGCAGATTTGTTATGCATCATGTGTGCTTTCCAAGACACTCGTGATTAAAAATCCTGTTCCTGTTACTCCTCCTGAATAAAGACCAGTTAAATCTCTCAGTTGATCATGGGGCCTCTCCAATTCTGCCCAGCATAGTGGCAGCACGTTAAGGTCAGGAACAACCCCACACTGGCCATTGTAATGCAGACACACATGCAAGCTCACCTACAAACCTATCTACAAATCTGTCCTACAGACCACCCTAAAACACACTGCTTTTCTGATGCAGACACTAAAATCATGTCTAGCCTATTATTTCTCTCACTGAAGTAACTGGTGGCCAGGGAAGTAGGTCCAACTTGATCTCAGCTTCCCAGGGCTGCTCTTGAAACAGTATGGATACATGTTTGCTGCCCCCATCTCAGTTCCAGGCCTGGAGTTCCTCCCTGGGTGATGGACCTTCCCAGGCTGTCTCAGGTGGCGAGTGCCCAGGAGCAGGGGTTGTCTTTGGTTTGATACCTCAGCAACACACCAAGGTCCTTCCACAGCAGGACTCAGGTGCTGGGGGAATGCAGTCAAGGCTCAAAGCCTCAGGAAGTTTACAGTCTGTTTGTGCATTAGGTTTGGTATTCATGTTTAAAGATTAGCGAAGATTGAGAAGTTACAAATCATTTAGAGCAAGGTAACAGATTTGCCTGTAAGAGCTTGTAGAAATGACATAGAGCATGCTGAAAAATCTTCCAAATAAGCTACTTGATCACAAAGCACTGCTATGCAGATGCCAGTGTGCTTCTATCCCACATTTCAGCAAGCAGTTTTCCAACTCCATTTTTAAAGCCATCTCCACTGTAACCAGTAATATGAGTCGATTTTTTTTTTAATTAACTTTCATTAACTATGAAAAGCAAATTCCTAAAGGAATCAGCCCTTGCTAGTAACTTAGGCAACAGATCCCCATGCCTCTGTAGTCTTTTCCTGGAAACCCAGCAACAGCAAATCTTAAACCGGTCACAACTGTTCTGTGTTAATGACTGCAGTCCTTTGGCCAAGATTTCATCCTGAAAAACCTTCCCTCCGGCCAGACCCAGGTGACATAAAGCACTTGCAAGGCTTAGATTACAGAAAAGTCACGGCGAGCACAGTGAAATGCACAGATCTGCTGGAGCAGAACACTGAGGAATGAGGCATCCTGGGACTGACGTTTTCCCTGCCCCCCGTAAGTAAATTTTGACCCCCTTCCCTCTCGGAAAATCAGGGTGAGTTGTACCTAGTTCTGCCACAGCCGCTGCACAGGCTGACAGAGCGAATTTGCTGGCTCGGGGCCATCTCTGTGGAAGAGGTAAGCTCTTCTCTTCTTCTGCAGGTGACATCTAGCATCTCACATGAACCGAGGCTCACCAGCCACCCTGCCAGGGTCTGTCTGGAGCGAGAGCAGACCCTAGCACAGCTCAGCTCTGGGTCGTTTAGGAGAAAAGTTGCTGAACGTCATGTTTGTCCAGCGCCAGCACCAGGAACTGCAGCAGCCCGAGTAGCTCCTGCAGAGCTGGAAGGTCCTTCTGCAGTGACTCAAGAGAATCCTGCTCAACAGGCTCCTGGGAAATGTAGTCTGCTACCGACGCTGCCCTGCGCCAGGAAACCGGCAGTGCAGGTACAGTCACACACACAGTTTTGTCCATTAAAATCTGTATTAAAAAGAGTAATCATTGTCGAGAGCTCGAGATTACGAGCACATGGGGGAGGAAGGGGGGTTGCTTTACGCGGTGCTGTCGTTGACAGCAGCGCCTCGGGAGCCTCAGACTGCGTTCCCACGTCAAACAGCTGCACAGGCATCCGTGAGGGATGAAATGATCCAGATCGGGTTCAATAAGAGCTGCATTAGCAGCAGCTGCGTGCCGAGCTGGGGTGATGGAGCGCTCTCAGCAATCTGCGTCTCCCGCCGCTGAGGCACGAAGCAGTGCAGTTTGGGATGACGGAAGCTGACCACTGCACAGAGCCCCGTAAGTGAGCAGTTTAAAAGCCTTTCCTGGCTGAATGCTGAAGCCCCTGTTAGTTGTGTGCCAATCCTAATTTCTCTTAAATGAATGTAGACATATTGAGGTCCTCATCATTAAAAAAAAGAAGGTATGTGCTGTTCAAGAGAGGCGTTTCATTTATCACTAAGGCTCAGCTTAATCCCTAAGTTAATCATTAGCCATTAGTCAGTAATCCTCATGCTGAGGATTTGAGGATTTTTTTAGGTCACAGAAAATTATTCCAGACCACCTTGCCACACACCTGTCTGACTGCCTGACATTTTGGTGTGTGGCCCACATTGCAAGGATTCAGACAAATGAAGGCAGCATTGCAGGTGAAATACTGAGATGACTTTATGTCGTCCCTCACCAGCAATCCGTATTAAACTGCATCCTTCTTTAGTTTAAAATTCATTAGAATTCATGCAGTGATAAAGCAAACTACTGACAAAACCCTGGTTAAAAATGGGAAGAAGCCATATTTAATGCAAACATGCCTGGCTGCATGGAAGGTACAAAAGTGGTTCAGAACCTTTTTCCTGACAGTTCATGAAATCTGCTGTGGCACTTTGTGCCTCCCTCCAAAGCTGTTCTCTGGGCTTGGCCACTATATATCAGCCTGCATATCATCGATTCATAATGTAGGCTGGAGAGGACCTCTAGAGGTCACCTACAGTCATCCTACAATCCTCTACTCAGAGGAGGGGGAGCTTCAGGTACATCAGGTTGCCCAAGGTTTTGTTTGGTCACCTGAAAACCTCCCAGGCAGGGATTTCACCATCATCCCTTAGCTGTGCACCTCTGGTTACAGTCTCATTCTGTTTTCTCTATAACCATGCTTTAGGGAGTGGAAAACAACAACTAGATCTCTCCTTAAACTAACCCCCGTAGCATTGCAGATGGAAAGAGCAGCTTTCCGTGGTAATTTTTATCCTGAGGAAATAGGTTCTTTTTTAAACCAGACTGATTTAGGGATGGCAGCAAAAAAGATTTTTTCTCTTCTCACAGTATCTTTGAAATGAGCCTGACTAGAGATGGCTGCTTGCACGGACAGCTCTGTGATGTGTGGAGCAGAGAAGGGCCAGTGCTCATGAAAGTCCACAGCTGGAGTTCATATATCCTCAAATCCTGAGGGAGACAGCACCAGCAGAGAGGACCCTTCCTATTAATTTATTTCATTTTTTGAGACAGAATTTTTTGTTTCTTTCCAGAGCCAGTTTGATCAAAGGCTACATATGCAGGGAGGGAGTGTGGACTTCAGATAGGATGGGAAACAGAGCAGCAGGGCCTGGAAGGGCTGTTCTCTCTGGGGTGGAGAAATGCAGCCAGACTGCCCAGTCCTCTCACATGCTTCTGCAGGTGTTACTTTACTTGGAAAGGCCACTAACCAGTACCTGCCCAGGACTAGGGCCTAGTCTGAGGAAGGCTTGGTAGTGACTATTGCACTGTCATACTGGTTGTGTCCTCCTCACATTAGTGCCTTCCAGTTGCATCTCATGTCCTTTATCACATCATGCCCCAAAAGCTGAACAAAAACAAACAAACAAAAAGGCCAAAACAAACACAAAAGCCTTTAATTAATATCTTCACAGAGGGTTGAGGGCTTGTATTACCTGTATACATAGATCACTTTAAACTCACTACTCAGTGAGTTAGTGAAAATATACTGCAATATTCCAAGGTCTTTAGCTCTCTTATCACTACATACCCATTTGGAGGAAAAGAAAAAATTTAGTGGATAAACTAAAACCAGGAAATAAATATACAAAGAGCTGTGATAGCTAAACACAGAAGTGTAGTAATAGCACAGTTAACAGTGATTTAGCTGTTTGTTCCAGACAGTTTGTGAAATGGACATCAGCAGCCGACATGACACAGTTGATGTGTTTGGGCTTGTTTTTCTGCAGCTATGACTGACAGGTAACATTGCAAGATATTTCAACATGACTGTTTAATGAAGAACATATATCTGGTTTTCACAGCTTTTTGTGATCTAATGTACAGCTGGTTGCTTGACTGTGGAACAAACAGATGAAAGGCTAGAAAAGGTGAGCAGAGCTTGTTCAAGCAAGAAGTCTGGGCCTAGCAAGCAGAATCAGGTCCTAGGACTTAGAAGAACAAGAGATTTGGACAAAGAGCCAGAGAAAAGAAGACAAAATCCCACCAAAAAAAAAAAAAAATCAAACAGTTGAGGCTGGAAGGGAACTGAGTCACCTCAAGCAGGCTCTGAGGACTGTGTCCAGCTGGGTTTTGAATGTCTCCCGAGGCTCCCCAGCCACTCTGGGCAACTTGTTGCAGTGCCTGACCACCAGCACAACAAAAAAAAAAAAAAAATTAAGTGGACTTTTCTGTATTTGGTTATGCCCACTGCCTCTTGCTCTTTTCCTGGGCACCACTACAAAGATCCTGGCTCCATCCTCTTGGCACCCTGCCTTCAGGTGTCCATACACGCCTATAAGATCCCCCTGAGCCTTCTCTTTACCAGACTGAGCTGTCCCAGCTCTCTCAGCCTCTCATCAAATGACAGATGCTCCAGCCCCCTTATGAACTTCTTGGCACTTCACTGGGCTTGCTCCAGTCTGTCCATATCTCTCACACTGGAAAGCTTGGAACTGGACCCAGTACTCCTAGAGGATCTCTCCAGCACCGAGCACAGGCAAAGGATCACTTCCCTCGGTCTCTGGGCAACACTTTTCCTAATGCAGTCCAGGGTGCTTTGGAGTGCAAAGGCACATTTCTGACTTGTGTTCCATGTGGTATCCACCAGGACCCCAGATCTGCAAAGTTACTTTCCAGGCAGGTGCCTTCCAGCCTGTACTGGTACATGGGGTTGTTCCCACCCAGGGGCAGAACTTGGCATTTCCCTTTGCTGAACTTCATAAAGTCACTTCTTTGCCCTGAAAAGTTGGACCACGTGAGCCTTGAGGTTCCTTCCAACTTGGAATTCTGTGTTTTTAAGATAAGTCCCTCTTTGCCCATTTTTTCAGCCTGTTGAGGTCTCTCTGGTCTGTCAGCCACTCCTCCTGGTTTTGGGTTCTCTTCAGACTTGCTGAGGGTGTGTGGGGGAAGGCTGTGAGACCACCTCCTAGGGGGAATATTTTATACTTAATGAATTCTATATGTAATTTTGGTGTGCCACTTCCACGCATGCAAAGAAACTGATTTGACATCTGAACCCTTGTCTTCTGACATTGCAGTGCTGTAACGCAGGTGACCAAGCAGGCTTTGAATTGTCAGTTCAACCTCTTGCTTCTCAGACACTGGACACACATCTAGTCTTTATTGAGATGATCTCAGGCAAGTGAGGGATACCTTTCATAATGTTTCTGCTTCAGGTGATGCCTGCAGAAGTTTCTTGCCGTCTGACTTGCTGAAAGCTAAAGGTCTGCGAATCATAACCTTTCTGCTTTGTAACCTCAATATTGCCAAAAAAGTAATTTTTTTAACTAAAGAAAGCTCTGCATTGCTTTGCCAGTGTCCCTGGCCATATCCCTGGCTGCCTGAGCAGCCTCCCAACAACTGGCACAAAGTCCAAGGACTCGTCGCAGCAACATCTCAGTTTTGCAAGCCGTGGAAGTTGGTCCCCGTCCCAGAACAGAGCACAATTGGCTCTGCCTTTCCCAGAACAAGGGCTTGTCCCCTGGGCTGCTTGGTGCTTTGACATCTTGTCTCCATGGCAGTGCTCAGCTGGCAGGGCTCATCAGAGAGGCCTATTCATTAACTCGGAGCCCGGGCCAGCGTGGCCATGCCGGTGCCGCGGCGGCCTGAGCAGCTGCCGGGGCGGGCAGCGAGCAGGCAGAATGGATCTCGCTCTCCTCTTGGCAGCAGTCCTGGGGCTCCTTATTGTCAAGGCTGTTTTGTTTCAGCTGAGAAACCCGAGCTGCCCTCCTTGCATCAGGAGCTGGATCCCTTGGTTTGGAGCCGCGTTTCAATTCGGGAAAGCTCCTCTGGAGTTTATAGAGCAAGCTAGGAACAAGGTAATGTCTGCGGCGGCATGCCTGCTCGTGGGTGTGTGCTCAGGGTGGCTGCCTTCAAGGGGAAAGGCAATGAAAAGCTTCTGCATTAAGTTTTCTCCTTTCCTATCCCATTTTATAACATCAGCAGCATTTAGCTGGTGCAGAATGGGCTTTGTAACACTAATGTTGCTAAGTTGTGGATCTGATCCAGACATGATCTCTGTGCTGTGACTATCCTACTTGGACCTCTGCTGTTTAGCTTTTGCAGTCTGGCTGCGTGTTAATCTTGATTTCAGATAATGTGGAAAGCTCTGTGCCAAGCTGGGACCAGGAAACTAATTAGCTGCATGTCTAAAGTTAGGCGAGATTTTTGAGTACCAGCTGGTGTCCCTCAGCATTCAAGAGAGACACAGACATGCTTGGAAGACAAAAACTTACCAAACATGGGTGTGAAGATTTACCCCCTGGACAAAGCTTTCTTTCTCTGTGTCTGTTGGATAAAGACTAAATGTTTAATTTAGGTTAGATGCTTAATTCCTAGGTAGCTGATAATAACTGATATAAAAAAACCAGTTTCACACTTTCATTCAGGGATGATATCACCTGCTACTGCAATGTAGTCAGCGTCAAGTGTTCCATACTGAAGGATCACACAGCCCACTACTTGCAAAAACTGGCTAAAAATGAAACCACTGTAATATCCTGAAATTAAAAAAAAACAACAAAACCCAAACAAACAAAAAAGCCTAACACATAATAAATATTGGATGTTTAAAATTTACTTTTTCATTTTCAACTGTTAGATTTCATATTTGTAAGTACTTCTTTACAGTCATTATTGTTATAAACTCATGGTGTTAAATGAAAGCAGAGGTTTAAGTGTAATCTTTGTCTACTTGTTTATAATCAAGTGCTGTTAATCTTGTATTAAAACACATTGGGTGAACCTTGGGGTGAGATCATGTGCATAATCTGGAGTTCCTTGGCTTCCTTGTGCTTAACAGACCAGTTTTAACCTTATATGATTCTGTCTTTCCTGTATCTTTCGTCTATGCACACCGTGATCATTTATTTGTTCATTCATCATAGGGCAGAAATGTAGGACTGGAAGAAAACTCATTCCAGCCCATTCTTCTACTATTTCGGAAACCATATAATCCTTTAAATAAACTGATCAAGCCTCACTTAAATAATCCAGTCATAATATTCTTTTACTCTTCTGATATGAGGCTGTTAGAGAACCTCCCTGTCCTGTTCTGTTGCCAACACATCCTGGTGGCAGCCAAATTAAAGCAGCCTGCCAACCTGTCCTTTCCAGTGCAGTCCCTTTTGGGGACAGCTGTTTCACCATGACTTAAGCTTCCTTTAGTTGCCTTTTTTTTCCCAAGAAACTTTTAGCAAAATCTCTTGGATGAAATTTTAAAACAAACCTGGCAGAAGAGTCCTTTTTGGGGGTTCGTTCACAGATTGAATGAGCAAAGCATTTACATGTTTGTATTGATGTACAAATGCACACTTAAGAGGCTCTGGGTTCGTGAATTTTGGTGTTTGTTTGCCTGGAGACCCTTTAGGCTGCTGGTGGTGCTATGACATCTGCTGACACATCTGAGCACACCAAAAACACCTGAAGGACTTTGTAAACCCCAGGTTTTGTTGGGACAGAAACTAGAGCAAGAAACGTTTTCAATGGGAGAAAACTCAAGATAAGGCAAAGCAGAACGAAAAGGCTTTCTTACATCTCTCCCCTTTGTTTTTGTGTTTGCAGATAGGACCTTTCCCTTGACTTTGTTTTTAGTCCAGCAACTCAGCGTCCTTGTGACCTCTCCCTGAGGTGCCCCTGGGCCAAGAGGGATCTCTCCATCCATCCCTTCCAGGCTGGCTGCAGCAGCAGCATCTGACAGTCCCCGTTCCTGAGGAGGGCTGCTCTTTTGTTCTCCCCTTCCTCTCCTTAAACACCCCAGGCACTGCGGAGTCTCCCTCCCTTCCTACCTCCCACGCTTGCAGGCTGTGCTGAGGCCAGGAAAAATAAGCCTTTTCCTGCCTGCTCCCTTTTAAAGGAGTAGGCACTGTAGCAGAGTACAGCCAAACAAAACACGTGCTGCTGCCAAAGGGGTCGTTAACAGGCGTTACAGGGGTTGCAAAATACATCTGCAATAATTCCAGGATCCTTAATATTGCCAGAACAGAGTTAAGTGTCCTTAGCATGAGGCAGCTGCCCTTGTTAAAGGTGGTGCAGAAACAGGCTCTAGGCAGTGCGAGGGCTCTTCAGTTCCATGGGGTCATTACCTTCAGAGCAGACTCTTGCCGTTAGAAAGTTCCTCCCCTGGATAAATCCTTCAGCCTGTCAAAGTGACACTCATTTCTTTCTTAATATCTTTCTTAATTCCCTTCTTTCTTAATTCTTTTTGTGTGTGTCCCTCACTGCTTTCTCTCTCAAGCCCTGGAGTAACACAGCAGACTTCCACTACTTCCAGCCTGCACTTTGCTTGAAGTTTGCTGCTTCTGTTTTCCTCCTACAGAAGAACCCGTGGGCTGGAAGAATTGTCTGCTTTCCCCCTTGTGTCATCACTGGGACTAAGAAAAGCAAGTTCCCCTGCTCAAATAAAATATTTAATCTCTGGTCTAATAAAAGATACCACCTCTTCCTCCTAAAGCTGCCTGGCTGGTTAAAGCAGTTTTGCAGGTGGTCTGGGGATGGGTAACCAGGGCCACTGTGCCACATAAAATACAGGGAGAGCTGCTTAATGAGGAGTTCAAAGGATGAAGCTCCCCGCTTTGCCTGGCAAATATGACATGAGTTAGTAAGGAATTTCAAATTCTTCTTATCAGCTTGCTTATTAAGCTAACAGGAGAAGTTCAGTTAAACCCAGGAGATTGTTCTGCGCTGTTGTAGGGACCTGTGGGATCCATACAGCCCTCTCAGTGTACTGATTACATTTGGGACATGGTGCCATGTCTCAGGACTCATTAGGTGCCTCTTGGCCTTACTGTCTGTGTGTGGCTGGGCAAGGGATGGCTCTCTGGGTTACAGGGCAAGGGACATGAGGAGGGGAAACAGGCTGGACAGGAGGACAAGGCTTCTGGTAGAGCATTTTCATAGTCAGTGTCCACAGCCCAGTCCCCTGTAGGTCTGTGGCCCTGGTCCCATGCACAGAACACCAAAATGCTGGAGTCCCTGAGACAGAGAGGGGTCATGGCACTGACCTCATGTGTGTGGGTGCGTGCCAAGGGAGAGGGAACCCATCCGCTGCTCCCAGCTTCCAAGCACGACTCTTGATGCAGCTGCTGCTGTCCCAGCTAAGATTAGTTGCTCCCTGACTGTCAATGCCCCATGGAAAAATGGCTGCTTCCCTGATTTCCTTCCTTTGGGATTTTGGAGAGCATCCTTCTGAAGTTTTTATTTCTCTGTAGGCTCAGATCTTTCTCTCACCATGGCACTGCAGTGTTTCCCAGTCTTTGGGAAAAACAGAGCTTTCAGGAGTGAAAGCAGTAAATCCTAAGAGGATTTTTTATTTTGCTTTCTCTGTCTCTGTAGTAACCAGAGTCTGGTTGCTATTAGTTCAAAATGGATTTTATTTTAAAATTAGTTTAAATACGTTATAATGTTAATTTAAAATTTAAAAAATATTATTTGAAAACAAGCAGAGTACGAATTCACTAATTTTTATCCAGCCTGATAATGAGGACCTGGACATAAAATAGCAACCTTAGAAATTTAGCTATTATAGAATCATGGAATCATAGAATGGCCTGGTTTGGAAGGATCATTAGAGCTCATCTTGTTTCAACCCCCTGCCATGGGCACGGACACCTTCCACTAGACCAGGTCACTCAGAGCCCCATCCAACCTGGCCTTGAACACTTATTATTAAAACAATATTTTATTTATTATCACCCAGAGAGTCTGAACAGTCATTCTTTCTTTAATAATTTACAGTTGAAGGACACAATCAAAATTCCACTGATGTCAAGAGGAATATTTTTCTTGGCTTCAAAGACCTTTTGATGAAGCAGACTTTAAAAACAGACGCAGACAGCAAAAGAAATGGTTACAGTCAATGGCATAAACCATGTGAGCAAGGTGGAGTGATTTTTTTATGCCTACCTCTGACAGACAGTAGATATTGCACATCTGTTTTCTAGTTTAGAGTATTTACAAGTATCAGTAACCATTTTCATAATGTAGGAATTCAGAAGTGAATGCCTATTGCTGAAAGTTTTGAGAGGGCTCTAGGATGTTAGATTAAGGGAAGATGAAAGAAAAACCTCCCCTGAATGTAAGGGAAATGAAATGAAATGAAATGAAATGAAATGAAATGAAATGAAATGAAAGAGGAAAGGAAAGGAAATGAAAGAGGAAAGGAAAGGAAAGGAAAGGAAAGGAAAGGAAAGGAAAGGAAAGGAAAGGAAAAAGGAAGAAAAAGAGAGGGGAGAGGAAGGGAGAGAGAGAGGAGAGGGATAAAAAGATGTAGGAGTGGGGATTTTTTGCTAAAACATTGTAGACCGAAATAGGTATGATTATGGATTTTTACACTGTGGGTACTTTGCTGTGGCAGCCAAGGAATGCAGCAGATAATCCATCCCTTGGGTTCTCTAAATCCAGGTAGGTTGTATTGTTTGAAATGTAATGTAATTCAAATATAAAGTGTTACTCTCGAAGAAGGAATCCCTTCTACTCTGCAAAAGGTCAGGCAGCCACAGATCACATTCCCTTCTGGTTCCTAAGTCTACAAATTTTGGTCTGATTTGTGTTCCTCTTTGTGCAGTCCTGAGCCAAGGTGTACAGAGAGCAGAAAGGACCAGCCCATGCCTCCTGACCTCTCAGCAGCACTGAGTTAACAGTGCAGTAATATGAAATCTTCCTTTGTTCCAGTATGGACCCGTGTTCACAATATTCGCTCTGGGAAAACGATTTACTTTTGTGACTGATGAAGAAGGAACTGAAGCATTTTTTAAATCTGAAGACTTAAACTTTGAACAGGCAGTACAACAAGCTGTCAAGAATGCAGGTAACTGAGATCTGGCTCTTTTTTAAAGGAAATCAAATCTAGTTACCCAGGAACATTAAGCAAACTGGAAACCCACTGGCTTTTTGATCACACCTTCATTGTTTATTTTAAACCATGACCATGCTGTGAAATGAAGGTGAAACTCAATTTTTCCATGTGGATCCAGCACTGTAAACCTGCAAAGTGATTTGTATTCAGTCCCAAGGAACCAGAGGTTTCTGATCCAGGGACTGTTATTACTTTTATCATTAAGCATCCCAAGTTTGAGATCAGGTCCTTTTCTGTGGCTGGACATTCCACCTGTCTGTACCATGTTTGGAGCGAGTGTAGTCCTATCACTTCATTTGAAAATCAGCTTGTAGCAGTAATTAGTTGTTACCCTGTGATACAACAGGCATTAAAAATGGGTGAGGTATATATCCCATCCAGAGGGGCATGGTCCATGAACTCAAGTGCTTATATCCACGCAAAATAGCACAGACAGGAATTCTTTGAGTAGTTTGGCAATTTTGGACTGTGAAATGAGAGAGAAGCAAATTGTCAGAGAGATTAAATCACAGAATCTCTGTGGCTGGAAGGCACTGTTGGAGATTGCCTGGTCCAAGTCCATGCTTACAGCAATGTCAGTGACAGCAGATTGCTCGGGTCTGTGCCTAGTTGGGTTTTGAGTATCTCCAGGACTGGAGACTCTTCAACATGTTTGGGCAACCTGTTCGGGCAACCTGTTCCTGTGTTTGATCATCCTCACAATTAAAACTTCCCTGTGTCTCAGTGGAGTCTCCTTTGTTGCCATTTGTGCCTCCTGCCCTGAGAAGAGCCTGGCCTCATCTTTCTCCCACCACCAGATATTTATCCACAGTGACGAGATCCCCCTCAGCCTTCTCTTCTCCAGGCTGAACAGTCCCAGCTCTCTCAGCCTCTCCTGAGAGGATGTGCCACTGTAGAAAGGTGACACAAACTTTTTTTTCTTGGGATAATTTATTTTTCATTACAGTCAGTTCTGTGGATGTGCATGCACATCTCTCTATATTCCACTGGGGGGAAATCTCTGGATTGTTGATTCTGGCACTAAAGCTTCATGAGGCAGGAAGATGTGACACAGACTGGTAGAAGCAGAGAGCTCACCAAAATCTTTACTGTAAGAAGCTTCTTTAGAAAGAAGCTTACAGGGAATTTCCCTCTGGGAAAATGAGGGTTAAGGCACTTAAATTACAGTCAAAAGTTATGTGTAAAAGTTTTCACTCTGTCTTTCAGTGAAAATCTACTTTGTCTACTTTCCAAAACATTTCTTTTTCTTTTTGTATTTAGTTTCTGTCCCTGCAGAATCATTTTATCAGAATCATGGTAACCTGTACAGCATGATGAAGGGGAAAATGAGTCCTTCCAATCTGCACACGTTCACGGGCACTTTGTGTAAGGAGCTACGTGAGCACATGGCTCACCTGGGCATGGAGGGCACAGGCAACCTCAATGACCTGGTAAGGTAAGGGAATTTTGTAGCACATCTCCAATGCAGGGGTGTCTTACATGGGAGCAGAGATGTCACTGTAAAGCAGGTGGAGCTCAGGCTCTCAAGTGTTACAAAAGTTTTGTCAGGATGCTCATCACAGATTCACTATTTCAGGTGGTTCACAGAGCGAGCAGGGTTTCATCTAAAGGTGTTTTTCCCCAGCTGGGAGAAGCACCTGAATTACATGTTTGAAAGAAAAAGAAAACACTGCATCTTCCAACAAACCCTGTTTCCCGGAAGATGGGACAAAAACTTCACATGTTTATAAAGAACTTAAGAACAGACAAAATGCTTGATCTTCAGCAGGTTGAAAACCTAGGCCAAAACTTAAACTAAGTCCTCTGCAACTGACTTTGCTGCCAGAATTTCATCCTTCATGTAAAATAAAAATCCCTTTACTGACAGTTTCGTGTTACAGCAACGGAGCTCTTAACTTCTCCTTTTTCCTGGTCATCTGGGACAACACCTATATCTTGTCTGTCCATCAGTAGTAGAAGTTGAATATTCATAGAATCATAGAATAGTTTGAGTTGGAAAGGACCTTAAAGATCATCTCATTCCAACCCCCTGCCATGGGCAAGGACACCTTGCACTAGACCAAGTTTCCCAAAGCCCCATCCAACCTGGCCTTGAACACGTCCAAGGCATATGGCAAATATTGCCTTTGGCTTACGCCTGTTCCTAACACCAGGTTGTCTTTTGCTGGCTTTTTCTGCATAATACAGTAAGACAGAGCTTTTACTGCAGCTGAAACACTCAGCACCTGTCACTGCAATTACTGCAATATGGATTAACTGGGGAAAATGTGGGGAAGGGGGCTTTGAAACCTCCCATCCCTTCCTTTGAAACCCTCTCATTATCCCACTGGTCTCAATAACGGGGTGCAAACCCTCACATCCCATGGTGCTTCCCCACCTGTCTTCTGAGATCAAAGTCACATCTGCTTCTTGTGAAAAAATGGGCATCGTTGAATTGTTGGCGACCCACACCACTGCCTGATGTGCTAATATTGGCTCACATTTTCCTGTTATTCCCCTCTCTGAATCCATCTGTGGTCTTCTAACCTGGGATCAAGTTTCTGTGGACAGGGATAAACCTGTTGTTCTGTGCTGTACTGGCACCAGCACAGACTCTGATCCACAAGAGTCAGAGGTGCCATGAGCCTACAAGTTGTACATGGAGCATCCCATCCTGCTGCATCCCTGATGCAGCCTTGGGACAGTGTTCTTTCCACTTCCATGGCTGTCCTGGCATTAAAATTAGCTTTATTTTATTTGTTTAAAATTTAAAAACCCAATTTGTTTAAAATTTAAAAACCCAAGTTACTTCCTAGATGATAAAATACAGAATCCATAAAAGTCATCCACAGTAAATCTAGTGAGGGGTGATCTGTTCTTACAGGGCAGAGTAAAAGAATTAGAATGCAATGCCCCTGATAGCTGTTATTTAGCTGCTTCAAAACTAAATCCATAGAGCCACCAGATGGCCCCAGCTTCCTTATGATCTTTAGAGAAGCAGAAAAGTGAGTGATAGTCCCTATTTAGCAGAGGCTGGAACCCTGCAAAGACCAAATAAGGGTTTCTTGAAACTAAAGAGTACAGGAGAAGGGTCTGAGAACGGAGCTCAGACTTTGCAGAATAACAGAGGAACAAGCAGGGAAGAGTGAAATGAAAACAAAAGAACATTGTCCAGCAAAGCTGCAGCCAGAGGAATGAAGTTTTGGAGTGTCTGGTCCAGAAGGGTTTGTGCAATGCCTGGAAGTTTCACATGGGCCGACCTGAAATGAGAGGGGTAGTTAATGGGGAGAAGGGGACCTTGGGGCCCAGAGCTTTTCTGCCACTGCTCAAGTGACCAAATGATAACTGATGAAGTTCAGCCACGTAGAAAGGACCAGCCTGAGGTTTATGTATCTCCAAGTCTCTGCTTAAAATCTTAAAAAAGGGTGAGAGTGTGGTGTGAGCCCTATGCCAGCCCTTCCGTACCGGCATGATACTTGAGTCCCACAAGTGCTGGCAATTCAACATGCTGCATCCTGACCTAAAACTGCTGCCATGGCTTCCTGTGGCCCCTAAGTCTTGGGGATCTTGTCCTTGCAGGCATATCATGTATCCAGCAGTGGTGAACACTTTGTTTGGGAAAGGCATCTGCCCGACAAGTCAGAGCGAAATCAAGGAGTTTGAAGAACATTTTCAGAAGTACGATGAGGACTTTGAATACGCTTCTCAGATGCCTGAGTGCTTCCTGAGGTAACAACCTTGCTTAGGTAGGCAGGGTCCAGCTTGGACCTGCTAGGGAGCAGCAGAATGGGGCAAAGGGCAAAGGCCTGACCCTAAATGTGAGTCCCAAGCTTAGGGGGTCTCCAATGAGGTGTCTTTGTGATCTTTACCATACCTTAATTATTTTCCCAGCAGACCAATCTCAGGTTATGTGGCCACACCGTTGCAGAGTTGACCTTGGGTAGAGAGAACCAAATTCTGAGGGAGGGAAGTGCTTTTAGAGCCGGTCAGTGCTCCCAGGGCCATGATATTGCCTTAAGCACCTCAAAATAGCCTTCAGAAAGAATTGAGGGTACTCTAGAAATGTGGCTTTGATTTTCTTCAGGAGGATCATTCTTGAAAAGATTGGCCTAAGCAATCTGTCCAAAGCCACAATGAAAACCTGTGGTGAGAAGGTAGGAAAATGCAGGAGTCTTGCAGTCACAGGTCCTGGCTGCAAGATGAGGTCTGGCCAAGGTGAAGGTCTTGGACGTGCTGTTCTTCATGTCAGTCATCACTTCAGTCAGTCAGACTGGCACTTGGCTATTCATCAACAGACTGCTGCCCAGGGGCTTTTGGGAAACAAACAAGGAGTCCTTCTCATGGAAAAGGAAATGTTGGTTTGTGCTGCCTCAGTTAAGTGCTTCTTGTTTGTTGCTTTTCTTTACAGGAACTGGTCTAAATCCAAAAAATGGCTTCTAAAATTATTTGAGAAAGTAGTGTTGGATGCTGAAAGGACCAACCCTTCAGACACCACATCCAAGGTAAACATCCCAGGCTAGGAAATAAGATGACTTTGTTGTATAGTCTGACTGAAGCAATGGAGGTCAGGAATTATTTCAGTACTGGAAGAAATAAATCAAATGCATATCAACTTTTATAGCTATGCCTTCATTGTCCAGTATTGCAGTCACCTGCAGTGGGACAGATCCAGGTCCATAACTTTGACTCCTACACCTCCATTTAGTTTATTTCCAACAATTCTGAGGGTTAACATCTTCCTCTGCGGAATTTTAAGCCAAAGGTTCAGAGCTATGATCCATTGCCAGCCCTCAGTATCACAGTGCTGTGAGCAGTTGAAAGAGGTGAGAGAAAGACCCTTCAGTTGTTTCTCTGTGGGCACCATGCTGTGAAATCTCAAAACCTTACATGTACTATTTTTAAACCCTGGTGTAGAGTGAGTAGATTGTCCAACAGCCAGACTAGTAGAAAATAGCAGATTACTGGACTGGAAGCCAAGTACCCTAAATATTGATTGTGTCAAAGCTGTGATAAGTTGTTCCCCTGGTTATTCTCCTTAGCTCCAGCACGAATTCTGTCGATATGGCTGACAAACGTGACGGCAGACTCGCCTGGGAATTTTGATCTACCAAATGACTGTAGAACAGGTCATTAAACAAAACAAGTTTTATTTAGACTTTAAAAGCTTTACATACCGCACTTTCTTTCATAAAATAAACCAGATTAATGGAAAGAAAGAGAAGGGTGGAGGAGGGGATGGTGGGGCGTAAGAAGGTGCACAAAGTAGGAGGCACAAACTTGGTGTCTTAGATTGGGTGGGAATCTGGAAAAAAGATCAGTCATTTTTTATTCAAGGTCAGCCTTTTTCCCTCTGAAAAGCAGACAGGAAGCTTTGCCTTGAATGCATGGTTGCCCTTTATTTAAGGGAATACTATAAACAAAAGCTGATCCTAGAACATTACACAGTTGCTATAGTTTCAAAGAATATCCACCCATTGAAGTCACCGCTTAGGTCGCCAACAAAGTGCCTGAAACCGGGGAGTTTACTGATATATCAGACCATCTCTTCATAACAAGCATGAATAGAGAGAACATTTTCTTCATTTGCATTCATTCAACTGGTTCATTCCCATTTTCAGGTTCCTTAGAGGAGTAGAGCAGGAGTTAGAACAGAGATTTCTTTTTTCTTTCTTTCATGTACAAGCAACAATGGGGAGTGAGGGTGCCCAGTTCCCTAAGAACTTTAAGGAAATTGAGAGCAGTGCAAGTATTCAGTAAGGATTCACGTGTTGCACTGAGTACTTCTTGCTCTCCGCCTATGTGTGAGTCTCACTTTCTTTTAACAGCTGTCATCTCTACTTTGTGGTTGCAAAAAACTAATAACTAACATTACTTTTCTTTGATAAACTAGTCCTTGAATTCTAGTGAGCCCTACCCTCAACATTTTAATATTTTGGAAATAGCCATTGTCTTTTATTTATAACAGACGCTACTGCAACATCTCCTGGACAACTTGCAAGGAAAACATTTAGCTCCCAATTATGGTCTCCTCATGCTCTGGGCTGCCCAAGCAAATGCTGTCCCCGTAAGTACATCAGCTACAGAAACATCTCTCTATCCTGTTCAAAAGCCTGTATTTGGGAAGCAAAGACTTTGAAGCAGAGGTCACACACACACACTGCATGGATTCCAAAGAAGGGATTATCACGCCCACATGCATTACTACAAATATACCCAGGCTGCAATGTCACAGAAGCAATGACAAGAAAAGCTCTTCTTGTATTTTTCCTAAATTATGTTGTCCGCTATCATAACATTTCAGGAACATAAGCCTCATAGCTATTAAGATCACAGTCTTAAGCTGTGAAGAGCATTTAACTCTGTTTTGAAGCACTGTGGCTGTGTTATAGTAAAGACTCTTATTTTAGATATCCTGGTGTTACCAATTGTAAAGAATATCAAAAACATAATATAGAGTAACTTCATCCGTGTGTAAATCCTTGAGTGAATTTGTCTCTTTCATTTTGGGGGATCTGCTGTAAAAATGCCATTGGAAGGAAAGCAATAGTTTGATTCTACTCCTGTTAAGTTTTGTCCATGTTAGAAAAGGATTTGCAGGATTAATGATACTGATATAAGTATGCTAACAGGCCCAATATATCTAACACAGCTTAGGCTGACCAAAGACATTTATAGGAATTCCTCAGATGAAAAATCCATAGCAGCAAAACCATCCTTTATTTACCATGACTACTAAGCCCTTTCCAGCACAGTTATGTCCATTACAGATGTGATGTAGAAAAACATGATAGTGAGTTATTTTTATATGCACCCCTAATGGATATATCTATGTTTTTTGTAGATTGGATATTACTGAAATTTAGCCTAAGTGAAATTCATCCATTTCAGTGAGGTTTCTGTGGATTCATGTGTTGGTATAAGTGGGAGGCATAGCCTGCTGTCTGTTATCAGGATAACTGACATTCCTTCCACAACACTTACTCCTGTAATATTCAGCTGTAAATAGACATACAGATATTTCACTGTTTCTCAGAATAGGCACAACCACTGTTCCGGGGAATGGAATGATGGAAAAAAAGGCCTTTCACCTTCCAAGGGCACTTTTTTACAAGCACTTTAAACTCTTTTATCTGAAACAATTCAGTTATCTCTCCTTAGCCCGTGGAGTGAAGCCACAATGTCCAAGTGCTGTATAAGAAAACTAAGCTACCAGATCTGTTTTGCAGAAGGAGGACCTGCATCCACGTTGGGCTATTTGGGAAATAACAGTAAGAGTTCTCATCCCTCACCAGCACAGATGGCCCATGACTAGATCTGTGTGCAGGCTGCATCTCCCGCTAGCTCAGCAAGAGGAGAGAGACTCCTGGCACTGCTGCCAGTCCTTCTGGTTTCATCCTACTTAAGAGGATTTTCTCCTTTCCTAAATTTCTTGATTTTCAACTTCATTGCATAATCAGTTAGCAAATTATTTCTATTTCTACTACTCCCTGTTTTGCTGTTAATTAAAACTTTTCCTGCCCGTTTTAGTGTGACTCACTATGACAATGCCCTGCAAATTATTTAACCTCATTTCTGCTAATATTAGTAGGAATTTTATTTCCATTCACGAAGCTGAAACTAATCATACACAAGGATTTCGTAGTTCATTTTAACACCTAGTTATTTGAAAATAAAGAAAGGATTCTGTGCTTCAAAGCTCAAGGCCAAAGCTATGTAATGTTCACTAAAGATAAGTACACAGCAGATGATTAGACATAATCTCCCAGGAGCTGAGACCTTAGATATGGGTTTACCCAGGAAGCGCAGCTCCCTGTGCATCCCAACTACAACAGGCACATACCAAAAAAAGTGAAAATTTGTTCACCTGCCTCTGTAATTTGCTACAAAGATACTGTCATTCTGTTCTGTATTCCTAAATTCAAGGGTTTCCATCTCTGTTTAGGTTGCATTTTGGACCCTTGCTTTCATACTGTCTCATCCTTCCATTTACAAGAAAGTCATGGAAGACCTGGCTTCTGTTTTTGGCAAAGCAGGTAATAAATCTCATCATGTCCTGGAAGTTAGAAGTGATTTATTCTGTGTTGGCCCAGCACACAGCACACTTGGTCAGTGGCTGGGAACAATGAGTGTTGCTGCTAAGAGTGCTACTGATAATCTAGAGTCCAGCTCTCAGTTCTTTACTCACCATATGCTCAAGAAGAATTTTTAAGCAAGAACACCTTTGATGTTATCAAAAGAGGGCAGAAAAAGAACTGTATGTGTTTGTTTCCTCATTCCTCTCATTTAAACTTAGATTTGTATCAACCAGCGTTGTGATTTTTCCATGTACCTATGTCAGATGAGGTCTTTCGGTTCAGCCGCTTTTCGTGGTGTGATGTTCACCAGTTCCAGCTATTCTGTGGAAAAAAGCAGGCCAGGAACTGTTCTCTTTTCTGTCATCAGAGGCCAATTTATCCAGCATGATTCACCCCCCATGGCTAATCTCTTTCCCTCAAAAAGCAGTTACCTACTGGGAGCAGTGATTCCCCTATGCAGTGCCCTGAACCATGCTTGGAGTTTCATAGAAGGCTCTTTGTTGGCATGGGTCAACACCGTATCAAGAAACACATCAATAATTAGCTAATAAAGAAAATGAAGAAGCAGTGCTCAAGCCTGTCTCCTGGCCCTGTTTCATTTGCTTGTGTTAACACAGCCCAAGAGCTCAGCCACGGCTTCTTGTCTTGGTGCCTACAGTCCGTGCGACTTCCATGCAGTGTTCTTCCAAAGCACTGGAGAAGTCCAGAGACTCTTACCTTCCAAAATGACCTTTCTTTGGCTTCTCTTGGCCAACACCATATCTGCTACAGCACCTTAGAGTTGTTACATTCTCTTCAATGGCTTTTCTTAAAACTTTCAAATATAAAGGAAAATTTTGGAATGTAAAATATGTCTTGAAGTATTTCACCAACAGTTCTAAAGCAAGATGTGCCAGCCTCTATCAAAACAAGTATGAAATCTCGTTTTTTACACCGAGTTTTCTTTCTCGTGCCACGACAGGTAAAGATAAACTGGAAGTCTCTGAAGAGGACCTGAAGAAGCTCCCTTTTATTAAATGGTGCACTTTGGAAGCCATACGGCTGAGGTCTCCAGGTGCAATCACCAAGAAAGTAATAAACCCAATTAGAATTAAGGTGAGATTTGGTTGTGGGGTTTTTTCCCGAAAGGATGATTTGTCTGGAAAGGGTTCTCCCAATAGATCTGGATAAAATTAAAGTACCAGAGATATTCCCCAGTCTCACAGATATATTCTTTTTAATGGAGTTATTCACCATCATTAATTTATGAGTGGCTTTGCTTTTCTTGCTCATAGTCTTACCTTCAATTTTTAGTTGATTCTAGATTGAATTGAATCGAGATGGAGATACTGTGTGCTGATGGTATGTAAAATAGTAATCAGACACAACAAATGTAGTAGAAAGGACCACAATTTAGTAACTGTTAAAACTCATTTTCTGTTTGTCCTCCTCTCTGACATTGAGAAGGGATGTGTCAGCATTCAGGAATCTGGCAAAGAAATGTTTGGGAAAAACTCACTCTCTTAAGGAGTCAGTGCTCCTGACAATTTAAAAATTTCTAATGTCTACTGTCATATAAGACCTTCTATGAATTTCTTTACATTGAATTAAATGTCTAACAAAAGATTTAGAACAAAACCAAACAGGTCACATGGTACATCAAGAAGCAGGAAAGGCAGAAATAATGCTTCTTGTGTTTTGATACCTGAAAAAACAAATTAGAACACAGTCTTTTCATGGTCTCCACTGTTTAGGTTTTACGGAAGAAAAAAGCAACAGCAAGAAGAAACTTCAAACGTGGCTTTGTCACCTCCACTTGTTCTCTCTTAGGACTTTCTGCTGATGGAAGAGAAGTACCAAGGAGGGACTGTTCTGGGAGTTGACCTGTGATTTTCTCCCTTCTTAGAGTTTTGTCTTCTTTTCAGAATTTCACCATTCCTGCAGGTGACATGCTGATGTTGTCGCCCTATTGGTTGCACCGCAATCCAAAATATTTTCCAGACCCAGAAATGTTCAAACCTGTAAGTTGTCACTTCTTGGTGTGGGTATTTTGCTGTCTTTTCTCTAGTTCACTTATTTCACAACAAAAGCACCTAGACAAATTTGCCCAAAGTTGAGTATTCCCCATTGACTGGAGGATGGCCATGTACTCAGGGAAGATGGGCCCACAAAGGAGGAGCCTTGTAAGAATAAGCAAGACTGTAAATTCAGTGGCATATTCCAGGTGATATGGTGCTCCTTCATGTCACTGTGATCTTGACCTCATCACTCTGCAACTCCCTGACAGGAGACTGTAGCCAGGTGGGGGTTGGCCTCTTCTCCCATGTAACAGCTCATAGGATAAGAGGAAACATCCTCAAGGCATGCCGGGGGAGGTTTATATTGGATATTAGGAAAAATTTCTTCATTGAAAGGGTTGTCAGGCACTGGAACAGGCTGCTCAGGGAAGTAATGGAGTCACCGTTCCTGGAGGGATTTAAAAGACATGTAGGTGTGGCATTTGGGGACATGATTTAGTGGTGGCCTTGGCAGTGGTGGGTTAATGGCTGGACTCAATGATGTTAAAGGTCTTTTCCAATCAAACTAATTCTATGATTCTATGATTCCAAGTACTCTCCTCTCCCTGCCAGATGATTTCTGGTAGGTATTAGCTCTGCTAATTTAGTAGTTAATCTAGTTTCTTGATTATTATTCCACTGCAGGTGGCTGTGTGGGCAGGCTTGTAACTGCTCTTTTTAGCACCATCTGATATAGAACAGTTTGTCTTTTTTATAGAAATACATCAAGGAGTAATTTAAACAAAACTTCCTTTCTAGCAAACTCTTCCCAATTCGAAATCCCTCATAACAATTCCTGCCTGTTTGAAATCCGAAGCTGAAACCCTGATGCAGCAGCTTATTTCTTTAGTAACTTTATTCCTAAAGAGCAAGCTAGCTTGTTTTTTAGAAACTCACCCTTTCTTTCCCAGAGGAATAGATGAGTGATCCTTGGCATCTGAATGGCATTGTCATTCCAAATGTGTCACCTCCTTCCTCGTCCCTTAGATTTTTTCCCTTCTTTTATGAATTTTGATGCTAACAGGTTTCCTCTTCAGAAAGCTTTAAACAGCCCGAGTTAAAAAAAACCAAAAACAACATAAAACAAATTAAGACAAGCTTGCATCTTCTCTGGGACAGCTTTACCAGAGTAGTTCACCACCAGAACCTTGACAGGGTGTTACTTGGTAGCGTTACACTGAGTTTGTGGAGGCTGGTTTGTCACTCAGCAGTCAAGAGATTTACTTCTCTCAGTGTCACCCACCAAAACTTCAGCCTTGTCCCTTGTGTTGTTCCTTTTCCCTCGAAGCAAGTCAGGATGGACAAGGATCCCTCTGGGTACAGACAGAGCTGTTTTTGTTCCAAATAGTTCATTTTCTCACACACTGGCTTACACTAGATACAGCTCATGGACCTTACATTTGTCTGTGCACAGCATCTAAGAAAGGTTTTTTGTGCAAGATATGCACAAGCCTCTTGTGTGTCATGACACAATTTTGTGGCTGAGGCTTCCCCCAGTACTGCTTGAACATTTGCTTGGCATTTGTGTATGTTTAAAAGGAGAAGGTTGCATTTTTTATAGGCATTCCAATAGCTCAAGATGCAGGAAATGGGAAGGTATAAGAAGAATGCTTTAGGGGTGATTTTGAAAACCTCACCAGCATTTTGAGGCACCTAAATATGTTTCAGATGGGTCCCTCATTTCTTTCCCCGAGTCGGTGCTGACTTCTGAATCCAGACTTTAACACTAACAGGTTGAATGCAAAAAAATAGCATTAGTGCAACTTTGTATTGAGGATTAGCTGTCCAAGGTCATTTTTAGCCTGGAGAAATAAAGTTAAGCTTTATTTATATAAGGCTGATTTGGAAAAAAAAGTTTCTTCCCACAGGATCGTTGGAAAGAGGCAAATTTAGAGAAGAATGCTTTCTTGGACAGCTTTGTGGCATTTGGAGGAGGGAAGCATCAGTGTCCAGGAAGGTCAGTGAAACAGCTGGGGTTTATTTATTCCCAAATCCTGCAGAGAACAACTCTCTTGAACTGGGCTCCTCTTACACTTGGGGATAAAGTGTTTGCTTTGCTCTTTGTCAGTTCTTAATGTTCGGCATCATCTGGACCTTGTTTAAACTGATTCGAAAGTGGTTTCATTCCTGGAAAAGACAGGTTAAGTCACACTGTAAAAGCAGAATCTGAGACCAATATCAAGATATTGACCCTCCACCCCCTAGAAGGAAAGTCAGCCCAGCTCTGCCTCTGCTGAGGCGCCTTTTCATCAAGAGGGAGTTGTCCCACTTTCAAACTTGCCAGTTTACAGACAGAGGTATTTCAGCTGCCATAAACCAGTTCTAAACAAACCTAAAGAACATTTCTCTTGTCTGAGACTCTCATTCCATCCTCTACAATGCCACTGACATCTTTGCTGATCTTGAAATATTTTAACTGGCCCCTCTGTGTTTGAATCTTGTCTTTGCATTAAGGCCCACACAATTGTATAATGGCTTAAATTGCGGATCCTGTCTCACTTAACTCCTCCAGCAATGCCAGCCTTGGTGCTTCCTGCATTCCTTCTGCTGTTTTCTCTGCTGTCCTTCTTCCTGGAACAAGTCCCAGGGAGCCAGCTGCTCCTCGTTTCTGTGTTCAAACATCCCTATGCTCAATCCTCTGCCTTCAAAACCTGGCCTCCTCTAAGAACAGAGTAACCAAGAATCCTTAAAACTAGTCATTTTATCTTGAGTCCCATGTGGAGCAAGGAGTCTGGAGGGAGTTGCAGACGATCTGCATTCTGGAATCTGCTCCCTGCAGCAGGCTGGACATGAGTGTCAGATAAACTTTGTGAAGGCATTAAGGTGAGCAAAATGAATAAAACTGCATTCACTATTTAGGCTTGCCAGAGGAAGGTGCTCACTCACTGCTGTACCTCCGTGGCTTGTACCATATTTCTGAGCTAAATATGAGTACAGCCTCATTCCCAGCAAGGGCGACAGCAAAATTCACGAGAGGCATCTGCAGGTACAGGGAAAGCTGCAAAACAGTGTTTCTGAAAGCTGCTTGTTTGTATGTCCTGACCTATTTGTTCAGGCTGTTCTCTGGACTCTGATAACATCTTTAAAATAAGTTTGTGATTAGGAAGAAAATGATAACATTTCTACATAGACAACAGATGGAGAATATTTTACTTTCTGACAGACAAAAAACTCTTTAAAATCGTTTGGCAGTTCACATGGTAACATACAACTTCAAGCTTTTCAGCAGTAATTGTAAAAGAATAATGTGGTGGTATTGAAAAAAAGAAAATTAAATCAATGGTTGTATCTAGATTCCAGGGTGCAGATTTCTTCGATGTGACTGAATAAAAGAATGATATTTCAACTTTAAGATGCATTTTCCTTTAATCCACTATTGAGATTTATAAATTAAATGCATGAAACATTTAATTTCTCCATTGCAAAAGTTCAGCATGAAATGAAAAGGTAATGAAACTGAAAGCTAGTAAATAACTTACTTGTCAAATATGCTAGCAAACTGACATGGGAAGAGCTCCCACAAAGCCATTTCTGTGCCATCTTTTTTACCCAAAAGAAAAATGTGATGTCTGTTTGACTACTTTGGTCTAACCAGGTGATTATTGCCTATGTGACTGTGCTTATTTTGCATGGCTCTGTCTGTTGTCTCCTGCCTTGTGCTGACATTGTAAAACCAGTGCAACAGCTGTGATTTCCTTCTTGAGCTTCATTTACTGCAGGATCTTAATCCACAGCTGGGATCCTGGGTTCCAGCACCACCCAAATATGTAGCAATGCACTGGGGGCAAGATTTCAGAAAGCACATCTTGGTCCAGCCCCTTTGTCACTAAATTAGATGGAACAGCATCAGTGACTCAGGGTTTTTACAGGAAAACTGGTCTAGGACTCAGTTGGGAACATGAAAAACAGGTGGGAACTAAGGGGCTTTAGCATTTTGCTGCAGGAGAGCTCATGGTTTCTGCTCAGTACAACAAGCCATGGAAGAGGACATGCTGGAATGCTGCAGTCTGGCCTTTCACTCCTGGACTGCCCTTCTGACCACCCTCAGACACATGTGTTGCTTATTATCCTTGTATCTTAGCATCTCTGTGTGTAGAGCACAGTAACCACAGCAGCCTGTTGGGAAAAGCACTTTGGGATCTGGTGGTGGGAAGTGCTGTGCTCACTTGCTGGTTATATCCATGGGACAGGCTGCAGAGGGTACAGAGGTGTCAGGGCTGTGCAGTCCACCTCTGGCTGTGCTGGTATTTGAAGGACTCTGTCCACGCAGCATTTCCACTTTTTGGGAAATCCGGATGCATTTGGGTGTTTGGTTGCATCATGGTTCAGCCCTGCCAGACCAGTGGTGGGGCTCAGAGGCAGGACCTCAAGCACCAGGGGTCCAGGGCCCCACTGTGCAAACAGGGCTGTGGCTGGAAGGATCCCACCGTTGTACAGTGCTGCAGGCATGGAGTTTGGGCTAGTACATCCCACCTGATCTGGGTGAACATCCATTGAAATATCTCTGTGCTGCTTTCTCCAGAGCTCAAGGTCGCCAAAAGCTCTCTGTTGCAAGGTAGTTCCAGTGTGACATCACAGGGATAATTTGGGTCTGAGGCTGTGCTAAAACAAACAAGCATCCTCCCACTGCAGAGCCCAGGGCAGCTCCATGTGCAGATCCTGATGGCTCTGCAGGAGTTAGCCTGGGTCTCCTGGGGCTTATTAGCTTCTCCTCACACCTGCCAGGCCAACTCCAGGCTGACGCCATGCACAGTCACATGGCCTCCTCCCCTGTGAATTCCCCAATAGATGTTTCATCCAGGTTTTCCAGCATCTCTCAGATAATGGAAAATAAACTGTAGAAGAGGGAGGTAGTATTACTATTTTAACTGGGTATTTAAGACTTATGTCTAAATTCTGCAAGTGAGTAATCCCATGACTGGGCATAGGTGTATGCTGCTTAATGCAGAAAGCTTTTGTACTTATCAACCTTAAAAAACAATAGCCTGGAGGAGTTCACCTGCAGTTATCCAAAATCTTCTCTGGCCTGACTAAGAAGGATCTTTCTGAGAGTGTTACAGAAAAAAGAAATCATGCCCTTGGGTCTCCTACTGCATCCTAATGCTGATGCATTAAATAATAACTCCCACTGTCACTGCTCTCTGATGTCATCAGGCTCCTAGCTGTATTATATAACTTTATATAGCACGATTAGTCATATGACCTTTTCTGTGTTTGACTGCCTTCTCACTCCTAGGAAGTTATTTCAAGTCAGCAAGCGTTAGGAGAACATAAATGTTTATACAGTGGAAAAATCCATAATGATAAGGGGCTGGTGTAAAATGGGGTGTCAGAGGGATACTGTTGGTCTAATATTTCACTGGTAAGAAGGGACAGCCACTACATTCATGTTCTTTGCTGAGGAACAAAGCTAAACAAAGCTACACCAGATTTCCCTATGGAAGATAAACTTTCAAGCAGAACTAAAGCATGGAGTGTAAAATGTGTCCAAAGACACCCTGTTTGTTACCTGTTGGTAACACATGTATGATATTCAGGCTGGATGGCAAATGTTTTCCTCCCTTTTCTTGCAGGTGGTTTGCGATCATGGAGATCCAGTTGTTCACTGTGCTGTTCCTGTACAAGTATGAGTTTGTGGCATTGGATGCAGTACCAAAGGAGGTAAGAGCTCCATGCAATCATATAGCATTCCCCATCTTTACATCCTCCATTCATGAGGCTCAGCTGAACGGCCGTGCTCAAAGGTGGTTATGTATAATGAAACAAAATTTGGAGAGGAGTATTATAAGACATGTAATGCATAGCTCAGTCTTTGTTTTAACTCAGAAACTCAGAGTAACTTCAGCAATTCTAGTTAGTGGGGCTGCACTGTCCATACAACAAGAGTATTTTGTCTCATCATTGCCTAAACATCACCAGAGATTTAATAATTGCTTTCTGCCCCTCACAAAAACAGTAAATATGGAACTGGATCATTAGCACTCTAAAAATAAGGAATCAGATGCAGCACTCATAGTGTTGTTGCACTCCATGTTCAGTGGTGGAAGGTAAATCATTAGGGTAAGACTGAAGGAGTAACTGTGACACAGGTTTTACCATTAAGGGAGAATGGCACAGTCTCCACATTATTATTTGAATGTTTTGAAAATATTCAAAACTGTGAGAGTTTCTTAAGAGCTCATGTGTCATCTTGGCAGAGTGACTGGAATAAAAACTAATCATGAAGGCCTTCCTCAATGGCTTTGGCAAAGCCAAGAAATACTCCTGGTATTTGGTTTTGGTTCTCTAAAACCAAAGCTCCAAGAATATGTTTATATCTTGATACTAAAGCATGATAATAAATCCAACAACTGAACTAACTTAAATGTTTCTACTGGTTTTCTTCTCTCTGCAGAGCCCTTTACACTTGGTGGGGACACAGCAACCCATGGCACCATTCCGGGTCCAGTATAAATGCCGGGGATAAAAGCTGCCTAGCACTAACCTTCCTTTGCCATCGCCCCTGAATGGATGAACCACTGAGCTGCTTCCCTATCCTACACCTTCAGATAGGTTCTCTGCCTGAAGAGTTCTTGATTTCAATTTTCAATGCTGCACATACTCAATATTCACATATTCAATGCTGAACTGTGCTGTGCCAAACCAGAATAGTCGTACCTGTGCTCTGCACCTGGTTGCCCACCTCCTAGTGCTTAAAATCCAGGCTCTCCTGCTGCATTCATAATCTGGGGGGCAGTTATTCACAGACTTTGCAAATATGATATGCTAAGCTTGCCAACCGAGCATTCAGGACAAAAAGCTGCAGCGTTTGGAAACCCTGCATGGAAGCTGTGCTAGAACCAGCTAGAACGAGCAGGTTCCTTCAAACCAAGGCCAAAGTGGTGCCTCATGCTAAGAAATCAGATTGGTAACACTGTACATCTCCCTGGTGTTGATGTGCACAAAATCCAGGACAGTCTGAGCAGAGACCACCAGATCAGAGCCACAGCCTGATAAAGTATCATGACTTCTGTGCCACTGCCTCTGTGGGTAGGTGAAGATCTGGCCTGCTCTGCCTGCAACAGGGGCCAACTTTTTGCAGATAAAATGCACTTGTAATGGAAGAATTGCAAGCACTTGGGGTCTTGTTCAACCGGAGCCCCTAAAATTTCTTGTTCCACAGGATTCAGAATTGGTCCTTGCATGAATATACAATGAGAGTTTGACCGTGATGTTCAGCTCCCAGTAAAAAGTGATTGCTAGAAAAGACTGGTTGTCTAATATCTAGAATGCTTTTGCTTTCCCTTTCACATGACTTATAGAACAAATTGCACAAATCTAAGAATATTCAATCCTATAAAGAATACCTAGTAAAAGTTGTTTGAAGGAGCTGTCAAGTAAGTTCAGATAACACTTTCGCTGCTGTCAGATTTCATATACGATAATAGCAGGCATGTATTTTTAGTCTTTTAAGTAAAGATTATTCATCATTTTAAAAGTATTTGCAAAAAAAAAAAAATCCCACACAAATAGACTTTCAACAACAGTAAAAATTATGGGAATAACAAGCATAGGAAAATAACACATTGTATAATTCATTATGTGGTTGGCTTACCTTCGTTATGGATAGAGCAACTTCAGTGATTTATATGGTTGGAAAATGATTCATCCAACTTCTAATTTAGCTCATTATAGTCAACTCTGCCAGAGTTGTACTCTTAACTGCTGTTTCAGTGTCTCTTCCAAAACTGAAATCTATTCCCTTGGTTTTAATGCCTGGTATTACCTAGAAGTGTATATTTTAATTTTAAAATTTAGCAATCATTGCAATATCTGTAAGGCCAGGTGGGACAGGGCTTTGAGCAACCTGGTCTAGTGGAAGGTGTTCCTGCCCATGGCATGGGGTTGAAATCAGAGAATCTTTTTAAGGTCATTTCCAACTCAAACCATTCTGTGATTCTATGGTTTTACGTATCTTGCAGTTTTGCAAAGTTATTTTTTTTCCCAAATGTGCATTGCTTTTTATTTTTCTGTTTAATTGATTGTGGGGTTTGGGGGTTGGTGGGGTTTTTTTGTGGTTTGTTTGGGGTTAGGGTTTTTTGGTTTGTTTGGTTTTGGTTTGGTTTGTGGTTTTTTTTGGTCCATGGGGGTTTTTGTTTGTGTTGTTTTGTTTGGTTTTGTCTGTGTGATTCGGGTTGTTCCTTTTTTTTCCCCAAGAGAGGTAAATCCAAAAGGCAAAATTATATAATGGCAAACTTGCCTTTAAAGGTAAAAGGTCCCAAAAGGAAGGTCAACATCAAATTGGTTAGAACGAATAAAAGGCAGTTGAAGGCACATGTGAAGATTTACAAACACATCACTGCACATGTGTTGCATCTGTTCTAAACACGCTCACATTTTGGGTGTAGTTTCTGCATATTGCTGAGCTTTTCAGACTTGGTGAGACTTTGTGTCTGCTGAGAAAAACATTCTTCTTGCTTCACCATCCCAGAAAAATAGCCTGTGGGAAATGCCTGGGAATGTGATAAAACCACATTTACCCCAAACACAGAGGAGCAGAGAAGCAGAAGCAGGTGAGGACCCTGAGCAATGCCCTTCCCAAAACTTCCCAGGGCTGGCCACGTCCTGGGGTGACACCCAACAGCCACAACGGGAGCAGTTCCCACCTTTTGGGCTGAGGGGGAACACTGCCTGTAGGTATGGGACACGTTGTGGCGTGCAGGAGAGGAGCAGCTTGTGGTTGCACAGGATTTCTTATGGGATGTTTAGGGGAAGAACCAGAGTTGGGGAAAGGGAAGCATCCAGGTGGGTTGGGAAGGAACAAACGTGGAAAAATAGAGGAATAAGGGGATAAAAGAGATTGGTTGCTTGTACACAGGTTGCTGAGTGCTTGTGCCAAGTGCCTTATCTGGGCAGGACACTGTCCTGTCTCCTTACACCCTGTTTTCAGCTCCTTTCCTGGGTGAGGGGCTCCCTCGAGTGTGCACATTAGGTGTGGGGGTGTGAGTGCAGCTTCCCAGAGAAGCTGTGGATGCCCCATCCCTGGAAGTGTTCAAGACCAGGCTGGATGGGGCCCTGAGCAATGCAGTCTAGTGGAAGGTGTCCCTGCTTATGGCACGGGGCTGGAATGAGATGATCTTTGAGGTCCCTTCCAACCCAAACCATTCTGTGATTCTGTGATGATTTTTCTGTATATTTTGCACTCAGACCTCTCGATGTGCCAGAGCAGGGAGCAGGATGAGGCCATTGGTGCTGTTTCTGTGAGTGCTGAGTGTTTCTGTCTGAGTTGGCCAGTGGGGCCATCAGTGCATACACACATTTTACACGTGTGTTTGTGGATGTGCCTGCTGGGAATCCGTGTGCAGCCTCACCGCAGGCTGGGCCCAGAGCTGCAGCAGCCTCACTTCTGTGAGGATACAGGACTTAGCAACTCCCTAAGCACTTGAGAATCAGACATGAAAATATCTGTCCTACAAGGCAGGACTTATTTTCATTAGAAATGTAGGCATTTGGCAGGACAGAAACACCTGTTCGTGGCAGAGAAATACCAAACAAGCAGGTAAAGAAAAGTGGCGTTGGCTCTCCCATCAGTGCCCTGTGGTGGATGACAGCTCCAGGCACTCTCTGTACTTTCCTAGGTGGAAAAAACAAGGGAGGTGGATTAGTAAAGCAATGTGGTGGTCAAGTGATAGAGCTAAATGGGGTCTTCTACCTGGAAATAATTCAGAAGCTTCTGGGGGAGGGAAAGACTTTCCCATGGGACAGGGTTAAACAGGAATTAAAAGGTCATCACGATACCCTATGCAGGAGTGGATTAACAGTATCTAAATTATTCTTCTTTAAGCGTTCATCCAATCTGCTTTTAAATACAGCAGTGCTGAAATTCCATAAGGGATCTATCCTCCTCCCCTCTCTACTGTTAGAAACCTGTTCTACGTATCAGTAGCAGGAGCCAGAAACAGGTTTTATCCGTGCCACTACCAAAAGTGTATGAAGCAGGAGTTTTGTAAGCCCACAGAGGAAAAAAAATAGTGCATTTTGACTCATCTTTGTATTTCTACCTTCTGTATGAAGTATGGATGTTAAAGGGAACACAGTGGGACATGCCTCAAAAAAATCTTAGAAAATGCAATTGTTCCTCCTCCAGATATGCCATAGGCCAGATCTAGCTGATAAATAATTCCAATATCTAAGCCCGTGAAACAATGGTAGGAGTTGTCTTAAAGAGAGAGGAAGTCTAGAGTTATGAGAAATGAGCAATAAAACTCTGTTAATTCAAATTTCCTTTAATAATTTTTTTGATTTTATTGTATATTAATGAAGAGTTTCAGAAAAAAAAAAAAAAAAGGAAAAAAAAGGGAAACCATCACATTGCAGCCAAACCTTTTTTTGACACTTTTGAAGAAAGTATAAATATTTTCCCCGAAATCATAAATTTCCCTTGGAAATATAAAACTCACGAAAACATTTTGAGCTAAAAATGTTGACCTACTGCAAGTGAGTCTTCTCCAGTCAGCGCAGTGAAAAGGTGACGTGCCGCATCAGCAACCACCTCCCAGAATAATCAGAACTTCTTTCGTGCCTTCCCCACAACGAGCCTCCCCGAAGGCCCCTCTCATCTGTACTGAGCAGTCAAGTATTTCAAGTGGTCTCTTTCTCTTTTCTGTGCCGCTGATTGCCACAGAACCCAGAAGTTTAGTCTTAGCACGTATAGCTCCTCAATACGGACGTCTGGGGACTAAAAGATAGGGCTGTGGCCATTGAGAGGTGAGCTAAAAATAATTACTTCCTGCCCTAAAGAAATTAATTCTAAGGCCCTCGCTCTGTGCTGGGCTTAAGCACCGTGCCAAGCAAAACTCGACTTAAGCATGTGTTTTGCTTTAAACAAACACTTAAAATGGATTTGCGGAATAAGAATGGATTTTGATTTAAGCACAGGCTTAAGTGCTTTGCTGAGCCAGGGTCCAAATGCCTCAGTCCCTAACCTGTTGTTTACAGTTAGTCTTGGCATCTGTGCTGTAATTTTAAAGCCCTGTGGGGGTTAGTGGAAACACTGCGGTGGCTCTGCTCATTTTAGGTGAAACCGGCAAACACTAAAGGATTTTAGGAAGCATTTATAGCACAAACCAGTGGGCTTTGTTGGCAGCAAGCATCTTTCCCAGTTATTTGGTACATTCTAAATGTGCGGCTCATCACATGGCAGAAAAATATTTCCTCTCAGCGAGCATGTGGTGGAAGGGGAATTAGACACAAGAAAGGCATTCAAAAGATAGCAAGCACTTAATTGCAACAACCAAGGAGAGTCTTTCATCATGTGGCCATTCTGAATGACATTGGACATGCAGCTGATTGTCACAGCATTATTTGTTTTCTTCACTTTGATCATAAAATTACCAGGAAAGGCTTAATGGAGTTATAAATATCATGTTTCCATGAGAGTCCTGGGAGGATAATTATAGCACTGAAGTCTTTACAAAGATAGAGCATTTATAAAATGATATTATCTGAGGACTCCAATGCATAAGGCAGGGAATTCTACCCTCTATTCCCAACTCTCCTATTGACTCACTGTGCTCTTTGGGTGAGTCACTTCATCCCTCAGTTTCCTCACCAATACATTGGGATAATAATGACAATTACCCACTGTTGCAAAGTCTATATGGCCTAAAAGTTGTAAGTATTGCTCCCACTCATCAGAGCACTCAAGCCTGGTTATGGATAGCAATGGGTGTCTGGAAGGATCTGGATAAACTCTGCGCTTTCCTGAGATGTGCTCCTTATAAATTACATTACTTGTAGGGTTACAAAGTATTCAAGGGAAATATTTTTAAAACTCTTAAATCATGCTTTTGAAGAGGACGATGAACTGTACCCCGCAGTCTTTAGAAATACTTGATTTTTAATACAAAGCTTGGAATTTAAAGACTATGGAAAAGTTTCTTGTTGAGTAAAAATACAGCATCCTTTCATAAAACCAACCCCTACAGAGGAGCATAACCTAAAATGTCAAGTAGCAGCAATCTGTGAGTAGGAACTACACCTATACTCTAACTTGCCTAAGCTGCACCAGGCTTTTACTGCTTTAGAAACTTCGTACATCACCTTTGCAAGTGTGCAGCTTTGAAAAAAACAAGTGAGGAAGGAGTGAGTGATGGCAAGTGAGCAAACAATTGGACCCAAGGCCCAGTGGGATACTATGCCTGAAGGAGAAAACATGGATTTTGGATATGAAAACAAGAACTTCAGTGCTGGAGAGGAGATACTACATCCCCATTGATAGCACTGTAACTGCCCTGGCTGTGATTCCAAACAGCTGCTGATAAATTTGAGAAAATCAGAGCTGAATCAGAAAGTTGATAGAAACGTTGCTAAGCCTGCCCAGCTTTGGAGTCCATCTGGTGAGCTTAAGGAAGGGAATGCTCAGAAGTGACTTGATCACAGCCTGAGAATACCCAAGCTCGGTAATGGATGGGCCTTTGGAGCTTGCTGTGCCTTTTTGCAGTGAACTGAAGTGAAAATGAGCAGATTCCCACCTGAAATGAGGTAAAAATGCAGATCAGGAAATTGAATTGCTTTACCAAGCACTGAAATTACATTTCTAAGTTAATCGTCCTGACAACAAAATTGCCTTTTATTCCTGAAACAGAAGCTTTCGATCTGGGGTGTGTGCATTCCTGGGGTGGAGAGAGGAGGGAAAGGCATCCTGATTACTTTTCAGGAATCTGCAAAACATAAATCAGGAAAGTCTAAAGACGTAAATTCTCTATATGGGCATTCTGCTTCCATAAAGCAACTTTTAGGTAGTCTACCAAGGCAGAAAACCTCTCTTTTCTGAGGGTATAATACTCAGATCAAGTAATCACAGCTGGGCAGAGAAGCCTAAATCTAAGGAGGATCATGTTCTTTACAAAGTGTAATTAGGGAATGGAAAGACTTGGCGTTCCCTCTTTCCTGGGTCCTTGCTCAGAGACAATAACCAGTGATTTCTGTGAAGATCTGAACCAAACAAGAGCCAAGTGAGGCTCTGTGGGTGTAGTCCCTCAGTACTGCATGCCCTGGCTCCTCTAGCTGTGGAATCTTGCACTGGTAAAGAGTGATCCAAGTTGAGGATGGGGCTCTGTCACACTTTCTCATGTCAAAGGTCTCAATTGTACACTCAGCTCTTTCAAATTAAACACAAAAGTTTCAGTGGGTTCATAGTGTTGGTCTTTGTTACTGTTGACACAGATCCAGAGGCAATTTCAAAGGCCTTTTATTTGGCCTTTATTCTGAAAATCATCTTGCTCAGAAAAAGCATCATGTGTGTCCTGTTTGCTTGATACCAGAAGAAAATCAAGGGCTTTTCAGTATCACGACATTGCTCCTCAAGTGTGATTCCCAGGTTAAAATTAATAGATAAGCAGTGCAAGATACTTAGAGTTCTGCTCTTTAAGTAATTCATTACAGCTGAAGATACTGCCTTTGATGCTCTTCTGTCCAAATCTTGGTATTATCATTTACTATTTTAAGCTTGTTTATAGAACTGGAATAATACACAGATAAAAAAGGATGATTACAAGGGCGTTTTCAGGCATTAAAGCTGAGGTTTGAAGTTCCTTTTTCTGAAAAAATAAACCAAAGAATGTTTTACTAGCTGAAAACCTGGCAACTGGTCTTTGCTTTCTTTGCTTACCATGAACTGAAATCAAGCTCCAGTTTGTTAAAAGCCAGTTTCATCACAATGATCTGTTTTTTCCCTAAAATAATAAAAAGGCCTAAATCAGCAATAGTCTGTCCTTTGGGTGTTAAGAAACACATTCAGCTGAATTTTTCTTACAGACTCTGGCCTTGCAGCCTGGTTCAGAGGTTTTGTGGACATGCAGAGTTTGCACATGCATGGGTGTGTAGGAAATGAGTTCTCTACAGACCCACAAGCCAGGACAAATCCAAGTGTTTTGTTGCAATCACTAAAACATCTGCCCTGAGCTGCCACACCAGGCAGCATGGATCTGCACCAGACGAGGTACGTTTCTCCCTCCACGTGGAGACATGCCAGTGTTGGCATCTTTGTGCAGGGGTCGAAGGTGGAAGCTGAGCAAAAGGTGGGAGCTTGGGCTGTCCTGCCTCCTGGACTCTGAGCAGCTCAGAGCCTGGGACTGTGCTGTGCCACTGGATGTCTTGGTGGGCTGCCTGTCTGAACAGGACACCTCTAGCACAGGTTCCTTCTGCAAACAGATTTACATAATGAATTCATGGCACAGCGGGTTTCTTCACAAGGTGGCAGCCCAAGGGCACAATCTAGACTGGAGGCCATGTTTCATCTTTCCTTTCCCTTCCCACTTCCATTTACTGTTCCTGTCCTCCCTGAGAACTTCACTACTGCCCTTTTTCCACACTTCCCAGCTCAGCTTACATTTTCCTTCAGGATTTTCAGATAACCAAGCCGCCAAATACCTGAAAACCTTAAAGCTGGAGCGCAGCACTGCAAGGTTAAGCCTGGCAGATCAGTCCCTGGGCAGGCCAAAATGCCTGGATGGACCTGGCTACTTCTTTAGGAGCCCTGTTACACTGCTGAGAGAGCAGGAGGAAGGGGTAGAGTCTTCCCTCTGGCTGACGTGGAAGAAGGACACTTCAGAGGTTGCTCTGCCGCAGTGACTCAGTGCTGTGGGAGCTGTGACTGCCCAAAAATATCTGTGTCACCAAGCCCGTTTCCATTTTGCCATCTCCGGTGTTCACCTTGCGCAAGGGCTGGCAGGACAAGGGCACTGGCACCATCCAGGGGCCAACTGTCCATCACTGATGTGATTTCTAGAAGATCAGGGCTATGATATATATAAAAATAATAAAATAAGCATAAACGCAGATAAAGTGTGTAAGCAAAACATATCTTAGTAGAAGTGCTGAAAAAGTTTTTGCTTCTAGGCGTAATTCAGGCTCAAAAATACAGTCTCAATTGTTACTTATCTGCTTAAGCTGCTTATTTTCTATTAACTGAATGTGTATGTGGTGCCATGTGCCGACTAATAACTCATCATTCACAGCCCTCTGTTTCCCATGATACTCCCATTATGCCTTCAATAGTCACCTAAAAGTGTCAGAATAATGAATGAAAATTTCAGCAACAAAGAAAAACACAAAAAGCCTGAAGATTATGGATCACACTTGAAGAGATTGAAACACATGAATTGTTTTTTTACAATCTCTCAATATAAATGAAGGTCCTTAAAATGACATTTTGGAAAGCCTTTCTGTGTCAGTCTCAATAATTGTGGATAAAGATTAATAAAAGGCAAAGAAATCTACTACAGTGGAATTCTCCATCAAACGTGTCTAGCACTGCTTCAGAACTAGGGCTCCGAAATTCTATTTCTCAACAATTAATAAACAATAATTACCACACTATTTGCTTTATAGTAGTAAATTGTGTCTTGCAGTGAATTACACTCTGTGGTCTTCTAATTAGCACATATAAAAATAGAATTTCTAGTAGCTTTGTTTTCTTAGTTGTTTACATTCTGAAGCAAATTAATTAATATATTCATAAGCTCGGTCTGTGTTTAGATACCTAAATAAGCATCTTGATTTTTCAGAGCACCTACAACTCTGAGAGTTACACAGTGCTTCTGAAAACCAGGCCATTTATTTAGGTGTCTATATTTAGGTACATGAGTTTGAAGCGTTTGGCTTGAGGTCACATAGCTATGGCTCATTGCATTTTTTTATTTCCATTTGGGTCACAATGGGCAAGTCACTTCTAATAATTCTCATCTCAAATGTAAGAAATAGCAGGATAGGTGGTAAGAGTTACTTACTAAAAACTATCATGATGTTTAGCACTTCCTCAAATACATGAAGTTTCCTTCACAGTGAATGAAAGTCTGAAAAACAGAAATCAGTGCATCAGAAAAGTAAGACAGGATGTTTAGAGACTGAACTTATGCTGTGGCTAAACTGTGCTCATATCCTGGATTTTATTTGTCTGGCATCTTTGTCATTCCCTCTATACCATTATGATTATTTGAAGAGCCAGATGTTTTAACTTCCTGTATTTTGATTGGGTAAATCCTAGAGACCAAGTGCTTCTGCTTGTTAACACATGGCAGCAAACCACAGTTTATTCTTGAGGAATTTGAGCTGATATCATCAGTCGCGCTCTTGAATTGTGGCTACACCTCCAAGACTGCTTTTGAATTTGCACAGTAGCTTGTACAGGCCTTGGCCTGAGCGAACCAGTTATGGAATAAACAGTCCAGGACTCTGCAGAGAGAAGATCACTGGGAAAAGGACATCAGGAGGAAAACACAAAATTTTAAAGAAACCGAAAACCTTTTCATCTCGCAGCAGCCTCACTCAAATGGGAGAATTTATACCTGGCCATAATATTTTGTATCTGAGAGAACTGTACTTGTACTTTGAGGATGCTGTTTGTTACAGAACAAAAAGTTTGTGTTCTTCTTTCTTGAAATGGAGACTGTTTTAAAAGTCAATGAAACCCGTTTTTCCCCTTGATCTATCATGCATCTAGGCTGAAAAAACATCCCTTGGTTAAAAATATTCCTTAACCAGAAATGGGGACGTGTCATTTTTGTTGTCTTCAAAACTCAGGGTTGGCTGTAAGATAATAAAGCTCCGTTTTGTGTGACTTCACTTTAGACAGGGAATTTTGCAATGTCAAATCCAAAACACCTTTTTTTCAGGTAACTCTCACCCTTAGAAGTGGATGGAAGATGTGAAGACTCTTTGTTCCTGTTCTCATTGCCTTAAAAGACACAAGCTTCCTGTCTGACCTCTGTCTGCCCCTGGAGATGCTCAGAAACAACAGGGATATACCAGAGACAGAGTTTAAGGAGCAACAGAGCCAAATGCAGGGGTTCTCCCACTGGTTACCAGAACAGTGCCACAGGTTCTTGTAGAATCACAGCATGGTTTGGGTTGGAAGGGACCTTAAAAATCATCTTGTTCCAAGCCCCCTGACACAGACAGGGGCACTTTCCACTAGAACAGCTTGTTCAAAGCCCCATCCAGTTCAGCCTTGAACACTTCCAGGGATGTGGCATTCACATCTTCTCTGGGCAACCTGTGCCAGGGCCTCACCACCTTCACAGTAAAGGATTTCTTCCCAATATCTAATCTAAACCTGCCCTTCTTCATCTTAAGGCCATTGTCCCTTCTCCTACCACTCCATGCTCTCATGAAAAGTCCCTCTCCAGTTCTCTTGTAGATCTTCCAAGTTCTGGAAACCCCCTTTAGGTACTTAATTATACTTTCCTGACCCCAACATACTAGATTTGGAGAGGCATCCCTGTTCACAGCTGAGCCATGTGCTTCTCTGCATCTCCAAACCCCCAAAGGAAACAGCTCTGCTCCACAATCAACCTTGCTTGTGGAGTATCACATGCAAGGGCACTACAGGCACTGACATTGTACACCAAGTGCAGGATACTCTCCTTTTCTGCAGCAATTTCTCATTTGTGCAATTATTATTCTTGTACCCAGAACCATGCAAAATGTTCTACAGATAAAAAAAACAACAAAAACAAAAACAAACAACTACAACAAACAGAGAGATGGTGTTTGCTTTGCACATTTTTTTTTCTGTAATATGCTGCAGCTAAGCTGCTTTGCAGTTGCTGCACACACGCAGGATGGCACTGAAGAGGTGTCGAGGCAATGTTGTCTCACTGCACTGAGTGACTGGGTGATAAATTGGCAGATGAAATTCAGCAGTGATAAGTGCAAAGTAATGTACAGGGGAAAAAATAACCCCAGCCATACATACATAGGCACTTTTTCCAGCTACCACTTTTGCTGCAGCAGATCTGGAGGCTGAAGTGGAAAGCGCTCTGAAACTGTCAGTGTGGGGCTAAGAAGTGATCAAAAAGGGGAACTGAAGTAGGTCCTCTCTGAGATGACAAGGAGACCACCAAAGTCATAGGACTGTCACTCAGATGCTCAGAGTTCTTCCAAGTCCCCTGGCCAGGCAGCTCTTGCCTACTCCAGATCCAGCAAAATTCAAGTCATTTTAGTAGAATCAAAGTTTTAAATAAAGTTGTGTTTTCCTGTAAAATTAGAAAGGCTAGAGAGAATGGCAGTAAAGTTTCCCACTGAAAACAGAGAAAACCACATGAGCTTGAAAGAGAGAGAGCTGAAGGGCAATCCAATTCAAGTCTGGAAAATAATCATAGAATCGTTTGGGTTGGAAGAGACCTTAAAGATCATCCAGTTCCAACCACCCTGCCATGAATACGGACACCTTCCACTATCCCAGGTTGCTCCAAGCCCCATCCAGCCTGACTTTGAACACTTCCAGGGATGGGACAGCCACAGCTTCACTGGGCAACCTGTGCCAGGGCCTCCCCACTCTCACAGTAAAGAATCACTTCCTAATATCTAATCTAAACCTACCCTCCCTCAGTTTAAGGCCATCCCCCCTCATCTTATAATGACAGTGAAAAGGTCAAAACAATAAATTTACAGCCTCTATAACAATGCAACACTTATTCAGAAATAAGACTTGAAATTGGTTTTACACAGTGAAGAATTATCCTGTCACAGCACATTGTGGAAAGAAAAAACATAAATGGGGCTCAAACTCCTAGAGAACAGGAGCACCGGCAGTTACTAAGTGGAGTAGCTTAGACACAACCCTGAGTTCCAGAAATCCCTATCACTAGCTGCTGAAAAATTACAAGGTAAAGAGGAAAAGAATACAGGGTCTATTTTTACACTGATTTACTAAGCATGCAGTCTTAGCTGCTGGAGACAAAACACAGAGCTAGATGGATCCAACTGTGTTTTTTATATTCTAAAAAAGTAACAGAAACAGTCAAGGGTATGATAATGCTGACAGAGTCAACATTAATTTTACTTGTTTTATCCACTCTAATCTCCAGACTGAGCCATTTGCAAAAAATCATAATCCATATCTGGCCAAAGAATGTGGGATTATCCCAGTGAGCAGAAATGTAAAAGATGAAGTATTCACTTCTTGAGCATGTACGGATACAGATTTTGAGGCATTACTTACTTGCTTCTTCCGAAAAGAAGAAACTTTGCCACCCAAGCTTCTGCAAAGGCTGCAGGACTGAAGCAGGGGGTTTGCATTTTGATGATCAGAAATCAGAGTAACATGACGGGGGGCGAAATCTTTTGGTTAGACTGCTTCAGTTGTGTTGAAATTCACCGTGGCTGCTTCAGCACACTCGAGAGGCCACTTCTGCCTACAGATTAAATCTGGAGATAGGAAGCAGGTGCAGACTGAAGATAATGAGCAGCTCAGGATTTGGAGGAGATGGGCTAAGCCTGTGCTCTCGGGTATCAGTAACAAACTCCCACTCAGTTCTGAGGGAGCAGGTCTGCAGCACTGCTTGCAGATCCTGCAAGTAGCAGCTGTTTCATCACCTCCTTTGGTATCCTTTCCAGAATTACAGCTTCCTCCAGGTTTTGGCACTCTACAACTACTTGGGTTGCGGGAAGATGCCCACAGCCCTTAGGAAGCACAGGGTGCGTGGCCTGAATAGCTCTGGGGCCCACGTGGCTAAAGGGTGAGACCCCAAGAAGGACACTGTCTCAGTGGCTCTCTCTTATTTTGGCAATGCCATTTTTCTGTGTGTAAATAATACATTATTTTGTGACCTTTCCTAATAGAAATCTTTAATGCTTACAACAAGGGATATTAAAACCCTACTATTGTTGCCATTCTCATAATTATCTAGTTTGAAGGACATTTTACTGCAAACAGTGGAATTTAGGGGGTTTTTTTGCCTTTATCTTAGCAATAATATCTGAATGCATATAAACCCAAAGTGCTGACCTTGACATTCCTGATTTTTCCTGAACATGGATTAGCTTGCTTTCATAACTGTAGAGATTCCTATTTTACTGCAAGGAAAACATATGCTAGGGCAACTTAATCATAATGAAAATACTCTTCCCAATATGAAAATTAATAAAAATTGGGGGAAGCTGCTGTGCACATTACACAGTTAAGAGGATGGGGATAAGAAGACACAAGGAAATTGTATAACATAAAATGCAGGACAGATAAAGCACAGTGGATGCTCTTCCTACTCAGAATATTAAAATAACGCATCATGCTAAGGGAAACATATAAATAGAAACAATGTAAGATATCCTACCAGGTTTAATTCTTAAAACAAAAGCCAACAAGCATATAGTTTGATTTAAAGCCTAATTAGTTCGTATTACATCTTTGGTTCCATAGCTCGCCTTCTCTTCTGCACAGTGCCTAAAGCAGTGAGATGGTGGTCAGGGATTGATATTTTAGGCATAAGGACAAACCAATAAAAATAATAATTAATAAGTTACCTATTACTGTTTAAAAACAAAAGTAGAACTGAAGCAGAAAACCTGAAAGGGGTCTAAACCAGAAATGTATTGAGACATACGTCAGTCCCTAGTTAAGGGACCAGGAAGAAACTACTCTGTTGCAAGTAGAACATTCTCCAATGCACTGCTCTTTGCTATTTGCACAGATGAGGTGGGATATGCTGTTGATTTCAATCATTACACCATTTTTTTCCCGCTATTATTGGAAAGTGCTATAAATGGCACACATCTTTTCATATATTTTTAACTAATGGAGAATTATTCCTTATATAGATTTTTATTGGGTATTTAATAATTATATGGGATTCTTCTAGTTCTCCATTACATCCTATAGATTTTCAAAGCCATCTTTACAGAACCTATTTACGTTTCTGTATCACCCTATTGATTAAATCCCTCTGTATTACATTCCAAAGCAAAGAGACCACAGAAAAATCAGCATTAGCCTCTGACACTGAGCAGCCTCGGATGTACAGCTGGAAGAGAGAAAATAGCCCTTCCTTTAATAAAGTGTGCCTTCGGGGCATTTGAGGGCTTTCTCTTCTTTTTAAAATCATGACCAGCATCAGCTTTTTTTCCACTGTAAACATGACATTCCTTAAGAGTCCTACAAATGCACCTTCTGGCCTCGTCTGCAATGTGGAGATACACTTTAATCACCCGTTAACCTGAAGAAGAGATGAGCAACAACTGAATCCATGCCAGATGGAGCTCACTGCAAAGGATAGTTTGCATGTCAGTGGTCAGAGATGGGAATGTTCTGGGGAGCTCCATCCCCTAGAGCAATCAGCCCCCCTACATCATCCCAGGGGGATGATGGCATTTGAGGGTTTGTCACTAAAACCATGGTGAGGTGCATTGGCACTGTGCCCCCCCACTTCTCTCTGCATCCCACCCCTCCTCAGTCCCATTCCATCCCATCCCACCCCACATCTCCCTGCTTTGTCCCCCCTGACTTCACCCCATCCCACCGCACCCCACCTCACCCTCAGCGTGGGGGGGCTGACAACCTGAAGGAGGGAAGCTTTGCCATGAGGACACAGATCGCTGCCTGGTTCCTACCAGGCTCTGCCCCTGTTCACCTGTCCTTTGTCCCACTCCATGTCTCCGCACATCCCCTGTCCCCACTCCCCTGTCCCCTGTCCCGGCTCACTTGTCCCTGCACAGTCCCTGTGCTGGCTCCCCTGTTCTCTGTCCCCGTATGGCCTCTGTCCTGGGGTGATTCCCTCTCACCTGTCGTCTGTTCCCTGTCCCCTGTCCTGGCTCACCTGTTCCCGCAAATCCCCTGTCCCTGCACAGACCCTATCCTGCCTTACCTGTCCCTTGTCCCGCTCACCTGTCGCTGCCCGTCCCCTGTCCCTGCACACCTCCTATCCTGCCTTACCTGTCCCTTGTCCCGCTCACCTGTCGCTGCCCGTCCCCTGTCCCTGCACACCTCCTATCCTGCCTTACCTGTCCCTTGTCCCGCTCACCTGTCGCTGCCCGTCCCCTGTCCCCTCACCGCCCCCTCCTCTCCCCCAGACCCGTCGCGGCGCCGTGGGACCTGAGGGGCGTGGCCAGGGCACGAAAGAGGCGGGTCCAACGCCCTCCTCGCATTCCCATTGGCGGCTCCTCCTGCCCGTCTGGGCGGGGGGCGTTGCTGATTGGGCCGGCCCGCCCTCCCCCTTGTCCCGGGCGGGCGAGCGGCGCTGTCGGGCGCGGGTGCTGTGACAGCCACAGCGACAGCGACAGCGCGGGGCGAGCGAGCCGCAGGTAAGGGCAGGGCCGCCGCCGCGGGGGCTTCCTCCTTCTCCAGCGGGGCCGCAGCGCTGCCCCGCCGACCTGCGTTATGCAACCGCCCCGCGGCGGCGCTCACCTCGGGGCTCCCTGCACCTTGCCGCCGCTCTGGGCGCGATGCGCGGCGAGCCCGCGGCTGCCCGCGCCCGCCCCCCCCCCCGGCGGCGCC